>JASDDO010000291.1:0-500000 GCA_030015575.1 Agapanthus africanus
CGGAAATTCCGACGATACTGAATCTTTCAATGCCTCGGCTAACCGAAATAAGCAAGGGTCGAGCGGGCCTAATGCCAACCAGCTTCGGAAGCCAATGTTCGGAGAGGGAGGAGAATCTTCACTGAAAGAGAAGCTGGACAAGGTCTATTCCTTCAGAAGGGACAAAATCCGTAAAATATTCAAAGACGCCCTGAGGAACGGTCTACAACTGCCAGAGTCAAAAAGACCGCAGGAAGCGAATAGGACCGACGACCCCAAATACTGCCCCTATCATAGAGTGATAGGTCATGCCATTGAGGACTGCTTTGTCTTCAAAGATTAGGTCGAAAAGCAATACAAGGCAAGAGAGATAGAACTGTCTAAAGGCGTGTTAACAAACAGTCCAGTTACGACCGCCAATTTCATACAAACGGAGACCGAAATTCTTCGGGAAACTGATTCTCTCAGACATCTGCCTTTCTCTGAAAACAATCGACCACCACGTCATTAAACTGGGAATAATCGACCGCTAAGTCGTTAAACTGGGGATGTAAATATATATATATATATATGTAAATAAACAAAAAATGTGTAAATAAAAGAAAAATAAAGAAAAGCCGAAATAATGGGGCAACTCGCAATAAAAATCAGCGAGTAAAATAAAGATGAAAATAAAGCCGAAATGATGGGGCAACCGCGAATAAAAGCCGAAATGATGGGGCAATCGCGACCTTCGTGATAAGAAAAGCTGAAATGATAGAGCAATCGCGGTAAAACAAATAAACAAACAAAATAACGGCGAATGATGAGTCGCTCCTGGTACCATATTCCAGTGCAGCGATGCAGACGCCAACCAAAATCCAATTTCTCAGAATTCTTCCGGCCCTATGGTTGGTCCCCAAGTTGACCATCGAATACAATCCACGGGCTCAAATAATTCTCATCATACCCATGCCCCACCGTAATCACCAGTTACGCGGCTGGTCTCCGCCTTTGGAATTATGCTCCATTGAGAAGACCCACTCATGTGTCCTCACGATACATGAGGAGAACAAACCTTTGTGGGATCCTTACGACTCATAAAGGAAAAACACACTTAGGAGTCATTACGACTCCTAAGGAGAAAATACACCTGCGGGATCCTTACGACTCGTAGGGAGAAAATGTTTTTATGGGACCCCCACGGCCCATAAAATTGAAAAGCCTTAGGTGATAGGGATCTAAACCTGTCTTCTAAGCCATCGCTTCCCAAATCCCAAGTGGCGAATGATGAGTCACTCCTGGTACCATATTCCAGTGCAGCGATGCAGACGCTAACCAAATTCCAAATTCTATACCCCAACGGCGAATGATGAGTCGCTCCTAGTACCATATTCTAGTGCAGTGATGCGGACGCCAACAAAGTCCCGAAATTTTTCCGGCCCTACGGTCTGGATCATACATCCTGCAAAACCGTATACAATCCACGGGCATAAAACGATCCCAATCTCTCCCAAGTCTTGCCGGTGAGACCACTTTTAAAGTCCCACCAGCGAAAAAAAAGAAAAAAAACGGTATGTCCACAAGCAAAACGGGCACGGATGAAAACCCTAAAGGGCTCCGTGAGTAAAAACAGCAGGACTGCCGGCGAGTTTGTGAAAACCCGAAAGGGCGCAAACTCGTGAAAAAAAGATGAAATGCGCTCGCAAAGTCCTCTCGATTTTGTAAGGAGAAAATTCCCGCATGAGATCCTTACAACTCACAAAGGAGCAACATACTTGGGGGTCCTCACGACTCTTAAGGAGAAAATACACCTACGGGATCCTTACGACCCGTAGGGAGAATGCTTTGTGAGACCCTTACGGCTCACAAAATTGAAAAGTCTTTGGTGATAGGGACCTAAAACCTGTCTCCTAAGCCATCGCTTCCTGATAAGCAAGCGCAAATGATGATTCGCTCCTGGTACCATATTCCAGTGTAGCGATACTGATGCCAAGCAAAAACCAATTCCCAAATCCTCTCGGGGCAAATGATGAGTTGCTCCTGGCATTATTCCAGTGCAGCAATGCAGATGCCAAACAAAAACCAATTCCCAAATCCTCCCGGGGCAAATGATGAGTTGCTCCTGGCATTATTCCAGTGCAGCAATGCAGATGCCGACCAAAAAAAAATCCCCAAATCCTCTCATGGCAAATGATGATTCGCTCCTGGTACCATATTCCAGTGTAGCAATGCTGATGTCAACCCAAATCAAATCAAACCAACAACCTCTGCGGTGGAATCATGCTCCGTCCCAGAATTTACCCCGTATCGAAATCATGCTTCGCCTCGAGATATCTACCTTCCCTGTCGGAATTATGCTTCGGCTCGGAATCAAACAACAAGCTCTGCATCGGAATCATACTTCGTCTCAGAGTGTACCCCGCGTCGAAATCAAGCTTCGCCTCGGTGTATCTGCCTTCCCTGTTGGAATTATGTTTCGGCTCGGAATCAACCAACAAGCTCTGCATCGAAATCATGCTTCGTCTCAGAGTGTCCCCCGCGTCGAAATCAAGCTTCGCCTCGGTGTATCTGCCTTCCCTGTCGAAATTATGCTTCGTCTCGGAATCAAGTCTGCCAACAAGCTCTGCACCGGAATCATGCTTCGTCTCAGAGTGTACACCATGTCGAAATCATGCTTCGCCTCGGAGTATTTTCCTTCCCTGTCGGAATTATGCTTCGGCTGGGAATCAATCTCTGTATCGAAATTATGCTTCGGTCAGAATGTCTGCCACTCATCGGAATGATGCTCCGATCCCTGGACTTATGCTCCGCAAATTGGAATCATGCTCCGCTCTTCGGAATGATACTCCGATCCTTGGAATCATGCTCCGCTCTTCGGAATGATTCTCCGATCCTTGGAATCATGCTCCGCTCTTCGGAATGATGCTCTGATCCTTGGAATCGTGCTCCACTCTTCGGAATGATGCTCCGATCCCGGGAATTATGCTCCGCAAATCGGAATGATGCTCCGATCCTTCGGAATGATGCTCCGACCCTGGAATTATGCTCCGCAAATTGGAATGATGCTCTGACTCTTCGGAATAATGCTCCGATCCCTGGAATCATGCTCCGCTCTTCGGAATGATGCTCCGATCCCCTGGAATCATGCTCCACCCTTCGGAATGATGCTCTGATTCCTGGAATCATGCTCCGCTCTTCGGAATGATGCTCCGACCCTGGAATTATGCTCCGCAAATCGGAATGATGCTCCGATCCTTCGGAATGATGCTCCGACCCTGAAATTATGCTCCGCAAATTGGAATGATGCTCCGACTCTTCGGAATGATACTCCGACTCTGGAATTATGCTCTGCAAATCAGAATGATGCTCCGACCCCCAGGAATCATGCTCCCCGAGGGATGCTCCGCCCCCGGAATGATGTTCCACCTCGAAGTCCAGCTTCAAGATCCATCAATTTCATGCACACAACTCAAATGTGCGGTGTGCATTTATTGATGGGGGGCACTTTGTTGGGGTCAAAATTTGCATCCCGGTTGACCGAGTCAAAGTCAAGGTCAACCCCAAGCCAGGTGGGCCCAACCCCAGGTCAAGCGGGCCCATGCCCAAGTCGAGCCCGCGGCCAGCCTCCTCCATGCCAAAATATAGATCATGTAATAAATAATTTTTATGTAATGTTTTATGCATGAATGTATGCAAAATGGGCATAAAGCCAAATTTTTGTAAAACCCATGGCTTATGTGTAAAAAGAAATGGCACATGAGCCATGGGATGGGCAAAATGCCATTTTTGTAAAGCCCAAGGGGCTATATGTAAAGTGTATAGCCTATAAAGACAAAGATAATGAAAATATCTCAACAACTTTTTCATTCCCCAAAAAAACTAAGGTTCTTTGTGCCTTCTGCTCCTTCTCCAAGGTTCTAAACCTTTTCATTTCTTTTGAATTAAATCAAGAGTTTTACTCTTTCTTTTCCAAAACTAAGTAGTTTTCCACCACAAAATCCACAAAGCGGAACTCAGATCTCCTATTAGATCTCAAAAAGAAGAGATTTTTAAAATCTCCTACTTCTTGATCTTCAAGATCTGGCCAACAAAGGAAGAAGAAGGAGACCCATCTCCAGAAACCCCATTTTGGGGAAGAACTAGGGCTCAAGGGGAGAAGCCCTTCATCAGCTTCAAAACATCCTAGGAGTTTAACTCCTCATATATATATATATATATATATATATATATATATATATATATATATATATATATATATATATATACAGAGAATAATAAGTGCTTCTTTCTGGGAGTACAACTCCCATCGCAGGGACCAAGTCCCTTTTGCCGCTCGAGCGCCCACGTGCTGACACGTGGGGCACTAGCGCTCAAAGCGCTAGCGCCCAAGCGCCCACGTGCTGACACGTGACGCGCTAGCGTTCAAAGCGCTAGCGCTCTCGCGCTCAGAGTGCTAGCGCCCGAGCGCCCACGTGGCGCGCTAGCGCTCAGAGCGCTAGCGTCTAAAAGCGTTAGCGCTCGAGCTCCCACGTGCTGACAGTGGTGCGCTAGCGCTCAAAGCGCTAGCGCTCTTGCGCTCAAAGCGCTAGCGCCCAAAGCACTGGCGCATTTCCCTTGCATCCTTTGGATTCCCTTTTCTTTTTTTATTTTTATATATGTATATGTACACACACACACACACGTACACACGTACACTGCACATTGAGTTCGCATGACCAGTTTAACCCGTCAGTCGGAGGTTCCCTCGCTCCAAAGGCGAGGGGTAATTAACGACAGCTTAGTCCGCGGCTGCCGGAGATTCGAATCCCCACAATCATTAAACCCATGCCTACCCTAGGCAGGGGGAATATGTAGTACGCCTGACAAGTGCGCGCGTATTCCCATCTCAATAGGGTGACGAAAAACACCCTACAAGGCTGTTTCTAGAACACAATTTGTGAAACTGTTAGTAGAGAAGTTGAGTATGCGATACCGCAATAATTAGCCTTAAGTGCGAGTGAGAGATTGTTGGAACAATTATTGTAATTGAAGGAGGACCTATATGAAGAACAATCTTACTCGAGATAATAGTATGCTATCTGGTTTGTTTTTATCATTCATGTGTATGTGTTTTACTCGTTATCACGTATTACTAATATATAATGATAAAGTCCGTAGGATCTTTGCTTGACTACCAGAATTATGATAGGGATCATACTACTGGGGAATGAGTAGTCCATAAGCACATCCTTAAATGTCCCTAGTCATGGGAGTATCGAGACTGGGCATCGATATTCCAGAGTAGACTAATATATACGTTTCTTGACCCCAACCGGAACAATGGTTGATCCCATAGACATTGGTATTTGACACCGTAGATTGTATATAGGTGCTCACTGGTGAATGAGTGTATGTTCAGTCAAAAATATTGCAATCTTTAACATAACAATTTCCTCACTTTTCTAAACATCTAAGGGTGTTTGTTATAAATATAACACGGATTACAAGTTCGTCTGGAAAATATCAAATATCACGTGTTATACATTATAATCAATACTTTGGAAGGAAATTGTGTGTTTATTATTTCAAGCATGATATTGTATATCTCAACAATCTTCAGTGAGATTTTGTGCAGAAAATTATTTCAGGACAGATATCAGAATCGTAAATTCGCCGACAAAATGCAGCAAATTAAAGAGTTAAAATCTGGAAAAGATTCATAAGAGATAAGAAGATTCCAGATATCAAAATAACACCCAAAGATCAACACCAAACTGCACAGGAAGAGTCTCACAGAGATCTCACCAAATGGCCACGAAACCGCGGCCGATTCAACCCGATCCGCCGCGGATCCGCGGCCGAGTTAAGTCGTCGGCGGTCGATATTTTTCCAGAGCCTCCCTTATAACTTCCTAGCTTGTTGAAGACGCTTCGAACTTCCTAGCTTACTCCAGAAGCTTCCCTACAACAGCATAGCTTCTTAAGCAAGCCTCATAACTACCTTATTCTAGAAGTTTCTCATAACTAACTAGCTTCTTGGGGAAGATTAAGCTAGCTTCTAGTGGAAGATTGATGAAGGCTATATAAAGAGACCTAGGGCTTCATTGTAAAGGTTGTTGATTAGTTGTTGAACATTTATTCACTACATAATTCAATACAAGTTGAGTGACCCAACTTGAGATCCAATTCCAATCCAAATCAAATCAAGAATCATCGAGAGTTCATCAAGCATTCAACGCAAAGATCTTTTACGCGAAGCCAATCTTCATCTACGAGCGTGAGATCCACGAT
The DNA here is from genome assembly GCA_030015575.1 of Agapanthus africanus. Lineage (NCBI taxonomy): Eukaryota > Viridiplantae > Streptophyta > Magnoliopsida > Asparagales > Amaryllidaceae > Agapanthus > Agapanthus africanus. The sequence continues at coordinate 6,231 of JASDDO010000291.1, forward strand.
AGATCCAATTCTCACGGAGATCGAACCAAGCGAAAGTCGACGGAGAAATTACCTCTTCAAAGGAGCGATCGAGAGCAACTCTTGTAACCTCGAATTGAAGGAACGTGTAATTTGAAGTTGATTAATAAAGGTGATCAATTATTAATTCTTGCTTTCTTAAAATTCTTGCATTATGAAATTTCTAATTCTTGATTCTTCTATTTTCATGATGCGTGAGTGAAATCTCCGCTTTAAGGATTCGAAGGAATCCGGTAGATCAAATGGTGATGAAATCCTAAACTAATCTTAAGTCTTATGAGGATTATGAACTTTAGGAAAAAGAATCGTCAATGACCAAATTTGGAACGAGATTACCGTTTTTGATAATTTCGTTGCAATTTGGGATTAAATAATTGATGATTCTCTTTGCTAAAGGCTAGATTTGAATGATGATCAATGAAAAGACAAGAGATGGTGAAGGAGAAACCCTAGTTTCTTCAATAGATCCCTAATCTTCATTCATCACCTTCGTTCTAGCTATAATTCATCAATAGATAAGATAAGTCATTATAAATATTCATCATTGCTACTAATTCCGATTGAATCCTACAAGCTACTCTACATTTTCTTGATAACTAAAATTGAATTTGGATATTTTCTTGATACGGAATCTTAAACTCTTTCTTGATTTTCTTGAAATGACAAACTCAATTAAATCTTGAAATCTTATTTTCTTGAATTTTCTTTACTATTTTCTTTCGGCTCAACTAAAGCGAGAACGAATAAATACACGAATCTCAGTGGATGACCCGTACTCATTAACGAACTATTTCGACACCGTTATTGATTGCGGCTATAAATTCTTTGATTGTGATTACACATTATATTTTTCATACAAACACATTAATTGAAATCGAATCAATCAAATGGCGCCGTTGCCGGGGATCCGTGCTATTTTGTTCGTTCTTATTATTTGGGTTGAAATTTTATTATTCCATAAAAAAAATTTGAATCAAAATCGCATCAAGCGCTTAACGATTAGTTTTGAATTTTTCAAGGGAATTTGGAATTATTGGAGCAGTGAGATCGCGATTCTGGAGCATTCAAGAAGTCCAGTGGAGCAAAAGGAGCACCAAGAAAAAATTTCGTTCAAAGATCTTGCAAACTGACCGCGGAACCGCGGCCATTAGTAAGCATTCGCTGTGGAACCGCGGCAGTATCGTTGACTTGGAGCTTGAATTTTCACTGGTATATTTGTTTCTTTCTTATCTCTCCTATGATCTGTCCAATAACAACTTTGCTGCAGGATTCTTTGCAAAAATTCGCCGCTCAAAAATAAAAATTTGTTGCGTGTTTTGATATTGGTTGTTTTGCATATTTTAACACGGAAATTAAGGGGCAAAGACCAAATTAAGATTAGGTGGGGATTTCATTACCCTTCCTAAACCCAAAAAATCACAAAACTAGCATCTGCATCACCCTTATTAACTAAAAAATATCTAGACAAGACTCTAAGGACCATCGCGCTCAATTAGGACAGAAGAAGGTCATGGGTAATCTATTGCTTATCCGCATTTCTTTTGTGGTGTCTAAGGCAAGTGTATCTAAGGCACGTGGTTACTTAATTAGGCCCGCTACTTACATAGCGGAGAACCTCCCCTTATCTGGCACTTACCTGGTCACAGAAGGGATAAAGAGGCACTAGAGGATTTATCCTGCGATTTGTCTTCTGGAAGTCTAGGAGCGGTCTAGTGACTTGACCTAGGTGACCATTAAATCTAGGGTTGCTTGTGCATTTTTGTGTGATTTTTCTAAATCCGTCTTTTTCAAAACAAACAAAAAACCAAAAACAAACCACTTTTCTCTAATTATCACAAACGCTGCCACTTGTGCTAAACCGTTTAGTGCATGCTCGGCTGAACACGGGATTCTAGTGCCCGTCTTGTCCGCGTTTCTCCTATCGACTCCGAAGTCGGTATTTCTACATCTTCTTTTTCCTCACCACTCACCATATCCACCAAGATGGACAGATCTCCATCAAATTATAACACCACTTTGCTACTGCCCGCAGGTGCGCAGACTTTACCGTGTATGTCTCTCCAAGAGAGATGCTACCCGATACGTGGTCCTCTTTTTACTTGTCTTTCTATTCCACCAGCCAATGGGGATAACTTCGAAATCAAACCACACTACATCAATCTTTTACCTAAATATCACGGTCTTGAGTCTGAAGACGCATACGTTTTTATTACCAAATTTGAAAATGTATGTGCTATGATGGGCACTTCACAACTTTCTATGGATGATATGCATCTACGTCTTCTCCCGTTCACTTTGTGCGATTTAGCCGAGAAGTGGCTTTATAACACAGCTGCACACTCTATTTCAAACTGGGATGAATTCGTCATAGCATTTCTTAAGAAATTTTATCCCAATCATAAGACTGCCCGTGTCCATAGCGAAATAAATCAATTTACCCAGCTTCCCAATGAACAATTTTGGAAGTGTTTTGAACACTTCAAGGATCTGTTAGTCCAATGTCCTCATCCCCGAATCTATCGATGGGATCTCTGTCGAATCATATATGAGGGCATTAATCCAACAACAAAACAGATGCTTGAATCCATGTGTCAAGGCAATTTCATGTCTAAAGACGATGGTGAAGCTTGGAAATTTTTAGAAGATTTCGCTGAAAAACTTTGCAATGGGAGAGTGTTAGTCAACCATCATCTAGGAATGGTATTCATCAACTTGATGTTTCCATAGCAGTCAAAACTGAAATGGCAGCAATGCAAAAGAAACTTGAAGCTATGGAACACAAATTTTTATTAGCCTCCCTAAACCCGGTCACACTCCCTAAAACCGTGTGTGGATGCTGTTCTGATCCATCACATTTGACGGAAGAATGTCCTTTGAATTCTCCGTTTCAAAGTCAAGAGCACACTAATACTGCTTTTCAGCAACGACCTAGAAACGATTCTTATTCTACCACTTATAATTAGGGTTGGAGGAATCACTCTAATTTTGCTTGGAACCAACACCAAACTCAAAATACGGTTCCAAACCAAAATAACTTTCAAAGGGTCCCTCCACAACAACAACAACCACTACAATTGAGTCAGCACCCCTTTCAATCACAAAATTTTCAAAATCCGACCAACACTTCTGCACCGTATAATAATTCTTTGCAATTGGCCGGTACCGATAATTCCTCTTCACTCGAACGAACCTTGAATTTATTCATGAAATATTCCATCCAAGTGTCAGTTGATATAAGGTCTTCTATTGATGACATAAAGAAGAACTCTGCCTCCCACGGTGAGAGTATTAAATCGATAGAAACGCAAATTGCACGATTAAATACCGAAATGAGTGCTAGAGAGAAAAGGAAACTTCCATCTCAACCCCTACCGAATCCTGGGCATTCACAACACTACAATGTGAGTGCCATTACAACGTTGAGATCTGGAAGAGTTCTGAATAACCAAGTCGGTGAAGAGATTGATAATAATGACGAATCTATCAATAACACCCTGGCTTCTACTTCCATATCCACTTCTACTTCCACTTCCACTCTCACTTCTGACCCTAGTTCATCTTCTTGCGAGCCTATTCTCCGTTTTCCTCAAGGTTCGAACCCTCAGCCCACTTCTTCTAGTCCACCTCACTCGATCCCCACTTCTATTCTGGGATCTGTTTCACTCACCCGACCTTCTCCAATGTTGGACCCAGCTCTTATTGCTAAAGCTCCTTATCTGAATCGGTTAAGGGGAAACAAACCAAGTCCACATATGGAGAAGATTATGGAACTATTTAAACAGGTTAACATTAACATCCCTCTCCCAGATGCTATACAACAAGTTCCGTCTTATACGAAAATCCTTAAGAACTTGTGCACTAGAAAGAGGAAGACTCAAGTGCCGAAAAAAGTATTCATGACGAATAATGTTAGGACAGCTTTTACCCCACAATTACCAAAGAAGCATAAGAACCCTGGATATCCTACAATCTCTATTTCTATCGGGGGTAAAAATATCAACCGTGCTTTACTCAACCTTAGCGCTAGTGTTAACCTGCTTCCATACTCTGTCTACGAGCAGTTAGGGATTGGAGAGTTGAAACCAGCTCATTGTACTCTCCAAATGACAGACCGATCAATCACCAAACCTAGGGATGAACTTGAGGATGTGTTGATAAAAGTCGAGAAATTTATATTCCCTATGGACTTTATTTTTCTAGATACACAGCCTGTAGCAAACCCACGGAACCAAATTCCGGTGATTCTTGGTCGGCCCTTCCTTGCCACTTCAAATGCTGTCATTAATTGTCAAAACGGTTCTATGAACCTATCCTTTGGGAAAATGACAATTGAGCTTAATATTTACAAGATTGGAAGTCAGCCGTCTGAACCCTCCGCTCATCTTCTTGATGTTTGTTCTGTCCACGAGATAGCTCTCGAAAGCTGCAAGGTTGATGAACTTTGCTTTGATGATCTTGACGACATTAGCACATCATTGTTTGATCTTGCACATCTTAGTGAGGACACTTTTAACGAGTCCACTCCTAAGTTTGAACCTTCTGACTCATCACAAGAGTCAGTCACACTTTCCGAGTCTGTATCCTTTGCAGGCTACGAGCTCCTTCGAGAATCTGAATGTCATTCACTTACCCCCACCTTCTATTGCCTCTCCGCCAATATTAGATCTCAAATTGTTACCTTCTCGCCTTAAATATGCATATTTAGGTGAGAATGAGTCTTTGCCTATGATCATATCCACTTCTCTAGCCTTAGAGCAAGAGAAAGCTCTCCTGATGGTCTTGAGATCTAACCGGCAAGCTTTTGGTTAGACGATGGCTGAAATCAAAGGGATTGGTCCTTTGATTGTTGAACATCATATACATTTGATGGATGAAGCCAAGCCAACCCGAGAACCACAAAGACAGTTAAATCCCGTCATGAAGGATGCGGTAAAGAAAGAAATCGTCAAATGCCTTGACAGTGGTATCATTTACCCAATCTCTGATAACCAATGGGTAATTCCTATTCATGTAGTCCCTAAGAGGTCCGGCATCACGGTCATATCTAATGAGGCTAATGAGTTGATCCAGACACGTACTCAAACTGGGTGGCGTGTATGTATTGATTATAGAAAACTCAATGCCGCAACGAGAAAAGACCACTTCCCTCTATCTTTCATTGACCAGATGTTGGAACGATTAGCTGGACATGAATATTATTATTTCATGGACAGATACTCTGGCTATAACCAGGTCCCTATTGCCGAAAAGGATCAAAATAAAACCACATTTACTTGTCCTTTTGGTACTTTTGCTTATAGACGCATGCCATTTGGGTTATGCAATGCTCCTGCTACATTTCAGCGGTGTATGATGGGGATATTCTCGGACATGGTCGAGAATTTTCTGGAGATTTTCATGGACGATTTCTCGATATTTGGAGATTCTTTTGATGACTGTCTATCTCATCTTGACGCAGTTCTTACTCGTTGTAAAGATAAGAACTTAACTTTGAATTGGGAAAAAGGCCATTTCATGGTCCAAGAAGGTATTGTATTTGGACATGTCATTTCAAGGAAAGGCATTGAGCTTGACAGAACTAAACTAGATGTCATTCATAACCTTCATCATCCCAAATGCGTCAAAGATATACGATCTTTCCTTGGCCATGCTGGATTTTATAGGAGATTCATTAAGGATTTTAGCAAAATTGCTAGACCCTTAACTCTTCTCTTGGTCAAGAATATAACATTTCACTTTGATTCAGACTGTGTGGCTGCATTTGACTCGATTAAAAATTCTCTCACTTCAACCCATGTTCTATCATCTCCTGATTGGAACCACCCGTTTGAGTTTATGTATGATGCATCAGATTTTGCTGTTGGTGCAGTCTTAGGACAGCACATTAATAAGATGCCACATGTGATTTATTATACAAGTAAGACCCTGAATGATACCCAAATTAATTATACAACAACCGAGATAGAACTCTTGGCAGTTGTATTTGCATTAGAAAAATTCAGGCCTTACTTGATTGGCTCACCGATTGTGGTTTACACTGACCACTCCGCCTTAAAACATCTTTTATCGAAGAAGGATGCTAAAGGTAGGTTAATACGTTGGATTCTATTATTACAAGAATTTAATCTTGTCATACAAGATAAGAAAGGATGTGAAAACGTAGTAGCCGACCATCTTTCGCTCATCTCTTCATCAACTGTGACCTTGCCAATTAACGACTCTTTCCCTGACGAACAGCTCTTGACCGTATCCGGTGAACCTTGGTTCATGGATATTGTGAATTATTTAGCAACGGGACTTATTCCTAGCGAATGGTCTAAACAGGACAATTATCGATTTCTTTCCCAAGTAAAGCATTTTTACTGGGATGAACCTTATTTGTTTAAGTATTGTCCTGACCAAATCATTCGCAAATGTATCCCCAATGATGAATTCAAGAGTGTTTTATTTTTTTGTCATGATCAAGCGTGTGGAGGTCGCTTTGGTCCACGAAAAACGGCGGAGAAGTTTTGCAATGTGGTTTTTACTGGACGACATTATTTAAAGATGCATATGATCATTGCAAAATTTGTCCACAATGTCAAACACGGGACAGATTTCTAAAAGAAATAAGATGCCACTTCAACCGATCTTGGTTGTTGAAATTTTCAACGTCTGGGGTATTGATTTTTTGGGTCCTTTTCCCAACTCATTTGGGAATTTGTACATCTCGTTAGCGGTTGATTACGTCTCGAAGTGGGTGGAAGCTATTCCATGTCGCACTAATGACAACAAGGTTGTCATTAAGTTCCTTAAAGAAAATATCTTTTCGCGATTTGGACACCCTCGCGCTATCATTAGCGACAACGGGACGCATTTCTGTAATCGGTCTTTCGAGACTTTAATACGGAAATATTCAATCAACCACAGACTTTCGACACCCTATCATCCCCAAACGAGCGGGCAAGCTGAGATTTCAAATAGGCAAATCAAACTACTTTTGGAGAAAACGGTTTCTAAAAACCAGAAAGATTGGTCAACCAAATTGACGGATACTCTTTGCGCACTTCGTACTGCTTATAAAACTTATCTAGGTATGTATCCTTACCGTCTAGTGTTTGGAAAGGCTTGCCACCTTCCAGTCGAGATTGAACATAAAGTATTGTGGACCATAAAAGAACTGAACTTTGACTTAGATCAAGCCTGCAACTTTCGGAAGCTGCAATTAAACGAGCTAAGCAAACTCCGCGATGAAGCTTACGATAATGCGGTGATAGTAAAGAATCGGACTAAGGTATTTCACGATAAAAATATTTTGAGAAAAACTTTTATTCCAGGACAACAAGTCCTTCTTTATGATTCCCTTCTCCATCTTCATGCGGGTAAGCTCCGATCTCGTTGGAAAGGACCTTTTGTTGTGCGGTATGTCTACCCGCACGGGGCAGTTGAAGTTGAAAATAGAAAAAACGGTAAAATTTTCAAAGTGAATGGGTATAGATTAAAACCGTATTTCTCCACTGACCCCACGGAGGAGCTCCTGTTTTTACGGGAGCCGCTTTATAATGACTAATTTTCCTCCACCTCACCTCCATGTCTCGGTAATATTATCTCATTTATAGAATGTAGGTGAATCATTTGTAAATAAAAAATAAATAAATAAAAAGAAAAAAAAGCAAAATTGTATAAAAAAAAATAAGTTTGGAGGAAATTGTCACGTCCATTTATTCTTGTCCCTGTTAATAATTTTTCCACCCAAACCTACAGGTTTTTGAGATTTAAAAGAGACAACAATGAGTACACTGCTGTCAACAGGTTTGGGAGAGCTTTGTGCTCATTTACGCATAATTTGCATTACATTGCATAAGCACAAAAAATTTCAAATTTTTTTTCTTTTATAATAAAAAATTAGAAAGTGAAAAATTACATTTAAAATATTGGAAAAGTTTAAGAAAACCAAGAAAGTTAGAAGTTTTCTAAAATAGAACTAGTAATAAGTAGTTATGAGCCGTTGTCCCAAAGGTTAGTAAGATGAAGGAAGTCACTAATCTGAGGATAAAAATAAGTCTGAAAAATAGTTTCTATTCTGGAAGCCAAATATTTGAACGTTGATACCCTACTATACGCACTTACACACGTCTTGAAACTCGGGATAGTAGAGGATACCTTGAAATGCTCTTGTCTAAAAGCCAAAGTACGAAGAAAATAATAAATGAAGTATAAAAGTATAAAATGGTGAAGAAAAATGAATACTGGTTTTATAATCACCAAGGCAGCATAAAAAAATATAGCGAGGGTGTTTCATCACCTAGTGTCTTAGACCAACTGGTTTGGGGGTCACTGCTAAACCTTAGGCGTTGCAAGACGAGAAAATTGCTAATTATACCTAATATGTGAGCACATTTAGTAATCGGTCGGTTAGTACCTCAAGAAGTATTAACGGTCGCATGAAGAATATGTGAGCAATTCTATCTAAAATATTCACCGACTAAAAAGTACTGAGATAGATGGACAAGAGTATGATAGCTTGAATTGAATTCTTCGAGTTTAGGGATGTCTTTTACACACACATAGGGGTATATGATCGATATTTGGAGGAAAGGTAGGGATGAAGAATAAAGGCAATGTTTTATTGAGGGATGGTGTGATTTCTAATATCTTTTCATAACTATTAAGATAGGGCTCATGACAACCGAAAAGATAGTATAGTTGGAAACTCTGATTTTCAAAGTCTTTCTTTTATAATTCTTATCTTTATATGTAACTTTCACAGTCTTCCTTTTATTATAGGATTTTGTGGGTGCAATCCGCTGAAAACCCTCAGGAGACAACACTCCTCCTACTAGGGACACCTAGAAGTTTAAAGGCTTGTTTCACGTGCTCAGTGCAATCGTGTTGCCTACGAAAGTGTGCTAGTTAGTTTTTCTTTTTCTTATATTTTCTCCTTCTCTTAAATAAAAAAAGTTTGCTCGGGACGATCAAAATCAAGTTTGGGGGAATTTGTTCAGTCGAAAATATTGCAATCTTTAACATAATAATTTCCTCACTTTTCTAAACATCTAAGGGTCTTTGTTATAAATATAACACGGATTACAAGTTCGTCTGGAAAATATCAAATATCACGTGTTATACATTATAATCAACACTTTGGAAGGAAATTGTGTGTTTATTATTTCAAGCATGATATTGTATATCACATCAATTTTCAGTGAGATTTTGTGCAGAAAATTATTTCAGGATAGATATCGGAATCGTAAATTCACCGACAAAATGCAGCAAATCAAAGAGTTAAAATCTGGCAAAGATTCAAAAGAGATAATAAGATTCCAGATATCAAAATAACACCCAAAGATCAACACCAAACTGCACAGGAAGAGTCTCACAGAGATCTCACCAAATGGCCGCGGAACCGCGGCCGATTCAACCCGATCCGCCGCGGATCCGCGGCCAAGTTAGGTCGTCGGCGGTCGATATTTTTCCAGAGGCTCCCTTATAACTTCCTAGCTTGTTGAAGACGCTTTGAACTTCCTAGCTTACTCCAGAAGCTTCCCTACAACAGCATAGCTTCTTAAGCAAGCCTCATAACTACCTTATTCTAGAAGTTTCTCATAACTACCTAGCTTCTTGGGGAAGATTAACCTAGCTTCTGGTGGAAGATTGATGAAGGCTATATAAAAAGACCTAGGGCTTCATTGTAAAGTGTAGGGTGTTTTTCGTCACCCCATTGAGATGGGAATACGCGCGCGCTGGTCGGGTGCAGTACAGATTCCCCCTGCCTACGGTAGGCCGGGGTTTATTGATTGTGAGGATCCGAATCTCCGGCAGCCGCGGACTAAGCGGTCGTTAATTACCCCTCGCATTTGGAGCGAAGGAACCTCCGATTGACGGGTTAAACTGGTCATGCGAACTCAATATGCAGTGCGTTGGGGTGTGTGTGTATTTTTTTTGTTTTGTTCCACTTGTAAAAAAAAAGATATATATATACATATATATTTTCTATATATATAAAAACAAAAATAAATAAGTACATAAATATTTAGAGATTTTTTTTAATTTATTATTATTTTTTTAAATTTTAATATATAATTTATAATTTATTTTTATTTATTTAATATTTATTTAATATTTTTTTTAATAAAAAAAGGATTAAATAAGGAAAAGAAGGAAGAAAAGAAGAAAAGAAAAGAATGGGGTCCATCACATGCTTAGCATGTGAGGGGGCCGTCACATGCCCGTCACATGCTTTGCATGTGACGCCCGCCACATGCTTATCATGTGACCCACGTCACATGTTAAACATGTGATGGGGCCGTCACATGCTTAGCATGTGACGCTCGTCACATGCTTAGCAAGTAACCCCCGTTTTTTTTTAAACGTGGAGTTAAACTCCAAAAGAATTTTATATGGATAAAAAAATTATAATGTGGAGTTAAACTCCCTAAAAAAAGATTTTTACTGTGGAGTTAAACTCCAAAAGAATTTCTGCAGTGGAGTTAAACTCCAAAAGAATTTTATTTGTGGAGTTGAACTCCAAAAGAATTTTATTTGTTAAGTTGAACTCCAAAAAAATTTCTTTAGTGGAGTTAAACTCCAAGAGGATTTTATTTGTGGAGTTGAACTCCAAAAGAATTTTATTTGTGGAGTTGAACTCCAAAAGATTTTCTCCTTTCTCTTTTGAGAAGAAACCCAAAATGGGTTCTCTTGAAACTCCAAGATCTAGATCTTGAATGATAAAAAAAGAGACCATTTTTCTTCTCTTGATGGAGTTTTGGGAGATGGGTTTATGGTAAAACCTTTTTTAGTTTTTTTTTTTAAAAAAAAAGGAGAGCTAAGCTCTTGATTTTTTTGGAAAATGAAAAGGAAGAGGAAGAACTTGAGAAAGAGAGGGTGGAGGCACAAACCCTAGTTTTTTGAAGGAATGAAAAGTGTTGCTTTATTCATCATTATGTTGCCTTTTATAGGCTTATATATTTACATATAGCCCCTTGGGCTTCACAAAATGGCATTTTAGCCATCCCATGGCTCATGTGTCATTTCTTTTTGCACATAAGTCATGGGCTTACAAAATATTAGCTTTATGCCCATTTTGCATGCATTCATGTATAAAAAATTACATAAAAATTATTTATGACATGATCTATATTTTGGCATAGAGGAGGCTGGCTGCGGGCTCGACTTGGGCATGGGCCCGCTTGACCTGGGCTTGGGCCCACCTAGCTTGGGGGTTGACCTTGACTTTGACTCGGTCAACCGGGGTGTAAATTTTTACCCCAACATAAAGGTTGTTGATTAGTTGTTGAACATTTATTCACTACATAATTCAATACAAGTTGAGTGACACAACTTGAGATCCAATTCCAATCCAAATCAAATCAAGAATCATCAAGAGTTCATCAAGCATTCAACGCAAAGATCCTTTACGCGAAACCAATCTTCATCTACGAGCGCGAGATCCACGATAGATCCAAGTCTCACGGAGATCGAGCCAAACGAAAGTCGACGGAGAAATTACCGCTTCAAGGGAGCGATCGAGAGCAACTCTTGTAATCTCGAATTGAAGGAACGTGTAATTTAAAGTTGATTAATAAAGGTAATCAATTGTTAATTCTTGCTTTCTTAAAATTCTTGCATTATGAAATTTCTAATTCTTGATTCTTCTATTTTCATGACGCGTGAGTGAAATCTCCGCTTTAAGGATTCGAAGGAATCCGGTAGATCAAATGGTAATGAAATTCTAAACTAATCTTAAGTCTTATGAGGATTATGAACTTTAGGAAAAAGAATCGTCAATGACCAAATTTGGAACGAGATCACCGTTTTTTATAATTTCGTTGCAATTTAGGATTAAATGATTGATGATTCTCTTTGCTAAAAGCTAGATTTAAATGATGATCAATGAAAAGATAAGGGATAGTGAAGGAGAAACCCTAGTTTTTTCAATAGATCCCTAATCTTCATTCATCACCATCGTTCTAGCTATAATTCATCAAAAGATAAGATAAGTCATTATAAGTATTCATCATTACTACTAATTCCAATCGAATTCTACAAGCCACTCTACATTTTCTTGATAACTAAAATTGAATTTGAACATTTTCTTGATACGGGATCTTAAACTCTTTCTTGATTTTCTTGAAATGACAAACTCAATTAAATCTTGAAATTTTATTTTCTTGAATTTTCTTTACTATTTTCTTTCGGCTCAACTAAAGCAAGAACGAATAAATACACGAATCTCAGTGGACGACCCGTACTCATTAACGAACTACTTCGGCACCGTTATTGATTGCGGCTATAAATTCTTTGATTTTGATTACACATTATATTTTTCATACAAACACATCAATTGAAATCGAATCAATCAGTTAACATTGGATGGACTCATCTGAGAACTCTTAGATGGGATTATACCTATCGTCAAATAACAGTTCTCTTGTGACATAAGTACATGGTGGTCTGTAGACCTAAGATCGTCATAATGTCTTCTGTGTGTTCCCACTGTATTTTGATCACTACCCTACCACGGTTTTAAAGAGTCGTGCAAACAGGTTTTAGTTGGGTATAGTCCCGAACCATATGGAGGCAGTGAGCAGTCGAAGAGATTTCGTCTCTCCCAGTATAAGGAGTCGACATCGTGTTGTTCCAGATCAATTATAACCATAAGTCCTTGGCCATTGCAGTTGAGATTTACTGATAAATGTTATCAGTAGTTTCTCTAGTGGTTATGAGTTCATGATCAACACGACTTATCGGGTTGTTAGAGTCTGACGATTTCCACTTTCTAGACCCGGTATGCGACACTCTTAAACGAAGAGACCAGACTGTAGGGTGATTGTCACTGATAGACTTTGCAAGGTACGGATGAGCTTGCTCGTTGACCTTCTTTCGATCAATACCTGAGTAGCCGTTACGTGCAGCTAGTACCGCTGACATGCTTATGGGCAATGGATATGATCCTAATCTTTTGCCAACGTATTGTCGAGTCTTTAGAGTTCAACACAGAGATTTCCCAGCACAAACAAAACGATGTAGGGCATGTATAGAGATATGTGCAGGAGCTCGATTAAATACGAGTATATGATACCGTATTTTAATCGGGCGTTTAATGATATTGGCTGGATTATATATGATATAACCAGATTATTAAATCAAGTGTTAATTTAATAATTATATATATATATATATATATATATATATATAATATCATACTTACTTTATTTTTCCTTCTCTTTAATTATATTTATATTTGATATAAATATTATTATTACACTTTGTCATGTGTGATTACACATACAAGTTGTATGTATAAGAATTACATAGAGAACAAATGATTTAGTATTTATTTTTTTGGATAAAAGAAATGAGTCATTTCTTTTGAAGTGTGTAGAAATAAATGACTCATTTTTGTTTTATCTTTAAAAAATTAAGTATGCATATCTTTATATTACCATCTTAATCCTTAGCCATTCTAATCTCCTTTTTCTTTCTCTTGAGTTTCTATTCAAGCAAGAAGAAAAAGAAAAGGGAGGAAAAATTGTCAGCAAAATTCCTACATCATCTACTTAAACTCTTTTAGCAAATTAGTTTAGGTGGTTACTTCAAATTTTATTAGTGAAGTGGAAGCTTGTGTTGTGTTATTTCAAGATGGATCATCTTCGATGAGGAGATTATCGTGCAAGCTTGTTTCGGATCACGTGAAGACTAGCCGGAGTCTAAAGAGAGATGACCAACGCGCTACAAAGGTTGTAGCACACAAACTTACTCTCTTTATTTTTGATAACTACTAGAATTTGAATGATTTTGGTCTTGGAAAATGGCGCTATTTTCTTGATAATTTTTTGTTGATCATTCCACCACGGTCCGCTAGTGTAGCGACCCTAGCACCCTTCCCAACCGAGGTAAGCTCCGTCAAACCCACAGAACAATGGCACACGAGATTCAGGTTAAGTGATTTTTAGTGGATTCTCATACCATGGCATACGCTCACTACCAAACTACTCATTTCCCCCGCGTATGTTAAGTTATAAAACATACACAAGCCTTACACGAATACATGAATACGTTAGGGTGTTGCAAGTTCATGTCAAGTTCGTGTCAAATTCATGGCAATACGTATTCATGGATCGGGTCAAGTTCGTATTAAGCATGCAATATATCTAGCCAAGTAACTCATATAGGTACAAATATAATGAGGAAGTCGTATGGCATGAAATGAGATGAGTGCAATATTCAAGCATAAACTAGAAACAGTATCGTATAGGAATGCTAGAAACTACCGACTATTCAATTCTTATGAATTCAGAAATAAAATAAGAAACGTAATCCTAGGTGTTATGCAGATATAGGTTCAAGTCTCGCCTAATTCCAACTACTGGTTTGGGAGTTAGACGTGTTTTCGTATGGTTGCGCAGAACAGATCAGAATCGGTCCAGCACTGACACATATTTTAATAATGCAGTCCGCGATACTTTCTGTCGGTTTTTAGGTCTCGAAAAGAGCTAAGAACTTGTAAGCCTTCCAGTCTAGTTATCTAAACAACTTAAGTTCGCGCGATTTGAATCTCTGAAATTACAGTTACTGTTATTTAAACATAAGGGTTTTAAAACAAATTTTGTTTTCTAAACAGAAAGGAAGGGTAACTTGCATAGCAAATATCGGGCCTATATACACATTATTGAGTATCGGGTTATATAGAAAAGTTGTAGGGGTGTCAATTTAGTATCCATACATCTAAGGTTGGTCAAAAACCGGGTTTTGCAGTTCGAGTTATGACATTTTGAAAAGCAATGCGCATAGATTCTGTCCAAATACAACACACAATTTAAAAAGAAATATTTACATTAGTTCCGTCGGTTTTCAGAGGTCGAGTTGAATTAAGAAAAGATAAATCTTTCGATCTAGTTATCAGAACAACTTGATTTCACTCAAATTTGATCTCTGAAAATAGAGTTATGAATTTTTGAAGAGGGCTTTTAAAAATGGTTTTCATAATTACAAGAACAGTGACTAAAAACGGCGTAAAACATAAATCGTAGTTTGGTTCGATATGAAATTTTCATAGCGCATATAAAAATCTATCTATTACTATACTTGAATTTTTTAGAATTTTAGAATATAAAAAATAATTATAAATCTATCCCAAAGACGTGTAGGTGTCCAAAAAGTCGTTCTTTTCATTATTCAAGATTCTCAAAAGAAAATCACAACAAGAATTGACATGCTATCAAACTTGTATGCAAAAAATTATAACTACATATATACTTTTTATACAAACATTTTAATTTGTAAAAAAATATTTTAATATGGGATTAACCGGGATCACAAGTTTTGATATGAAGAAGGCATGATAAGAGGATGCGTTTCAAGTGGAGTAAGGAAAGAGGAGAGGGAACTTACACACACTAGCCGATATCGTCACCGGATTTATCTATCCGTCGATAGGCTCGCGTTACAAGCGAGACTTTTAGATAGAGTTTCTCTGCGTTCTTCTTCGAGAACTCTAGGTGACAGAAGAAGGGAGATGGCAGAAATTTGTATGGAAGAAAAGGAGATGAGGAACAAATAAGGGTGGGTGTAATGGTGCATAATTATACATTCAAAGTGGAAGTTAAAAAGAAATTGAAAGGTCATTTGTAAGTTATGAAAGTTTAAAAAAAAGTGGTAAAAGTAATTACAAGATCCAAGGTTCGAACATATAACGTATGGAACATCTGTTAAGTGATTTACCAATAGGCTACAACCTTGTTTTTGCACATATTTAATAAGAATTGAATATATACTAACATTTGAAAGGAAGGCGGGCTTTTATTAAAGAAAGAAAATACAAAAGTATAGGCATTTATTTCAGGGTCATTACAATAGACAACTGAAAATTCCTAGCAGTTAAGGAGTTGTTAAGTTGCCTACAACATCTAAGGGTTTGTTTGCAATATCTAGGGGTTTGCTTGCTACATCTGGCCTATGATGTTTTTGGTTTAAAAACTGAGCATTAAATGTTCTTACCAACCCCTTTTTTTCTTCCAAATTCATTATTTTTCCTGTCCGGAACTTCAATTATCTCAATTTATTTTCTCTATTAACCATTACCTTCTTTCATTTACACCCCTTCCTTTTTCATTTAATATCTAAACTGTTGTCAGCAATATCGAGACAGTTGCCTGTAACATCTAAACTGTTGCATGTAACATCTATCCAGCTGCATGTCTTAATATCTAAGAAATCATGTACAGTTGCCTGCAACATCTATCCAGTTGCATGATATGCTGCTCGGGACGAAAATCGATGGAACGGTAAGGATGGGACGACGATAGGATGGCAAAGATGGGCCGACGATGGGGACGACCATGATGTGGGGAGTCAATGGACAGTCGGTTGGACAGCTTGATGGGGACTGCGAGTTAGGGCAACGAACTTGGGGCGGCGATCGAGATGGTCGGGAAGATGGCGGCGAAGGTCCAGCGGTGAGTATGGCAGCGACGACAAGAAAAGGTTTTCGAGGACGAGAGGAAGGCCGTTGCAAGAGCAATATAGAAAGAAAGGAGAACAAAGAGAGGAAATGTATTTTGGTCACTCACTCTTGGAAAACATAATATGTCTCATTTGTAATGGGTATGGAGGTTTTTTCGCAAAGTTTTTAAATGGTAAGCCCTTATTCCAATTTTGAGAATACCGGGATTTTTTGACATGTTTTGAATGGGACCTCAACAGTTTCCCATTAATAAATGGGTTTTAATTAATGCCCGTTTAATTAGTTATGGGAAATGATTAGATTATTTTTAGTGTGAGATCACCCTAAATATCAAATAGCAAGTTGATATCATTTCATGCCTTCAAATAAATCGCCGGAAATCTCTTTGTAGAGTGCATGTAAATCTAGAAGGAAATCCTACTTTCCGAACAAATATTCCTATGCTTGTTTGACGCAAATAACATTATTGGAAGGTTAGGATAACCATAGGAATAAGATGCCTTTTAATAGTGATATTCTCACTCAAATCGGTACCTATATGAGTCCTATGATATATTCTCTTCTAATACAACCATCAACACGACTTTTTGCCCACATGCCGCCTCCGTCCGCCGTTGTAGCCCTCCTGTCGTCCGCCGTTGTAGCCCGTCGCCGTCAGTCATCAGCTCTTTGTCGACCATCGGCCCACCTCCGCTCATTGTCTATCGCTGCAGCTACCCCGGACCACCTCCGCCACTCATCGCTAATCGTCCACTCCATACCTGCTACTGCCACCACCGCCATAACAACCAATCTCGACCAAATTCTTCACATATATGTATTAATATTAATGATTAAAATATACCAAGTATGTTGGTGCAATATTCCTGAGAATTGGATAAAAAGGACCTCCATCACTTCGGCATCAAGTTTCTGAAAATCCGTGGACTCCCGATAAAATTTCATTCCATATACAATGCTGCCGAAATATAACTATTTTCTTTACACTCCATATTTGTTTATATTCAGTTAATTTTTTTAAAGAGGATATGGAGTATAAAGAGACTGGATATACGGAGAATCATTATTCGTTACTTTAGCTTTTTAGTTTTAACTTTAATAATTTTAATTTGGATTTGCAAAAGATACATGCATATGGATTCCGAATAATTTGTTGTCATGTGTGCCACCGTAGGAAATTCCTATAATGGTAATATATTCTTCATTTTCTCATTTTTAATGTATTAAAGAAAAACCTAGTTTCCAGGACTTGCGAGTTTATGTCATTGTAAACTGACAAATTAAAACTGGATTGTTATAGTGCATGATTGGATGATATGCACCAAGCATAGCTTCAAACCGATGGACATTAGGTTGCCAAACTAATAATATTAGAGACCGTGTAGGGTTCAGATAGTGGTGGTTTATGGCTATTATTTGAAGTCGCTGCTTGAATCAAGAAATTATGATTTTCTCTTTTCTTAAAATAATATTTGCATCAATATTGCAACAGAAAACCGGGTCTGTAGAGACCATGTAGGCTCAAAACTGCAGTAACCTCTCGCATGGGCCAGTGGGGTCCAGAGACCTAACTGCAAAATAGTCATCAGACCGCATTGGCCCATGTGAGAGGCCACTGCGGTTTGGACCTGCAAGGTCCCTGCTGGCCTCATTTCCTCATATAGCAAAAGGTATCCGCAAATTCGGCTTCCAAAATAACTCAAGCCCAGAGTTTTATCTATATGTCGAAAATAATTTGCAGCTTTAACTTTCAACCCGAACTCACACGCCAACACCAGAGAAGGAAAGAGAGAGAGAGAGGTACTTGAAATGAAGTCCATTTATTTTATAAGAAATGAAGGGTTTTGAAAGCTTTCATGAAAATGCTATCTTTCATAAGGAGGGGATGCAACATTTCATGTGAATTCATTAACACTTTATTTAAATCATCTCTCTTTATTCATGCTGCAATAAAGGGTTCATAACTTTTTCATTTAACTTGATAATCTGTCGTAAATGTTCATAAATAATTGCAACCACTCTTCATTCAGATTTGTAAAGTCATGCCTTTTCAAATAATGTGGAATTAAAAGTAATTTCTAATAATATAGAAAATCCTAAAATATCCCAACAATTTTACCATTAATTGAATAAGACTTTTCAAGATTCCTCCTACAATGCATCAGGTACAATGCGTCAGGACAAAAGAGAGATTGTTCAAAAGCACCGTAACGGCAAAACTTTTAGAAAATTATATAAGCCACGTGATTGTATTTCTTAATCTCAAAACTGGATATATATGGCCAGATGCAAAGTTAACGTTCAAATATACATGAATTAACTGTGTGAGAACCGTAGGAACTTGATATATCTAATTTTAAACAATGAAATCAAAATGAATGACGGTGATCATCCATCGCAAAGTACTAATCGATAATCTTGAGTATGACGGTGTTATCAAGTGAAGAGTACGCTTGACCACCAGTTTTTGCAGAAACTTGGGTTTGGTTACCCAATGCATGCATAGCTTACCTCATCTCGTGTTTTGACGGCTAATTTTTACTAAAATACCATAAGTTTTTCAAATTATAAACATCATGAACTCAGTAAATTATAGGCTTTTGTTATTTTTGTGTTATTTTTTATTTTCTTTAAGGAAAAGGTGGTTAATTAATCCACCCAGTTATAGCCCTTTGTTGATATCATAGGCTTAATTTGTGAATTTTATGTCTCCATGTAGTATCATAATATTCTGTGAACTGATATTTTAACTCGAACGCCCAGAGAGGCCAAGAGAGGCCAAGATAGCATCATTTTCATTTTTCAAGAAAAAGTCAAACAAACAAGAGAAATTCATTTATTTATTTTTTAATTTATACTTGAGTGTTCAACTTATCCGCGTTTTGACTTGAGAAGAAAGAATTCCGGAAAACTCTGACTCGTAATGTAGCCTAGACTAATTGACTGAGGGAGACTCCATCCAAGCATTCTGCATCTATAATGGAAAACCACGGGAGTGAAGGAACCGCCATATAGTCAGAAGGTCCATTGTGGATGCGAGGTTCCCGGTCTATCGAGCCTACCCGCTTATCCTACATAGAACTCAGAGTTCTATTAGTAGGGCTAATCCTCAACATCTCAACCTTATCCTGCATGAGAAAGCAAGTCAACTAACTTTTTAAGATGGGTAAACAAGTGGATTCTAAATCAAGATTGTCTAAAAGATTAACAAGTTCTCTCGGCCAATAAACACCTTTTGGGAGCTCTGCGATACTTCTTCAGGAACGATTGGAGAAGAGACTCAGACAGATAGAATACGCTCTAGAATGTCATGCCGTCAAGGGAAGGTTTCGAACCCTATGCATTCTTCTCCTATCCACTCCATGCTCCCTCCTTTTGTGATACACACTTTACAAAAAGACAAAACACAAATTTAAATACATACATTGAAATCCAAAAATATACATGTAGGGCATGTTTGTTTGGTATGTAGTTACGAGAAAGTATCGGATGTAAACCTATTTCAGATACTTTAATTACTTTAATTGTTTGGTTTGACAGAATAAGATTTGAAAATTGAAAATTACTTCAAGATGATGTTGTGGGGCACGGTTAATTTCAAAATTTTATTGTCCTCATTTTGGACAAAAGATAACCACGAAGCTGAATAAAAAAATACTTCCAAAATATGATTTTTTTTCCATTCGAAACTTTTCTTGTTTGTTATTTTTAATAGAAGAAGTAGATGACTTTACTTCGAAGTGTTTTTTCTTCTTCCAAAGTTCTGCACGCATAAAGTAACTTCTGCAACTACTTTCATGAATTTTTTTTGAAAGTTGTTGTAAGAGTCTCTTCCGATATTTCTAGTACTTTCAGTTTTATCAATAGATGGTCCGATCCAAATGATCCGTAAAAACACAAACGAGTACAAACACAATGTGTTCTTGACCATCCGATTTTGAACAAGCGTTAAGTAGTAACAATAATTATGTTTTCAAACGGTTGGAAACATTCAATAAGCTTTATATATGCGGACATGAAAGATTATACTTTATGTAGTAACAATAATTATGTTTTCAAATGGTTCGAAATATTCAATAAGCTTTATATATGGGGACATGAAAGAATATATATAGGGCTAAACTGCAGTAAAATACCTCCAACATTTTAGTTTTTTACAATAACTCCCTTGAACTCTAAATTAGAGATAAATCTATGAACTATCATATTGTCATTTAATTATACCCTAGGGTGTTAATACATATTAAATTTTGATCATTTTACTCTTAATTATTGTTCTAAATCCAAATTTCATCTTCCTTCTTAATTCTTTCATAAAGCCATCAATTCATCCTCATTCTCCTCCTTTCTTAATTCTAAAGACATAAAGCTCTCCCATCCTAACACCTTCTCTATTAGAGTTGGTGTCAAGGACAGAGCCAAGTATGGGCATGTGTGAGCAATTGCCCACACTTGGTTCCGCAAAACCCTGCGTAACAAAAAAACATTTGTTATAAAAACGGTGATTGTATAACTAATCTCCTATAATAACTAACATGCTTTAAACATAAAGAAAAGAAAAAGACATGAAAGGGTCTCCTAATTTTTCTCAAAAATATTTTAACTACTCACCATTATCTCTTAAAATTTAGTACTGATTTGGATTTTTTTTGTTAAACATATTTAAACTCTCGAATATAGTTAAATATAAATCAGTTTACGTAACAAATTAACTAAAATATTTAATACCTATGGATCTAGATACATATATTTCAAACTATTAAAATATTTTATTATTATTATTGCTTAATTTGTAGGTTTAATTTTGCTTCAATTCCCATATTACTGGATATCATAAAAATTTGAATAGTAAAAGTAAGAAAGGATTTAGAAACTATTCCAAATATATTTTTATTATATTGCTTAAATAATCATGTGCTAAAAAATTAATCAAATAAAATTATGTATCTATATTGCTTTTGATATTTTATTTAGTGCTAATTTATGATTTTAAATTATGACTTTAGTATATCTTTCGCTCACACTAACATTAATTCATGGCTCCGCCACTGGTTAGCGTGAAGAAAAAGAACCATATCCAACTAAATCATTTCAACGCATCTCTTATGAGAGGTCAAGATCATGAGCCATAATCATCTTCTTTAGAATAATTGACCCATTAAAACTCGAACCGAATCCTAATTTAAGTCTTCTATCTTTTGTTCTTTAAGCTCAACAATTTAGAGTTGAATGGATTTTTTCCTATAAGAAGAGAAAAGGAGAAAGGAGATGCTGTGCCCTTAAAAAAGAAGGATTATGTTCTGAACAAAGATCCAAGTATTCTCCCTTTATTTTTTGAGTTGAAGGAGAATTTGCCCTAAAGGAATTGAAAAGGAGAAATAAGAGAGCTTTTACTGGAAAAAGAGAATTATTTTTAGAAAAAAAGGTAAAAATTTTTTTTAGTAAAATATATGTTGAACGAAGAAAAAAGGATAAAAGAGTTATTTAAAACATCTGTTGGGATAAAACGGGAAGAACGTATCATATTTTGATCACGTGGTAACTTACATTAACGTTTGCAGACGTCTATAAATGTCAAGATATTCTTTTCCAATCGGAGATTGTAGTTCAAGATAGTTTTCTCTAATTAAATTAGTAGGAAGTATTTATCGCAAAAAATTGAAAGTTGGAGGTATTTTATTTAAGTCTACCAATGCATAGAGAGTAACAAAATTTTCACAAAAGGTTTATAAACTTTATATATATTGAAAAGAAAACTTATAAAGTATAAATTTGTTCTTAAAATTGTTGTATAATAAGATTACACAATGAATAATAAATATGTCAAGACACTTATAACAGTATTTTAAATCTCAGAAAATCTTATAGTTTATCACTTTGTGATCATATTAGTCTACAAGTCCCCAAGCTGGTAGACATGTAGAATTTCATACTCTGTTTGCTTTATATCTGAGAAATGAGAAAAATATATCAAACTTTGAATTCATTAAATCCATATAGCATTGTTGGGTATCTTTGTTGTAATCAATGTTGAGGAAAACTTGATCCTTCCAATATAATATGCTGATAGGTTGAGGTCAATTTCCTCCAACAACTCATCCAGACTCTTTATTTTGAATCCAAAGCTAGCTTGTATATTATTTCAATAACTTACCCTAAACTATGCGTCTCATCCATATTGAATCCTCTACTAATAACTAAGGAATTACTTGATATCACATATTTTTGTTAAACACAACATGGGAAAAACATGAGGATAAAGTCACACATTGTACCATGCTTAATATGATTCTATTTTCAAGGAATAAAATTTAAATTCAAAGGTTGAAATCTGTCGAAACAAACTGAACTATATCTAAATTCCAGGTCTAAGTGTACATTCTATATCTGTTTATCTACACCCGATCCATTCATCAAAAAGCTTTGATAAATGGGCCAGATCCATGCGGTTAAAGAGTCCAACTAGAGGTGACCCAGCCTAATTGTTTTTGCAAAGATCTCTTAGATGGGTTAGTGGGCTTTGGCCCATAATATATGTTTGGGTTGAAGAACTTTCTAGCAACATTGGTATCATGAGTTAAGAAGCTGCTCATGATATTGTTTTCCTTGTTATTCGGTTTTTTTTTTCTGACAAAGAAATTGCTCATGCATGTTGAGTCATGTTGCTTTTAGTATATAGTATACTAAACTGCCTTCGGAACCAAATTGGAAGGTTGACAAAGAAATTGTTCAATTTTTTCCTCTATAAATCTCGTTAAGAATTGAAAAGGCAAATTGCAGGAAACATTCGAACTTTTGTCCCAATTGCAAAAAACATCACTAACTTTGTAAAACCATTTTGTTCCCTTTGACTTTAATATATTCCCAATATGGCCTTCATTTAAATATTTGATTAAAAATGTCTCTTTTTCTCTCTTTTTATTTCATTTAAATATTTTAGTTAAATATTCAAATGAAAGGCACTTTAGGAACAAATTAAAGTTAAGGTGGTAAAATGCAGGTTTTAGAAAGCTAAGAGTGTTTCCGACTATTAACATAAGGTTAGGGGTATTTCCTACAATTTAGCCAATTGAAAATGGAAGCTTGAAAAATAATTGTTATAGATGCAAGATTCTTCGGAACCAGTTGAACCGACCACAATGTTATTTATTAGTAATACCATAGAAAATATGGATACTTTTACTTACATATAAAACTTCATTTAGAATATGAGTTGTTGAATAAGATGTGTATTTATTTATTTATTTTGGACAATGGTTGTTGAAATAAGAAGAAAAAAATTGAGAGAATTGGTGGATAATTAGCCATCCACATCTATTCAAAAGCTTTTAATAGGTACAACCACATGCCAAGCACACATCAGCCAAAACATAAAACTAAACACCCATACAACATCCCGAACAAACACCGATGGCGATCTTCCAAAAAGACATTAGCCTGGGAGGGTCCTGAAACTAAAGCACCAACACCTGATCCTCCCGTGCAGAGTATCCCCTAAGCACCGTCTGTTGTGTGGGAGTCGACGCCCTCCCTGGCCCCTCGAGCCATGTCGTCATCGCCGGTCATATCATCAGTCTCGGGTACCATATTTCGAATCTTCGGTTTAGATTTATCTACAAGCAATTGTGACCAACTACAGATCAGATGCAAAATACGAGAGATATCTATGTTGTTATCATTAAAAATTCCCCTAAAAATTCTTCTTCCATTGCGTTTCCACCATAACCCTCACGTAATTCTCTTGATAATAATATCCCGCTTTCTCTTTTTGGCGCTTCCCCCTAAATGTTTATGTCAATTTCCCCACACATCAGTGATTGAAGTAGGTAAATGAAAAATATTAATCCTCGTGCAAAAGTGCGTCCGTACATTTTTGGCAAAGCAACAATCGAAAAAGAGATGATCGTCAGTTTATTACAAACCATGCAAAAGCGTGCCCACGCATCTTTGCCATTTTCTTTTAATCAAGTTATCTCGAACAGCACCGGCCGTTTAGACACCAGCCAATTGAAAACTTTTATTTTAATCACCACCTTAGCCTTCCAAACGTGGTGGAGATTTCCTCCCGTCTTCCCCCTTCCATTGATGTTCATGTACAACGATTTAACTGAAAATTTTCTGTTGCAACTCCATTTCCACGTAGGTACATCAGGAATGAGGTTATTCGGACGCCGGTCGCTTAGGAAAAGCCTAAGTGCCCTTAGATCTTCTCTTTTCCGGGCCGCCAAGGTACGCTTAAACGAGATTCTCCAATCGCGTCCATTCCATATCTCTACTACCTTCGCATATTTACATCTCGCTAACCCGTAGAGATTAGGAAATTTAAATCTAAGCGACACCTCTAAGCACCATATGTCTTTCCAAAAATTAATTTTGCTACCATCTCTAATAGAGAAAGATACCCGAACACAAAAACCTTTTTAGTCCCATAGACTTCTTTCCAAAAACCTAAGCAAAAAGCCGTGTTCTTCATCTTTCCTCTTAAATTATCCTTCCTTAAGTAATTCTCCTTAACGAGACTCTTCCAATTGGACTCCTCATCCTCATACATTTTCCACCACCATTTAGCGAGAAGACCCTGGTTCATGTCTCTGAGGTTTAATGCCCCCAATCCTCCTAACTTTTTACGCATACACACCGTGGACCATTTTACTAAAGTGTATCCAGTCCTCCTGGTTCCTCCTCCCCACAGAAAGTTTCTACATATCTAATCAATCCATTTTTCAATTTTGATGGGTAGCTCATAAATTGTCAGGTAGTACAAAAGGATAGCAGTGATAACAACGTTTAACAACGTCATCCCACCCCCGATGGACAGCAAACGCCTTTTCTACCTGTCCAGTCTTTTTGTCATTATATCAATTCCCGACGTCCAGGGTTTTTTAACTTACCTGGTCTTAATGGTAAACCCAGAAATTTAATAGGAAACTTCTCCTTACTGCAACTAAAAAGAGTAACCAAATCATCCTCTTCCCCTTCCTCTTCCCCTATTAAGATTATCGAACTTTTATGATAATTGATCTTCAATCCCGACCATCCCTCGAAGAGGCAAAGAATCCCTTTCATATTCTAAGCTTGGGTGTTGGTTCTTCTGCCAGATAACAATGTGTCATACGCGTATTGTAGATTAACGACAAACGACCTCCGTCTTCCTAGTCCTTCTATTAATCCCGAACTGTTGACCACTTTGATCAACTTGTTCAATCCATCAGCCACTAAAGTAAAGATCAGAGGAGAGAGTTTCAGACCTCTACTACATTTGAAGTGGTCCGTAGGAGTACCATGCATCAAAATGGCCATCTTGGCCGTACATAACCATTCTTTTATCCAGGCACACCACTTATTCCCAAAACCTCGGTCGCATAGTAATTTCAGAATACAACTCCAGTCCATCCAGTCGTAAGCTTTCTCGAAGTCCAGTTTTAACATGTATCCCTTAGCTCGTCTTCGCTTACAAGATTGAATAATCTCTTGTGCCGTAGCTACGCCATCCAAAATGGATCTTCCTAGATGAAACCAGTCTTGTAACGACCCTAATATTACTTTACCTTAGTGTTTCTTTTTTTAGTAAAATATTGTATTTATTTATTCGTAGTATTTTTCCATAAATTTTGTTTTCTATTAAATATATTATTTTATTATTCTATCTATTTTTCCTAAACTCATTACTTTAAACTAAATCTTAACCTATTTCAAATTAAACGCAATACCTAACTCAGCCCATAACCCAAATCGAATCTCATTTTCATTTTCTTTTATAAAACTATGAGCCCAAAATCCAACTTTCTTTTCAAGCAACAACATATATTTAATTTTAATTAAATATGTGCATGTACAACCTTTTAGCTCATTGGTTAAGTCCTTGCATTGTTATTTCATAGATCACATGTTCAAATTTCCATTCTTGCAATTATTTTTTTATCAATTTTTATTCTACTCATAACTTACAAATGAGAGCTTTCATTTCATCTTTCTTTTAACTCCCAAAATAATTAGAATGGTTATGAACCATAATTTATTAGAATTATGGTATCCATAAACCTTTTTTATATCTCACTCATTTTTCTTTTCATCATCACACATTTCTATCATTTTACATATCTCTCTTCATCAAGATTCCCCGAAGAAAAACATGAAGAAATTCTCAAGAAAGTCTCGATAGAAATGTGAGCCTATCGGCAGATAGATAAGCTCGGTGACAATACCGGCTTGTGTATATAAGTCCCTTCTCTCTTTCCCTCCCTCCTTCTCTTTCTCTTTATTTTTCTCTTTTTTATATTGCCATGAAAAACTTCCCTTGTCATATCATAGTCCCTAAATAATTAACTAAATGGATACATATATAAATAATAAAAACACACAAATATATAATTTGTAAAGTCTTTTTCATTACTCTCAATCTATATGTTAAGATTTTATAGTAACCAATTAGGATTGTATTGTTTGTTGTTGTATTTTAAATTACTTTATTTAAAGTTTGTAAAAAAAATGAATTTACGAGTAAATACCATGATTTTCTCATTTCTCACATATGACATATCAATACCCTTACTTTTAAAATAATTTTTAGAAATTAATTTTTACTTCTGAAAATTTCAGAAAATTTACATATGATAGAATATATTATTTTGTACATGCTGTAAAAATTTCAGATCGAATTGCTTAACGGTTTAGGAATTATATCGTTTTTATTCACTGTTCGTATAACAGAAAACTGCAGTTATCGGTCAAATTTTAGGACACATAACTTAATATACCGATATCCAAATTGAGAAAACTCCGGTGTTTTGGATATCTACATCGAATAATTTAGATTTTCTTAGTTTTAAGTTTTTACTGAAAATTGACGTAAAATATACAAAACTGCGTTACAATATTAAGTGACAGATCTGGACAGAATCTGTCCTGATTCGCACACTGTTTTTAAATTGGACATAACTCGAACACCCGATATCCGTTTGTGACAAACGTTAGATGTGTAGATACACAATTGATATAACTATAATTTTCTGTATACTATATTACTAAGAAATACATGAAACAACTCGATATAGGCTTTGTAATACAATATATAGTTGTTGTCCAGAAATTTGAATTTCTATTTTAAACGCTGATATTAAAATGATCATAACTAAAGCATCAGAAATATAAATCGCACGAATCTTGGTGTTTTGGATAACTAAATCAAAAAACATACAATTTTTTATTAATCTTCGTAACCTGAAACCTGATGAAAATTAACTCAAACTGCGTTTTAAAAATATATGACGGTGCTGGACAGATTCTGATCTGTTCTGCTCGACGATACGAAAACGGGTATATCTCACAAACCGGTAGTCGTATTTAGGCGATACTGAAACTCACGCGTACACAACATTTAGATCTATATTTCTGTTTATATTCCGAAATTGATTGACTTGATTGATTAGTCGCACACAACACTTATTTACAATATTGTTTTGGACGTTACTTATATACTTATCTTATATCATGTTCTGTAATTGCTTATTTATTTTTATTTATATGACTTGTGATTAAATCATTACATGTTAGAATTGACTTGATCTTGACACGGCTCAATCATGAATACTTGAACCCAGTATGTATATTTGAACCAACTTGTCTCGAATCATGAATACAATTGGCATGACTTACACTTGACATAACTAGATGAACTCAATCTTGAAAACTTGATATCATACATCACCTTTTGTATTCATGGA
Organism: Agapanthus africanus; assembly: GCA_030015575.1. Classification (NCBI taxonomy): domain Eukaryota; kingdom Viridiplantae; phylum Streptophyta; class Magnoliopsida; order Asparagales; family Amaryllidaceae; genus Agapanthus; species Agapanthus africanus. The sequence continues at coordinate 34,416 of JASDDO010000291.1, forward strand.
TTCGATAAAGACTCGTAATATTAATCATAGACTAATATACACAGGGTGTGAGGGTAGTTTGAGTATGAATCCAACGGAATCTCATGAGTCCCATTATAATAAATAACGTTGCTGTGGTACCGGGCTGAAACGGTACAAATAACGTTGCTGTGGTACCGGGCTGAAACGGTACATCACAAATTCATGAGTGAGGGCCCGTGTTTCCAAGCCCGTGGATGATAGCCTGTTGAGTTTGGAATACTTCGATAATAATTAAAGTCCCGCTATTTTGGGCCCGTGATTCCTTGCCCCTGGACGATAGCCTTGGGTTCGAGAATACTCTTAAGATTGGTTGACATTCATACTTGAATTCACGTTAGTTAATTTTATCCTTTTAGAGACCTTTTAGGATATTTACATTCACTTCATGTTCACTATATCTACACTCCACGGCCATGCTATACTTGTTTGCTATGCTCATGCAACATTTCCATGCTGTTATAGTTGACATACACATTACCATGTATGCTATTATACTTGTTTACATGTTCATGATTTATATCCAGGTTATACCATATATCATATTACACTCTGCATTTCATTTATATATATCACACCATCCTTTTGGGAACTTACCGAGCGTTAGTTCGCTGATGGACATTCCACCCATCTTTCTTTCTTTGTTGGAATGTTCGTCAGGTGGTATTGAGACAAAAGAGATAGAAGCGGTCGAAGAGGAGTACAACCGTTTCGCATCACAACCGGACGTCTAGTTTCGTTCAGCTATTTATTCATTTCAGCTTATTTATATATGCTTTCTTGTTAAGACTTATCATATTATCGTATCTTGTATTCAGATATTTTGTCAATTATGAATCTTGAATGTAATAAATCAAAATTGGATTTCATTCTTTTGTTTATTCTTATTAGTTTATGTTGCTTATAAACGCTTAGCGTATTTATTTCGAGAAATGGCCTTCTCGGAATAAATATGCCGCGGGCTTGCCACGTCACCGTTTTCATCTACTGGAAAGCGGAACGTGACAGGTTTTGTTGGCGGCACATGCAGGTCAGTTCTGCATAAATATCATAAGCAATATAATACAAGAATTATGAAATCCAATTATTACATTCAACTTTTCTTTTGAATCCTACCATATTCCTTGAGACCATCTTGAACTCCATATTCAGCTTCCTTGAAGTCCATCTCTCGACTTTTGAATCCCTAACTCTTATTCACCCTTTTTATTTGTATTTCGTTGGCCTATTAGCTCAATTGGTTAGAGTATTGATTGACGGAGCTTGAAGACGACATCATCCCAATCATATTTCCATACTCTGTTACAACTTTTTTCTTGAGTAATTTCGAGAACGAAATTATTTTAAGGAGGATAGAATGTAACGACCCATGTATTACCATACCTTTGTGTTTTCTTTCTTTAGTAGAATATTGTATTTATTTATTCGTAGTATTTTTCCATAAATTTTTTTTTCTATTAAATATATTATTTTATTATTCTATCTATTTTTCCCAAACCCATTACTTTAAACTAAATCTTAATCTATTTCAAATTAAACGCAATACCTAACCCAACCCATAACCCATATCGAATGTCATTTTCATTTTTTTTTATAAAACTATGAGCCCAAAATCCCACTTTCTTTTCAAACAACAACATATATTTAATTTTAATTAAATATGTGCATGTACAACCTTATAGCTCATTGGTTAAGTCCTTGTATTGTTATTCTATAGATCACATGTTTAAATTTCCATTCTTGCAATTATTTTTTTTATCAATTTTTATTTTTCTCATAACTTATAAATAAGACCTTTCATTTCATTTTCTTTTTAACTCCCAAAATAATTAGAATGGTTATGAACCATAATTTATTAGAATTATGGTGGCCATAAACCTTTTTTATATCTCACTCCTCTTTGTTTTTATCATCACACATTTCTATCATTTCACATATCTCTTGTCATCTAGATTCCCCGAAGAAGAACCTGAAGAAATTCTCAAGAATGTCTTGCTAGAAACGTGAGGCTATCGACAGATAGACAACCCCGGTGACAATACCGGCTTGTGTATGTAAGTCTCTTCTCTCTTTCCCTCCCTCCATCTCTTTCTATTTATTTTTCTCTTTTTTATATTGCCATGAAAAACTTCTCTTGTCATATCATAGTCTCTAAATAATTAACTAAATGGATACATATATAAATAATAAAAACACACAAACATACACAAATATATAATTTGTAAAATCTTTTTCATTACTTTCAATCCATATGTTAAGATTTCATAGTAACCAATTAGGATTGTATCGTTTGTTGTTGTATTTTAAATTACTTTATTTAAAGTTTGTAAAAAAATGAATTTACGAATAAATACCATGGTTTTCTCATTTCTCACATATGACATATCAATACCCTTACTTTTAAAATAATTTTTAGAAATTAATTTTTACTTCTGAAAATTTCAGAAAATTTACATATGATAGAATATATTATTTTGTACATGCTATAAAAATTTCAGATCGAATCGCTTAACGGTTTAGGAATTATATCGTTTTTATTCACTGTTCGTTAAACAGAAAACTGCAGCTATCGGTCAAATTCTAGGACACATAACTTGATATACCGATGTCCAAATTGAGAAAACTTAGGTGTTTTGGATATCTACATCAAATAATATAGAATTTCTTAGTTTTAAGTTTTTACTGAAAATTGACGTAAAATATACAAAACTGCGTTACAATATTAAGTGATGGATCTAGACAGAATCTGTCCTGATTCGCACACTGTTTTTAAATTGGACATAACTCGAACACCCGATGTCCGTTTGTGACAAAATTTAGATGTGTAGATATACAATTGATAGAACTATAATTTTCTGTATACTATATTACTTAGAAATACATAAAACAACTCGACATAGGCTTTGTAATGCAATATATAGTTGCTGTCCAGAAATTTGAATTTCTGTTTTAAACGCTGATATTAAAATGATCATAACTAGAGCATCAGAAATATAAATCGCATGAATCTTGGTGTTTTGGATAACTAAATCGAAAAACATACAATTTTCTATTAATCTTCGTAACCTGAAACCTGATGAAAATTAACTCAAACTGCGTTTTAAAAATATATGACGGTGCTGAACAGATTCTGATCTGTTTTGCTCAACGATACTAAAACGGGTATATCTCACAAACTGGTAGTCGTATTTAGACGATACTGGAACTCACGCGTACACAACACTTAGATCTATATTTCTGTTTATATTCCGAAATTGATTGACTTGATTGATTAGTCGCACACAACACTTATTTACAATATTGTTTTGGACGTTACTTATATACTTATTTCATATCATGTTCTGTAATTGCTTATTTATTTTTATTTATATGACTTGTGATTAAATCATTACATATTAGAATTGACTTGATCTTGACACGGCTCAATCATTAATACCTGAACCCAGTATGCATACTTGAATCAACTTGTCTCGAATCATGAATACAATTGGCATGACTTGCACTTGATATGACTAGATGAACTCAATCTTGAAAACTTGATATCATACATCACCTTTTGTATTCATGGATTCGATAAAGACCCGTAACATTAATCATAGACTAATATACACGGGGTGTTGGGGTAGTTTGAGTATGAATCCAACGGAATCTCATGAGTCCCATTATAATAAATAACGTTGCTGTGGTACCGGGCTGAAACGGTACAAATAACGTTGCTGTAGTACCGAGCTGAAACGGTACAAATAACGTTGCTGTGGTACCGGGCTGAAACGGTAGATCACAAATTCGTGAGTGAGGGCCCATGTTTCCAAGTCCTTGAATGATAGCCTGTTGGGTTTGGAATACTTCGATAATAATTGAAGTCCTGCTATTTTGAGCCCGTGATTACTTACCCCTGGACGATAGCTTTGGGTTCGAGAATACTCTTGAGATTGGTTGACATTCACACTTGAACTCACGTTAATTAATTTTATTCTTTTAGAGACCTTTTAGGACACTTACATTCACTTCATGTTCACCATATCTACACTCCACGACCATGCTATACTTGTTTGTTATGCTCATACTACATTTCCGTGCTGTTATAGTTGACATACACATTACCATGTATGCTATTATACTTGTTTACATGTTCATGATTTATATCCATGCTATACCATATATTATATTACACCCTGCATTTCATTTATATACATCACACCCTCCTTTTGGGGACTTACCGAGCGTTAGGTCGCTGACGGTCATTCCGCCCATTTTTCTTTATTTCTTGGAATGTGTAAGGCTACGCCAGCGCCCCGGCCAGCAATTTGTGGCCAAACGTGGAACAAAAACTTTAGAAACCCGGGGCTAACGGAACCCTAATCGACGGATCGTACCATTAGCCTTATACTAGTTCTATAGAAAGAGTTTAGAGAGGTTATACCGATTGATCCGTGTCCTTTGGTTTTCAACCTCTGTCCTAAACTCGTCGCGGATGCCTCGATGAAGTTCGATCTCCGGTCTCCCTCATCGAAGACGATCCACGTCGAGGATTAGTAATACGGGCTCCCGCTTCAAAACCGAAGCAACTCGGGCATCCAGTTTGCTAGCCTAGATATACAAGGTGAAGCAGAAAGAGTGTGTGAATACTTTGTCTCGATACACCCTACATTGCTCAACACATGAGACATGTTAGGGTGGAGGTGAAGAAGAAGCCAAGTGACGAAATGAGTGAGCTCATATTTTGGCACAAAAGAGAAACAAGTGAAGAAGTGTTCTATGTTGTTTTGTTGTGGTGTTATCAAGTATTTGTGATTGGCAACTCAAGAAAAGTTTCAGCACAATAAAAAAGGATCTCACAAAAAAAAATCTCACACCAAAACAAAACCCATGAACCAATACCATGAGTCACCAAGTGAGCACATGCCACCATGAATGCACAAGGCCAAGACTTGCACTCATGTGTCATGCCACAATCAATGCCCAATACCAAGACTTAACCTCACAAATTCCACACAATAAAAATTAAAACTTAATGTTTAATAAAAAAGAGAATGGCAATTAACAAAGTAATCTTATAACGAAATACAAGAATACTCCTCATCTGTATATACATACCTGCATCCATATTCCGACTGAATATAAATACAACGAGACAAAAATAATCCAATAATATAATACTAGGATCCGGCTTAAACCAAAGCCCACTAGTATTATCCGTCCGATCATGATTCGTGCACAAGTACACAAATATGATCGAACCCTGCAATAAAACCTTACGGCCTCTACAATGTTTCGCCCGAATCAGGGAAACCCTCTGTGTGGGACTCTAAAGACTCGTCAATAAGCTGGCAGTGGGTTTAACCACAAGCATGTCGGTGGCACTAGCTGTACGTAACAACTGCCCAGGTATTGAGCGAAAAGGAGGCCGACAAGCAAACTCATCCTGAAACCCTACTGAGCCTGACAGTGACAATATCCGTAAAATCCGGTCCGTTCGTCTATGAGTATCGCATATCGAGTCTAGAGTGGTGGATAAAGTCAGAGACCTAATAACTTGATATTTAGTGTCGGTATGAAGTCTATCACCAACTGAGAAACTACTAATCCGAATCAGTAATTCTCGTCTACCCCGGCTGAGAATTTCTGGTGATGGCCACCCGTGCACACAGCGACATCAACCCCCAATATACCGGGAGAGACGAATCCCCTGACAATCTGCTCACTGCCTCCATGTGGCTCGGGACTGTACCCAACTAAAACCTGTTTGCACGACTCCTTTGAGCCGTGGTAGGGTAGTAATCAAAGCACAGTGGGAACTCACATGAGACAAATGACGATCTCAGGTCAATAGACTAACCTGTACACATGTCACCAGGGAACTGCTATCTCACAATAGATATAATACCAACTAGCATGTTCCCGGCGAGTCCGTCCGGTGTACTCATAACCCAATGAGCACCTGTATATAGCTTAGGTGAACCAACTGACACCAATGGCTTATGAGACCGGCTACCGCCCCTCGTCGGGGTCTCGATCCGTATACAATAGTCTACTCTTGGAGTATCGATGCACAGTCTCGAAACTCCCATGACTGGGGACACTTTAAGGATGTGCTTATAGACCACCCAACTCCCACATATATCATCGCCATCATACTGCTGATAGTCAAGCATGAATCTTATGGGCTCTATCAACATGTAATAGTGATCTGTAATGTCACCTGAAGCGTGTACACGATGATAAAGACAAACCAGATAGCATACTATCATCACGAGAAAGACTGTTCTACCGGTATTGTCACGCCCCGCTTCTCAGAGTACGCTGAAGTGAGCACGTGACATAGCCAACCATGCTACCTGTGGGTAGGAAGTATCCATCCACAGTCACATTACGGCTGTAGAGATATCAAGAACAATATGAAACTAACTAAAACATGTCCATAATCCAAGATAATCTGAGTCAAGAATAATAAAATGCGGAAGCGAAAGATCCAATACAAAATAACTGGAATGTATGTCCCATAATGCGGGCTCACATCAGGAATAAAATGCAGGAAAGAAAAACTAACTACTGCTGACACTCACAGCTCATCCTGCTGGCTGCAGTACTCCCGCTCGGACTGCAACAGCGGTACAGAATCTGGGCCATGCAAAACCCAGACGTCAACGCGTCATGTCATCAAGTAATAAAATATAAACAGGGTAACAGGCAATGCAATATAAACATGAATAAAGCAAGGGTAACAATAATATAAATCAGGGCAGTGCAGGGTAGTGTGCAGTGGGTAAACTAAACTGTTCTATCAGGCTTTCTATTCTAAAGTCTTTGAAATCAAATTGATGAATCATCGATGTAACTCAATAGTATCCCGTGCATGCCCGGGACCACGGTCTAAGACTCTCGGGCTGAAACCGAGACGTGCCGCTAGGCATTAACAGGGAAAGGATAAAGACCAACGATGTCAGCGGCATCGTCACGAGGCGGGCCTGGCCTCTAAAACTGATCAGTACAAGTAGTGAACTGTTGAGTTACAAGTCAGGTTTCACCTTTGATTTCCCCATACCCCCAAGTTATATGTGTAAGTCAAGTCAGGTATCCCGAAATCAAGAAACTAATGCCAACACAGGATCAGGTAAACAAGTTTGTCTGGATAGACAACAGGAACGGTGTTAGTTGTATGTATGCCCTAGAGGCCAGTATTGTACAGATGTTGTATATTATATTGGATGCTTGGACATATATAGAGATGACTTTCTTGCTCGATATGATAGTATGCTATCTGGTTACTCTTTATCTTAACATGTACACTAGTCTCTTTATACTGTCTTGTAGTTACATGTTGGTAAAGCCCTTAGGATGTGTACTTGACTACCTGGACTATGATGCAGATCATACTAGTGGGGACATGGTAGTCCATAAGTACATCCTTCAAGGTCCCTAGTCGTGGGTGTATCGAGACGGGGCATCGATATACCAGAGTAGACTAGCGTATACGCTTCTCGACCCATGAGATGGGCGATGGATGATCCCATATCCATTGGTGTTTGACATCAGAGATGGTATACGAGTGCTCAGTGGAGACTGGGTACACTGGACGGACTCGCCGAGAACTCCCAGATGGTATTATACCTCACGTCAGATGGCAGTTCTCACGTGACACTTGTACAGGTTAGTCTGTAGACCCGAGATCGTCATAGAGTCTTGTGTGATTCCCACTGTGCTTTGATCTCCACCTTACCACGTCCATGAGGGCGTGCAAAACGGTGGTCTTTGGGTACAGTCCCGAGTCACATGGAGGCAATGAGCGATAGGAGGGGTTTCGTCTCTCCCGGTATTGGGGGTTGATGTTGCGCTGTGCTCGATTGGCCGTAACAGGGAAGTCCCTGGCCAGGGCTGATCAGAGATTTGCTGGTAAGTGTTACCAGTAGTTTCTCGACCCGTTACGAGCCTCACATCGGCACGACTTATCGGGTTATTGGGGTCTGACGTTTACCACCCCTAGACTTGATATACGACATATCAGACGAAGAGACCGGACTGTATGGTAAGTGTTACTGGTCGGATTCGCAGGAGTGTGAGCGGGCTAGCTCGTCGATCTTCTGATCGCTCAATACCCGGGTGGCCGTTACGTTTAGCAGACCGCTTGCGGCTTGTGGATGCTTGATATGATCATCATCTGCTACCGGCGTATTGACGAGTCTTTAGAGTCCTACACAGAGGTTTCCTGGCTCAAGCGAAACGAAATAGGAGCGCATATGAGATATGTGCAGGACCGAGAATAATGCGTGTATGTGATACCGTATTCCATTCTCGCGATATATGTATCAAATGGTTATATTCAATATAACCTAGTTATCGAATCGAAGATCGATTCGATAAGCCGATACATTGAATACTAGTCGGTCATGTGCGACATGACCGGATCATTGAATCAAGTGTTGATTTAATGATTTAATGTATAATTATATATTTGATATATTACTTTGCATTAACTAGTATTGGTTCACTTTAAACGGATTTTTCTCACTTGGATTGCACATTGTATATGTGATATACTTTTGTGCACTTTTTTGTATCATGTTTGATGATACTTGATCATATGGTTAAGTGAATAGAATTAAACCATGGTTATTATGATAATTAGGGTTTTGCATATTTAGTTATTCATTTATTTGTTTATTCATTTATTTGGATAAGTTTAAGATAAGAATGGTGGCTTTATTTGTTTTATGTTGAAACTTCATGAAGGTTTGACTTTGCTAACCATTCTTGTCTTCATGCTTAACCCTAACCCACTCAAATGACCATGGTTTATTCTCTACACTTAACCCTAGTTTAAGTTATGATAAGTATTGATTTTCTATTTCTTTTGATATAGAACTTATCATAACAATCTTCTTCTTCTTCTTCTTCAAGCTTGCTACATCAATGGCAACTTGAGATTTAGTGAGAGAAATCCAAATCTAAAGTGAACCCACCTCCTATTTCTTCATCCTCTACCTCTTGCCAAGTGGTTTTGGGTGTTTTCTTCACAAGTTTCACTACTTGGTGAAGTCGGAGCTTGAACTAGTGCAACCTTGACGTAGATCGTCTTTGACACGAAGCCGACGAACTATTCCGCTCACTTCTCCGATGAAGCCGTCGCGAGAGTCCGAAGTTCGTGATGGACAGCGAGGGGACGACCACGTGGAGCTAAGGAGGTGGAAATCCGGATCTACAAAGGTTGTAGCATCTAACCTATAGTTAAATAGTTAACTAGTTTTCCGTTTCGCCTAAACATCTAGTAAACGATCCGTTAACTAGGGTTTCTCGGCACCATATTGTTGTAAAATGGCATGGTTGATGCCTTGTGAGACCTCTACTGTGTGCCTAGGAACCCTACAAACGGTCCATGAGGACTACATGTTAGGTTTGTTGGCATTAGACATAAGATCAGGTAACGGGTCAGGTCATGGTACATCAGGTCAAGTCAAGCAGTATACGGTACCATGTCGGATAGATCAATATATATGTAGCAAGTCAGGTCAGAGATGTAAACAATATCATGGGTGTGCTCACAATCAGTTATACAAGCAACCATGGTTATCATCAACATGATATAAGCAATGAATTAAGCAATAGGCAGATTTACTCAATTTGCAGTACAGTTATCAGTTGTGTCACAGAGATGATTTCAATGTTATGCGAATGCAGTATGACAATTATGGTCTTTTAATCATGTTAACAAGTTTAAGAACTTTAGAGGTGCAATGTTTTATATAAAGGTTCAATAAAGCTATTACAGGTTAAAATGCACACGAGTGTCCAAATGGAACAAAACTTTAGAGATAAATGCCATAAACTATGTCAATATTAAAAATGTGATTAAACAGGTAAATGTGGTTATTAGGTTCAATTGCAAACTGTAGGTTCCAAGTTTGAAAGATAAAATAATATATAACAATATTGTACATGAAAATGAGAAATGATCGTACCAAAGTTAAATTTACAGGTTTAGGGTGTCATTAATATGTATGTAAATATTGTTTAGCATGTAGCAAGGGGTACTTGCCTCGACGGGTCGCGAATCGGGAAAACGGAACGTTAAACGTCGGCGGGGAAATCTCGCGACGGGCGCACGGTTCACGGAATGAACCCAAACGACGAATAGTGGAACCACACGGGTCGTGGTATCTCACTGGAACGTCGGGACACGTCGTCGGCACGGCCGAAATCCGGCGAGATACAAAACAGTGAATCGATCAAGATTGTAACAAGAAAAGAAAAGAAAGTAAAGAAAAAGGGAAGGAGGATGGAGAAGGGAATGCTCACGAGGATCTGTGGGACGGGTGGTGACGGTCGACCACGTCGACGGAGCTCCGGCGGTGGTCTACGACGACAGCGAAAGAAACAGCCGATCAAGAAACATTAACAGCGAAGGAAAGAAGAAAGGAAGAGAGGAGGGAATGCTAGCTCACCAAGGGGGTGCTTGCGAGGCCGGGGATACGGGGACGGAGTCACCGGCGGCGACTCACGGCGGTGCAACGGTGTGCAGGGGGCGCGCGCTGGCCTGGTCGGGGGTGTGCAGGCGCGTGCAGGGTGCCCGGGGTTGATGAAGGAGGAATGGAGATGTAGTGGGTCGGTCGAGGGCGAGGAGGCGACAAGCCCGGTGATGATGGCGTCAGCGTCGGGGCTGCATCGGCGAGGGCAAGACGGCCGGGTTCGTGGGGTTTTGGGTTTTCTTTTGGAAAAGAAAGGGAAAGGGAAGAGAGATTTATATATATAGAAGAGAGAGAGAGAGATACGGGGGAGAGAGAGAGGAGTGAGAGAGAGACGGGGGAGAGAGGAGAGAGAGAGACAGAGAGATAGAGATACGGGGGGAGAGAGAGGAGAAATGAGGTGTGGGGCCCGCGGGATAGGAGGGAGTTGATTGGTTGAGAGGGGAGTTTAGAGGTTAGGAGAATTTTAAATTAAAGATTTATAAGATATGAAAAATAGTGTATAGCTTAAAATATTCTGATGGTTTAAAATCTTAGAATTTGGGATTTTGGCGCAAAATAAAATATTTCCAAATCGCGTCCGGGTCGGGTCCAAAAATTTGAAATTGAAATAATAAAATTTTAGGCGAGATCCAAAATTTAAAATGAAGTATTTTATGATCAAAAAGTATACCCTCAAAACGGACACACGTACGTGCGCGTAGCCGTCCAAACTCGCCCGTTTCACTGAACGGGACGAGAACACGATGCACGGACGCTACAACAGGGTTAGGGGTGTCAAGCAGGCCAATATGAATATTCTTTATTTTATTTTAGATGCCATAAATTGTTATATGCAGAATTGAATTGACGGGGTAAAAATTACAATAAGCAATAATCAAGCAAGATAAGTGAAATAAGTGCCACACTACGTTCAAACGGTAACTGAAATTAGTAGTATTGCGCTCGGGTGTTACAGGTATAGGTCCTCTCTCAATCATTGCAATCACGTGCCTGCGATCCAATAATTGACTTGAGGGCACTATAGCCAACAGAATGTTCGTCAGGTGGTATTAAGATAAAGGAGATAGAAGCGGTCGAAGAGGGGTACAACCAGTCCGCATCACAACCGGACGTCTAGTTTCGTTCAACCATTCATTTCATTTCAGCTTATTTATGTATGCTTCCTTATTAAGACTTATCATATTATCGTATCTTGTATTCAGATATTTTTTCAATTGTGAATCTTGAATGTAATAAATCAAAATTGGCTTTCATTCTTTTGTTTATTCTTGTTAGTTTATGTTGTTTATAGACGCTTAGCGTATTTATTTCGAGAAATGACCTTCTCGGAATAAATACGTCGCGGCTTGCCACGTCACTGTTTCCATCTACTGGGAAGCGGGACGCGACAGGTTTTGTTGGCGGCCCATGCAGCTCAGTTCTGCATGAACATCATAAGCAATGTAATACAAGAATTATGAAATCCAATTATTACATTCGACTTTTCTTTTGAATCCTACCATATTCCTTGAGTCCATCTTGAACTCCACATTTGGCTTTCTTGAAGTCCATCTCTCGACTTTTGAATCTCTAACTCTTATTCACCCTTTCTATTTGTATCTCGTTGGCATATTAGCTCAATTAGTTAGAGTATCGATCGACGGAGCTCGAAGACGACATCATCCTAATCTTGTTTTCTTACTCTGTTGCAACTTCCTTCTTGAGTAATTTCGAGAACGAAATTATTTTAAGGAGGGTAGTATGTAACAACCCTAGTGTTACTATACGTTCGTGTTTTCTTTCTTTAGTAAAATATTGTATTTATTTATTCGTAGTATTTTTCCGTAAATTTTGTTTTCTATTAAATATATTATTTTATTATTCTATCTATTTTTCCTAAACCCAATACTTTAAACTAAATCTTAACTTATTTCAAATTAAACGCAAAATCTAACCCAACCCATAACCCAAATCGAATCTCATTTTCATTTTTTTTTATAAAACTATGAGCACAAAAGCCCATTTTCTTTTCAAGCAACAATATATATTTAATTTTAATTAAATATGTGCATGTACAACCTTGTAGCTCATTGGTTATGTCCTCGCGTTGTTATTCCATAGATCACATGTTCAAATCTCTATTCTTGCAATTATTTTTTTTATCAATTTTTATTCTTCTCATAACTTACAAATGAGAGCTTTCATTTCATCTTCCTTTTAACTCTCAAAATAATTAGAATGGTTATGAACCATAATTTATTAGAATTATGGTGACTATAAACCTTTTTTATATCTCACTCCTCTTTCTTTTCATCATCACGCATTTCTATTATTTTACATATCTCTCTTCATATATATTCCCCGAAGAAGAACGTGAAGAAATTCTCAAGAAAGTCTCACTAGAAATGCGAGACTATCGGCGGATAGACAAGCCCGGTGATAATACCGACTTATATATATAAGTCCCTTCTCTCTTTCCCTCCCTCCATCTCTTTCTCTTTCTCTTTCTCTTTCTCTTTTTTATATTGCTATGAAAAACTTCTCTTGTCATATCATAGGCCCTAAATAATTAACTAAATGGATACATATATAAATAATGAACACACACAAACATACACAAATATATAGTTTGTAAAGTCTTTTTCATTACTCTCAATCCATATGTTAACATTTCATGTAACCAATTAGGATTGCATCGTTTTTGTTGTATTTTAAATTAATTTATTTAAAATTTGTAAAAAAAAATGAAGTTACGAATAAATACCATGGTTTTCTCATTTCTCACATATGACATATCAATACCTTTACTTTTAAAATAATTTTAGAAATTAATTTTTACTTCTGAAAATTTTAAAAAATTTACATATGATAGAATATATTATTTTGTACATGCTGTAAAAATTTCAGATTGAATCGCTTAACGGTTTAGGAATTATATCGTTTTTATTCACTGTTCGTAAAACAGAAAACTGCAGTTATCGGTTAATTTCTAGGACACATAACTTGATATACCGATATCCAAATTGAGAAAACTCAGGTGTTTTAGATATCTACATTGAATAATCTAGACTTTTTTAGTTTTAATTTTTTACTGAAAATTGACGTAAAATATACAAAACCGCGTTACAATATTAAGTAACGGATCTGGACAGAATATTCGCACACTGTTTTTAAATTGGACATAACTCGAACACCCGATATCCGTTTGCGACAAACTTTAGATTTGTAGATGCACAATTGATAGAAATATAATTTTCTGTATACTAGATTACTTAGAAATATATGAAACAAGTCGATATAGGCTTTGTAATACAATATATAGTTGATGTCCAGAAATTTGAATTTCTGTTTTAAACGCTGATATTAAAATGATCATAAGTAGAGCTTCAGAAATCTAATCGCGTGAATCTTAGTGTTTTGGATAACTAAATCGAAAGACCTACAATTTTCTATTAATTTTCGTAACCTGAAACCTGATGAAAATTAACTCAAACTGCGTTTTAAAAATATATGACGGTGCTGGACAGATTCTGATCTGTTTTGCTCGACGATACGAAAACGGATATATCTCCCAAACCGGTACTCGTATTCAGGCGATTCTGGAACTCACGCGTACACAACACTTAGATCTATATTTCTGTTTATATTCTGAAATTGATTGACTTGATTGATTAGTAGCACACAACACTTATTTACAATATTGTTTTGGACGTTACCTGTATACTTATCTCATATCAAGTTCTGTAATTGCTTATTTATTTTTATTTATATGACTTGTGATTAAATTATTACATGTTAGAATTGACTTGATCTTGACACGGCTCAATAATGAATACTTGAACCCAGTATGTACACTTGAACCAACTTGAGTCGAATCATGAATACAATCGGCATGACTTGCATTTGACATGACTGGATGAACTCAATCCTGAAAACTTGATATCATACATCACCTTTTGTATTCATGGATTCGATAAAGACTCGTAACTTTAATCATAGATTAATATACACGGGGTGTTGGGGTGGTTTGAGTATGAATCCAACGGAATCTCATGAGTCTCGTTATAACAAATAACGTTGCTGTGGTACCGGGCTGAAACGGTACATCACAAATTCATGAATGAGGGCCCGTGTTTTCAAGCCCCTGGATGATAGCTTATTAGGTTTGGAATACTTTGATAATAATTGAAGTCCCGCTATTTTGGGCCCGTGATTCTTTGCCCCTGGACGATAGTCTTGGGTTCGAGAATACTCTTGAGATTGGTTGATACTCACACTTGAACCCACGTTAATTTTACCCTTTTAGAGACCTTTTAAGACACTTACATTCACTTCATGTTCACTATACCTACACTCCACGGCCATGCTATACTTGTTTGCTATGCTCATGCTACATTTTCATGCTGTTATAGTTGACATACACATTACCATGTATGCTATTATACTTGTTTACATGTTCATGATTTATATCCATACTATACCATACATCATATTACACCCTGCATTTCATTTATATATATCACACCATCCTTTTAGGGACTTACCGAACGTTAGTTCGTTGACGGGCATTCCACCCATCTTTCTTTCTTTCTTGAAATGTTCGTCATGTGGTATTGAGACAAAGGAGATAGAAGCAGTCGAAGAGGAGTACAACCGGTTCGCATCACAACCGGACGTTTAGTTTTGTTCAGCTATTCATTTCATTTCTGCTTATTTATGCATGCTTCCTTGTTAAGACTTATCATATTATCGTATCTTGTATTTAGATATTTTGTCAATTATGAATCTTGAATGTAATAAATTAAAATTGGATTTCATTCTTTTGTTTATTTTTATTAGTTTATGTTGCTTATAGACGTTTAGCGTATTTATTTCGAGAAATAATCTTCTCGGAATAAATACGTTGCGGGCTTATCACGTCACTGTTTCCATCTACTGGGAAGCGGAGCGTGACAAGTCTAGTAACCATCGATCACATAAATCAGAAGATCCCTTGGCCTATTTGCCAAAAGCTTGGAAATGATCTTCATTACACAATTCATCATACTAATCTATCTATAGTTGATGAAATAAGAAATTGAATAAAGTTTAATTTTTTTTTTGATCTATAAACAAATTATTTCCTTAGTCAACTTAAAAAGAAATATCCATGTAAATGTATCAAGTTGCTAAAAAGCATTCCATCCTAACCACATTAATTCAATCATTATAAAAAGCCAAATTCTTGCAAAGCTTTGTAAGCACTTGAGAGTTGTGGATGGCTTGCCGCTATGCAATCCACACGAGGAGGCAACCCTACAAGACTATAATAAAGAAGAAAAGGAACTTGATGGGGAGTGGCTTTGCGTAGTTAATTGTCCTATTCATTCTAAAGTCTCTAGTTGGGGCATATTTTTTGTATCATTTTACAGGTTACCACACCAAATTGTCTCATCTTTTTCTTTCTCTCTTCTCTCTATTGATGTTCTACAAATTTGAATACATATATTGCTAAAGAAAATTAGTGATAGAAACAAAAATAAAAATATACATATACATAAGTTCTTCATAAGAAATTTGTAAAACTAGATAGATGACCAGCATCAAGTATCAAAGAGTCATTCCCACAACAATCTTAACTGAAAAGTGATCCACAGTCAATCAAGTTTCGAATCACCGAGACAAATGGTAATCACGCCGTGTCATCAAGCCCCAAATCTACCATAGGGATGTCATGACAAAAACCTCAATCATTAAATTTGACAATAACCGGATATGTGAAGTATGAGGACCAAACCTAACTTGCCAAATCAGCACCATCACACAAAGAAAACAACTACTACCAACAACAAAGGTTTGTGGAGATATGGTAGACATAAGAATATCCCAAAATTAAATGGAGGTGCTAAAACAAACTAATTACAACCAAGTTGCTGAATGAGGTTAGTCGTCTGACTAGGATCCATAGGGAGCTTGCTTTTGTTGATTGAGCCTTTAAAGGTTTCCAAATAATAATGAACATAACATAGGACTTTGCCATGAGTACTCTCCAATCATTGTTGGGCTTGAAGGGGCACAACATCTCTTCTACAAGTGGAAAATGACATGATGCCTTCCTTTATCTTCTTTTATTTTGCAAGGCTGGTACATGCATCTTCTTTCCAAGCACAACTTCCTAATTAGTTATCTATTAAAAGATAGACATATGGAAAAATACACCAATGCACCCCGATATGGGGTAAATAAAATTCGAAAACCCAGCTTAGTTTACGGCTCATATTGGACTAGTTATATATATACCCTTTAACTTACAATCTATATCCAAAAAACTGCCGATGAAATACTCATCTCACATTCTTTGTAACTGGTCACACAATCTGTTGACATAGAAAGTCATCAATTTGATAGGTGTTTGTATGATATTGTACATTGGTCTCGAATCCTTTCAACATACGACTAATGAGAAATCATATGTATAATACCACCCAAAAACCCTAAACTTTTATTGTCTAGCTTAGAATTATCTAATGGCTTAAAAGATTTAACTTGATTTAGTAACATATTATAGGACATATTTGGATAAATGCATAGGTCCTGGCTGAAACCTCTGCTAGAAGCCTTGGTTTAAATAATTTTGTAATTGCCCATAAAAGAAAGCAGGGGATGTGTGATCTGATGCAATCCAGGAGGAGTTCCAAACTACAAGTGTACTTTATTCTTTAATTATGATAATATTAATTAATAAGAGATAATGCTCTACTTTGCATATGATGATCCAAATAATTGATGCTTACCTCTCTAAAGCCATTCTGCTTTATGCAAAGCGAGCATTTCTAAGAAATATCTGTGGGATCCCAATAAGTAAGATTTATGCTAGTTGGATTCGAGGCATATATTGCAGTGATAAAAAGTATACAATTTGGTACAATTATGAGAACATGCTGTAGGTTCAAGATCTATGACCAACGGATTCATCTTCAAATCCAAATATAAGAGAATCTATGTCCACAGCTCTCCGCCGTCAAATGCACGGTGGATATATCGCTGCGTTAACGGACTTGACAATTTTTAGCATTCGAAAAGATCCAAAGTCCGGGCCTTCGAGATTTCAACACATCAATGCACAATAAGTATTAACCATTGAAAAATGGGGGAAATGATTTAAGGATTTCATAACCATGATTCAGCAATCTCATGTCATGATCAGTACACATGTTCATGAATAAAATTGCATATCACTAAGTAATGCCCAATTGCGTTTACATACATCACATTATAATCACCTTTAGCCATAAGTTTGTATACTTTTTTTTGCTTCTAATTTTTGTTACATGAATCCTGACAGATAGCACAACTTTTGAAAGTACTGATCGCCTGAAAAAGGATGATTATATATTACATATTATCTACAGCCAAATATTTGTTGTTTTCCTACTTTATGCAATGGATGTGCACTCCAATTATACTGGGCCTTAGTGATTAAGTAAGTTTCAAACCACATTAAAATAGGTGTGATGACTGATTTACTCATGAAACTTCAAGCTAGATTAAAAGAAGAAGAGAGTTGTTTACAGCAGCAGCAGCAGCAATAACTGACCCTTCTATCCCAATCATACATATGGAGTAGGCTATATGAAATCATGAACCAACATGTAAATCACACCGGGTCCAGCACATGAATCATCTGCCTCCACTCACTCCTATCGAACAATATACTTTCATTGAGGCCTTTGGCAACTAAATCTTTTCGTATGACCTCCATCCACGTTTTCTTCGGTCTGCCTTTCGCCTTTTTGACATTGTCTATATGGAGAGTATCTATTCATCGAATCGATACTTCCATAAGTATGTGTCACACATGAACAAACTATCTTAGTCGGTTTTCCTGCATCTTGTCCTTCATAGGTTCTACACCAACTTTTGCACGAATATCCTCATTTCGCATCTTATCTTTTCTAGTATTACCACACATGGACGAAGCATGTACATCTCTGCAACGTGCATGTTCTGTGTATGATATTTCTTAGGACCCCAACATATTGTACCATAAAATAAGGCAAGCCGAATAGCATTCCGATAAAATATCCCTTTCAATCTTAATGGAAAATTACGATTGCACAAAATCCCTGTTACACTACTCCATTTCAATCAACCAGCCTGTAACTTTTGGTTGACATCGCTATCGATCTTCCCTTACTTTTGGATGATGGAACCTAGATATCTAAACTGATCGCTCGGCTACCGTGGTCTCGATTTCTCTGTTTGCTAATTTTGTATTGCATATATACTGTCTTGGACTTGCTCAATCTCAACCCTCAAATTCCAACGTTTGTCTCCATAACTTCAATTTATCATTAACCCTTGCTTTCGTCTCTTTTACAAAAGAAGAGTTGTTTAATTACCATTTACTTATTATAAAGTTTTTAGGTAGCGAGTGCTGGACCAACAATTGTTTAATACCATAAACTCTACTCTAAAAACCAAAACACTTGCGTTTATATGAACATATGGAGAAAAATTATTTTTGGTTTTTCTATTTTAAGCCGTGGGATTGTCATAAATTCTTTAGTCTCCATGTTTTGATATGGTCATTTCGTCTAAGGATTTAATCTAATAAAAATAATTGGGCTAGCAACTGTTTTATATATAGAGAATGCAATATTCAAATTAAACTCATCTATGAAATATTCACAAAAATGGATGGAAAGATGTGTCCTATACTAAATAAATCCCGCATAGAAGAAATAGGGTTGGTTATATCAGCATTAACAATGTAGAAGGAAAAAGAAGCCAGTTGTTGCCAGTTGGGATTATGCCGTGTATCTGTTTAGGTATTTGATACGATGCATGTTGCCTTCTTCTTGACGTGTGTTATCTGCTTCGTGATCTTGTGTATTTGATACGATGAGGAGATCATCGGAATCACCAATACTAGTAGTCTAGTATTATATGCTACTATATTCTGATCTTATATATCTTCTATATCTATATTGCTTTCATGATCTTGAAAAATATTCAAAAAACTTAAGTGTTCAAACAAAAACGCCAGCCATATTCAACGATGAAAAGTTGTAGAATCACATGCAATTTGGCGTATCCATATCTTAGATGATAACGATGAAGATGATGGGTTCCGATCGTCGGAAAACACGATGGATGCTGTATTTTTTCGACGCCATAGGAGAAAATTCCCTCCTATGGCATCTTTCCTCCATTTTATATATATATATATATATATATATATTCGCCGGATGATCAGGAAATGAAAATGTTGTTTCAGAGATATCGAAGATCTTAATTGAGACAGTCAACAATGATTGATCAATGAATAAAGATATGGAGGATCTCCTACAAAAATTCTCTTGCAAAGATTTGAATGGAGAAATGAGTCCAAATCTTCCATCTAAAACCTAACTGGGTCAGACATATTATGACCATGCATGCCTGAAAGTTGATTAGAATCTAATCTAGTTAGGACACAATCCACTTTTGTAATCTTATCTTAATCATCTAATCCTTTTTCATTAACTCAGTAGTATTATATAATGAAGCAAGAATCTGTTGATATATATATATATATATATACATATTTGGCCTCTCATTGCCTAGTGGCAAGTGCACTCTATGTTGTTCTCACTTTTAACAACTTTAATTATTCTCCTCTTGTGATTGAATGTTGGGTTGCATTCTCTTCTCTCAATCTCATTTCATATCAAACTTCCAAGAGATTGATACAAACAGGTACTATACTTGTATCTTTTTTATTCATTTTCTCTTTCTCTCTCTCTTTATAATCTCTCCCTAAATATAAGTTTCTCACTTCCGCTTCAAATTAAATTTATACTTATGATGAATATTCTTAGGGGTGAATTTCATTTAGCCAAACAAAGATTGACCTATCAAAGAAAAATACAGTTGTAGTTATGAATTAGATTTACAAACTTGATCACACAAGATAGTCAAAATGAGGCAGATTAATGGTAATTAAGTCTCTCTTCTAATAAGATTTGTAACATTCTATGATACATAATCAAATGGGTATAATAAATGACTAATTATTTCTTATACATGTTCAATTTAGGTCTCCTTCGTATAACATGTCTATGATATATTTCTTAGCAAGCAAAAGAAAATATCTTCTTCACCCAATTCTTGATTATGTTAAGCTCGTGAATTTTCACTGCAATATCGTAACATTTAAGAAAATTCAACAACCCATTTGAAAAAATTATATATATAATGTTTAAGAAGTTATATACATAAATGTACGATAATTATAGTAATTACATATCATAATTTCTATGCAAGCATTAGAGAAGAGTACGAATTCTTAACAATCCTACGTTTCCAAGCGACAAGTTATTTGTTTTTTCCTTTCTTGTTTTTGAAGAAAGCTAAATCATACAACATCACATTCTCTTTTACAAATTAAAATTTCATAAGTTCCTTAAAAATATATATACATATAGATGCGGTTTACGCTGAGGCGTCCACGATTGTATTTCTTTTCTAAAAGAAATAACATCGCTTTATAAATAGTGAAAATAGAAGGGGGGTTCCCTTTAATCTTGTGACAGAGAGATTCTCTATAGCGAAATTGAGATTTCCACGGCAAATCAACGGAGACCAACAATTGGGGATTATATGGTGAAACCAGGCATTAACACTTTGGTACAATAAATACGGAGCTATATGGTTATTTCGAGGAAAGCTTTCACCATCTCAAGTGCGGGTGAGCATTTCTTCATCACACTCCTGTGCATATATTATTTTGACAATACTATAGTTTGAAATTATTACTATTCCTCAACAATTTAAAAATTACCATTGTGGGCTTACCTCGCTGTAGTTTTGCAAAAAATTCTCAAGAGAGAATTTATAAATCCACTTCGTGTCATGTAGATCCGCGTTTATTTATACTGTCTGTTCCACCAAAAAAAAAAACAACAATTCGTGTAATCTATCCATGTAAGCGTATTGCTTAGATGTGTAGGTTGGAAGGTACGCTTAAGTGGAGAATCTAAAGATTTAGAAGCAAGGTCTCAAAAACTCAAAGTTTAATATGGTTTCCAAACACCATTCATTAACTCCAAAGATAACTTTAAAAAATTTTGTGCTTTGATACCGCATAAAGATTTAAGGAAGTTTCTCAAATTTGATTTATTCAAGTGTCGCAATCGATTTATATGTAAGATAAGCTAAATACCTCCGCTTTCTCCTCTCCGTGACACATCGCTGACGTATACAGTGACATCACTGACAGAGGGCCCTTGATTATGATAACATAATTTTATCTCCATTAAAACAATATTTTCTTAACGTCTAATCATGGAAGTGTTTATCAATCAACCAAATGTTTGGAAGAAGGATGAGCAGCGATCGATATGCTCACCTACCAGTGAGAACAGGCAAAACAATTTACCCTAAACAACCGTACATAGCTTATGCAACAAGAATTCTCCATGCAACCATTTTAGACTGCACTTAGGACGTGATAATACATTTTATGATCTCTAGCAACGTTCTCGCGGATCGATATCCTTTGGGTATTTTAATACGCATTTTGTAGGGATCGAATCTAGGTTGTTTTGATACCATGCGAAATGTCTCTTCCACTGCATAAAACATCTGAAGTTATGATAAGAATTGAGGGAATATATTTATATTCTAACGTATTTTAAAGACTGGGAAAAGCAAGAGTTCCCAACCAAAACAAACACTGAAAATTTATCCCTATATAGCTCTTAAAAGCTTGCGCGCTTTCTGAGAAAAAGAAAAAAAGACAGCTAAAATGATGCCACGCCAGCATGAGTCGGTGGGTCCACCTTCACTATTTGAATCTTTTAGTCCAATGGGACCCACCACCTCCCCTGAGGCCACTGCTTACTTCATTAATTTGTCTTCATCCTAATCAGAGGAACCATTAGCGGTAAGCGCACCTAAGGTCACATCATCTGCTTGCGCCATACTGACGTGTAGCTGACGCAGCGGAGAAGAATTAGCCAATGGCTCGACTGCCTCTTTTAATTTCCCGCGTTTATCAGTTAGCGGAAGAGTTACGGCGTTAGTCGTTGACTTTTGACTGCCACGTTAGAAAAATATATGTATTTACAAATTTTTAAAAAGTAATATTTAGAACCTTTACCTATTTTGATAGGATGAAATCTCAATAATTGTTGCAAGAACCCAGGTCCAGTAAATTGTTCTGGTCAAGCCACATTGGCAGCACCGGCTTACATAGCTAGACGGAAGTTAACTCTTCACTCGAATAAAAGATGATAATACGGTCACTCTCCATTGACGTATGTTCTCGACCGCATTGGAAATTCATCTTATTTCATTTTGTTAAAAATGTATGCTTCAACGACAACAAGGTAAGAAACATTTCCGTAACTAATGATCAGGTATGACCGAGATATAAACAATACGATCGTATAAAATATATAGTATTGAATCAATTGAAAATAGATATTAACATTTTTTATGATATGTTGCTCAAGATGACGATGCATATTGGACAGGTCGGACTCAAGGTTGTAAAAGCAAAATAGTAAAATTTAAGGACTAATAAAAAATAGGTGTAAATATATTATTATAATTTACTAATAGAACAAAGAAATAAACAGAAAGAAATAAACAGCCAAGAAACAAGAAAAGGAAAGGCGCGTTTGCAATTTTCCGGAAAAGTCCAAATTACGTTTTGTATTTTTCTTCTGCTCCTTCTCCCATCTCCTCTATTCTCTCTCGTATCGTATGGTCGCAAATGGCGATTAGGGTTTTAGGTTTAGCGTTCGTAGCTCGAATTAGGGTTTTTTTTTGGTTTAGATTGATCAGCTCGCGAGCCTTGTAGCCCTACAGATTCCACAAGGAATCATTCCGAGGTTTGGATTCTACTTACTCTTCTCAAATTCGCTGAATTGTTGATTCCTCTTTGAATTTTCTGGAGTTTCCCAAAATTGAATTTTGTTTCCTTTTCTTATAGTTATGATGATTTAAGTTCTCTTAAATTTCTCTCTTTAGATACATTGTGTAGCTTTTTACTGTCAAATTTATACTTTTTTCAGTTTTATGATTTTTTTTCTTTTAATCTGTTCCTGTTTTGAGTATCATCCTCGAAAAAGTATGTAAGCTACAGAAGAAAGATTCTTTTTTGAATGAAAGGAAGAAGATGATAATGACTTATTTGCTAGTTGACTGAAGTTGTTGTATAATTGGTAATCCAACAAATCTGAACCTTCATCAATTTTCCAAGTGACCCTTTTGCAATTGTAAGAGTATATAGTGGTGAAACTTTGATAATGTTTGATGAAGTCGTGATTCTTAAACGTTCCCATCTCAATGGGAAAAGGGGCAGATGATGTGTGGCAAAAGAGGAATTATGACAACACGTAGAAAGAATTATTCTCAGTAGACCAAATGGAAGATTGAGTAGGATGGTTCATTAACTTTATTCTGCAGACGGTGGATGCAAGAAAATGTTGTGCCTTTGATCCAAATTTGACGAAAATGAGGATACTTTATTTTCTGAACTCTGATTAAAAGATGTTATCATTTCCTATTAAAGAAAAGGATATATTTATTATGAGGAAGAGACTAGCATTTTGTGTCTGGATAGTTCGTTGGGCTTGAAGGTGAAACTCGTATAAGTCTTTTTGAACATGCTGTTATATTTGTTTCTTTGACAAGATGATATATTACACTGTTCTTTTTTAGTTTATATATTGGAGTCTCTTCCTGAGGAAGACGAGAGGAGCAACCTCCTAAATTTTATATCTGAGGTTGTTTGGTTTGCACTTTGCAACAATATGATAGTGCAACATTTGTTGCATGCAAGAATCGCTATATGAAACATTTGTTGAATTTTTTTTCCATTTTTGGTATTTTTTTGCTTTTGTTGTAGGATTTCCAAATCCAAACTAATTTTTGTGTATGTTTTACTAAAAAACAAGATAAAATGCAACATATTTGCTTGTGGCATCTCTAATATTTGCCATTGGCATCTCTAATATTTGCCATGGCACATTCTCCAAAGTTGCAACATTTGTTGCAACCATTATGGCCGCAGCAGCTGTTGCAACAATTTGGTTTGTTTTCGCAAAGTCCATTCCCATATC
This sequence comes from Agapanthus africanus, assembly GCA_030015575.1. Classification (NCBI taxonomy): domain Eukaryota; kingdom Viridiplantae; phylum Streptophyta; class Magnoliopsida; order Asparagales; family Amaryllidaceae; genus Agapanthus; species Agapanthus africanus. Next base: position 58,969 of record JASDDO010000291.1, read on the forward strand.
CAACTCAAGCCGTTGGTTACCAAAGACGGGAAATGAAACTTTATCGCAACAAATGTTGCATGCACCTCCATTGGCAGTCAACCAAACAAGCCCATAAAATGATTTTTTGTGACCATATACTTAAGGTAGACAATACGGTAGATTTCTGGTTCAGTTTACTCGTATGTTTGGCCATGTTCATCGCAAGTTTTCCAGGACCACTAAATTCGATATTTGTTTAGTTGAGCTAGATGCTACATCATTGGATGGGACATGTTTTTCATACTAGATCAGACAATCTATGAGGTCTCAGGTTCTCTGATTCTCATTGCGTTACATTCATATATCAGTCTTAAACGAAATCGATTCAACACATCAGAATCAAGAATTCCAGGAAGTCATTGAGATATAAAGGAGCAACATTTTCAGGAACTTATTGTGAGCTATAGCCAAGTGTGTGAACCGAAGCTCTTGGTGTGCATATTGCCATCAATAGTCTTGTTGCTGGACTAGTAGAAATTTCTATTACATTAACTTAAATATTTTTGAATGAATTCCTCTCTACTCACACTTAGGCTGGTTTCCCGAATACATGCGTGCACTTACACACTCCAACACTGTTAAGTGTACCCTAGGATACAGAGCGAAAAGTCGTAACAATAAGTATATATGTTCGAGTTTCTTTTGAAGTATCTTGGCTGTCACATACAATTCTACTCTTTATGCCTTATCCTGAGGCTTTGTGGTGGCTGTTTTCATTTCTTATTTCCAAGCTACTTTCTCCCCTACAGTCCAAACAGTTTGAGCACTGCATCAGCTCAGTTTGCTACCTCTAGAAGTATGGGCATATATGACTCAAACCACCAAACTAGCATATGGGGAAACTCGTTTAAGGGCGGCAGCAATCCGAATACAGATGTGTCTGCAATGATCGAAGCTGATGCGAAGCATGACAGTGGGGTATGGATACTATTTGTGCATGTTGATTACAGTATTAATGAGAACCTTGCCTTTTCCCGCCAATGTTAATCATATCATGTTTGCATTACATTTGTTTTATAGTTGGAAGATATTCCTTCCGATTCATTAGAGCCATCAAGGAGATATGACCAGGAAGCAAACAAGCCTGCTGATAAGGTAAAGGAAATGAAGCTATCTGAAAATTTCGCTTTCATTTCTTTTCAAAGAGAAAATGGACTTAACTGTTAACGCACTATATCAAATGTGTATAATATATTATTATGATTATTTGTATAAAAAAAATCTCAAAAGTTACGAGTTTATTTCCAGGGCCGATACTGATTAACATGGTTTAAGATTATGATGAACTAAATATCTCTACTATTATGGTGCTAATAGAAGGGGCTCTCCAATTTTGAAATTGATTGCTGATGCGGCATTCCTATTTTTCAAGAAAAATCAATAAAAAACCATAAAAATCTAATCAAGATTCATAACCACAACTAACCCCACCACTTATTCTAGAAAAAACTATATCCATCGCATAGTAACTACATGGGCTATATTATTATAGTTTTTAATGAAAAATAAAAAAAACAAATAAATACATTGAAATTTGTTATATACGTGCAGCGCACGTGTAAATTACTAGTACTATTAATTATGGCTTTTGGTTCCACTAGAACTGAGTGACATGGATCTTAAGTTAATTTCTTTCCCCCAACTTCTTCCTTGCAAATTAGTTATATTGTCATACGACATCTTCAAATCCCTACATCAAACCTTTTGGTTATGGTGAGGATCAAGGGATATATATCTATAGTTTAACAGGAAACAATAATTCAGATACATATTTGAAACAAGTAATGCTAATATGTGGATGCAAAGGGTTTATTAGATCCATGACTATGTATTCAGGTACTACGACGTCTTGCGCAAAATCGAGAGGCTGCACGAAAAAGCCGTTTACGTAAAAAGGTACTTGCACAGCAAAATGCAATCAAATTCCAGGAACTATGTGCGAAATATCGATAATCATGTGCATGTAAAATTCCCATTATTTATTTGGCAGGCTTATGTTCAACAACTAGAAACCAGTCGTATAAAACTTTCCCAAATAGAGCAGGAGGTTGAGCGGGCTAGACAGCAGGTATGGAATGATTATTTCGTGAGTGCAATGTCGAAAAATTATTTTTCTCAAAAGCTTAAGCCAATAGGTTGTGGACTACCATTACATATCAAGAGAATATATATTATCCAAAAGCTTAAGCTATTGGGTTGTTGACTAACCATGCTTATTAGATAGTTCAAATATAAAAACATCTACAGTAACTTAATTCATGGTTTCCAGCTTACTGAGCTTTTTGTTTAACTGTAGGGAGTTTACGTAGGTGGACATTCAGGAGATTCAAGTCTTGGTTTGTCAGGAGCTGTTAATTCAGGTAAACTACCGAGGCTTTATATTTGTTTTCATTTGTTTCTTTATATCACTTACCAAATTCATACCTCATAATTCAGTTTAAGCGGCATATAATAAATTAGAACATCTTGTAGTTTATTATAAACATGACACTGAGCCCAACATTATCAATGTTTTTCTTGATATAAATAGTGGAACATTGTCAATGTTAAGATACATTATTTCTGTTCTCGTTTTTCTTTTTTTCTTTTTCAGTTATATAATATAATGTTTATTCATCATACTATACATATGATCCTATTAATATACACTGAATTCGGATAGGTGTTGCTATGTTTGAGATGGAATATGGGCATTGGGTTGAAATACAGAACACTCAAATTAACGAATTAAGATCGGCTTTACAAGCACATGTATCAGACATAGAGCTTCGCATGCTTGTAGAGAGTGGAATTAGCCACTATGATGATTTATTCCGTATAAAAGCTATTGCTGCAAAGTCCGATGTTTTCTATCTCATGTCGGGGATGTGGAGAACGGCCACGGAGCGCTTTTTTCTCTGGATTGGGGGTTTTAGGCCTTCCGAACTTCTAAAGGTGAGTTTTATTTTATTTTTCTTTTATTATATATTTATATATATTGAAATTAGAGTGGGGTACGTACTAAGCTTCACTAAAATGATCAATCACTAAACGATAATAGTACAAAGGTGAGTTAATATGTGCTGATGAAGTTTTCAAGCTTATTATTTCTATCCAATCGAAAATATTTTTGTATCCTCTGTGCAAAATGCCTCTCTTATTTGCTAATTTGGATATGCTATGGCTAATGCTTATTGCTCTTCATAAGCATCAATCGCCTCTTACATTCAATTAAAATGTTCACTTATCACAGTTTGTATGAATATTTCTTCGCATGGTTCATTTTGTACTCTTTGCTTTTGTAATTTTTTGTAAATTGTCATGTAATGTCAGTTGCTGCACTTCTTCAGAATCTAAACCTATATCTCGACCATTTCTACTGACTTATGTGCTGTTAGTAACCATCCAAGAGCTTAAGATAGTGCCAACAATTGTCTTATACCAGTCAACACTACAACACCGGCCTGATTATCACCCTATTTCCTCTTCATGTGTATTGACCTGATGTGTAAAACAACATGCTGTCTTCGACATACGGCCAGAAGCCCATTAGAGTCTTTAACGAAATACAGTTTTCCTCTCACATATGGATTTGTTTTTATTAATCCAGTGATGGTGGTGAGATTTGATTCAATAACCCTCTTTACATTGCTCTCTAATTGGTAAATAGCATATACTCTATCCAAAAGCTTACTTTGGTGAATGGAGCAGCACCAATTGTTTTATTCCTCCAACATGTGCAGTCTGGTAAATTGATGATATTACATATTTACGTGTACAGAATGGACCCTATTCAATGCCAGTTAAAATGGTCTAAATTTTGTTTGTGTGATGGGGTTGGAAAATCTGTGTTTGTTCCAAGGATATGAAATGAAATCCTATCTAAAGAGTACATATGGTGGAAGATTAGAGAATACAAGTATAATGCCATACATACCGGATACCAGTCAACTGTTTCCGCCCAAAGACTAACTTGCTTCTGAGTTGGTCTCTGAATCAGACTAGATAACATGTCTATTTTTTTCGTTTCTTCTCTGTGTACATGGAATGTGAATCTGACCCTAATTATATCTACTAATTAATAATTAAATGTTTTGTTATAGAATAAATGGTGTTTCCTTTTCTTAAACTGTACCAAAGAAATAAATTCTAAGAACGAGATATTTGACCCTCTTTTTCTCTGTTTGGTTGTAGGTTCTTGGTCCTCAGTTGGACCCTTTGACGGAGCAGCAGCTTCTTGCTGTCCACAATCTCCAGCAATCATCTCAGCAAGCCGAAGATGCTCTTTCTCAAGGAATGGATAAACTCCAACAAACTCTTGCTGATACTCTAACATCTGATACCTCAGGAGCTTCTGGTATGGCGGATTATATGGGACAAATGGCTACTGCTATGGGGAAGCTGGAGGCTTTAGTGGGATTTGTTACACAGGTGAAGTTCTGTATGCACACACTCGGTTTATTTTGTGTCTTGGTCTCTCACATACATTTTAACACCTCCTTAAACATTGCTAGCATGTAAAAAGAAACATATACCTTATCAAGTGCTTATAACCTTTATAACATGTCAAGATTCTCACCAGATTCGTATCGATCTTGATATGGCTGGTGACTATAAGCTAGTTGAGGGGGTTGCAAGTGCCTGATGAGATATGATTGGAGCTAATATTAATTACGCAGTCAACTGAGAGAGAGAGGGAGGGAGGGACACCTTCTAGTATTTTGTAACAATGAGAAGAGGGGATTGAACCTTACCATAGAAATTGTAAGTCCAACCAATTGGTTGCAGAGTGTTTTCGTCACCCACTGGGATGGATGCGCTCGCTTGTCAGGCGTTTCATAGATTCCTCTTATCTAGAGTAGGCGGGTGTTTATTGATTGTGAGATTTTAATTTCCGGTAGCCGCGGACAAAACTGCCATAATTACCCCTCGCTTGAGCTGAGAGAATCTCCGATTAACGGGTCTTGACGGTCATGCGAACGTGTGTGTTTGATCGTAAAAGAAAATTTCGTTTTGTTTATATATATATTCTTTATTTTTCTTTGAAGATGATGTGACGGGGAGGTGCTTGGGACGGGTGCCTCCCTGAAAATCGGGTCTGGGTGCCTCCCAAGGAAGCGCCCGGGGCGGCCCCCTCCGGGACCAGCCGCCCGTTGGGAGGAGCCAAGGTCAGCTCCCCAAGGGGGGTCGGCAATCCCCTTAGGGGGGCCAAAGGTTGGCAACCCCTTTGGGGGCCAGGGCTGGCTTCCCCCTTTTCGGGGGTGGGGGGTGGCCAAGTCCAGGTGCCCCCCTTGGGGGGCTTCGGCTTTGTCATTCGGAGGGTGCACGGTAAGGGCGCCTCTTGGTGGGTTTTGTTTTTCTTTTCTTTTCTTTTATTATTATTATTTGCTTATTTTGTTTTCTAAAAGAGACCAAGTGTAGATATTTCGACAAAAATTCAGCGGCGTAACAGATTGATTACATCGTTTTTATTTTATTGGGATAACATAGACTGAAATTTATGCTTCAACGTTTGCATGGATGAAAATCTACATTCAAGAGGGATTACGGATCAAAATCCGCATCCCGAGGATTTCTCCGAGGGATAAGCCCAAAGGCCTTCTTTTATGTGGGGTCACCCTCAAACTTCTTCCTATTTTGATATCAAAAGAGCTCTCTTTGTTCATGGATTTTGAATTTAGGTCTTGGATAAGAGAAAATGTGGTCCTTTGTCTCATTTATGCTTTGGATCTTACAATAAATGTGTTTTGAGAGATGAGTTCTCTTTCTTCTTCCTCTTTTCTTTGGATTTTTGAAGAGGAAGATGCAAGAGATCTAACGGGCTCTCTTTTTGTGGGTTTGATGGAGAAAAGAGGACCCATTAATGGGTAATGGATTTGATGGATTGTCTCTTTGAGAAAAAAGAGCTCTTTCTCTTTATTTTTAGGGAAGTAGATGAGCCTTGAAGAGAGAGTGGAGGCAAAAACCCTAGTATTTTTTTGGGAAGGGAAAAACTTATCATTTCATCATATGTTGGGATTTAAATACTCCTTACACATTTGCATATTAGCCCTTGGGCATTACAATGTTGGCCTTTTGTCTCATTCTTTACAACCATGTGCATACATTTTGCACTTTAACCACGGACTTTACATAATTTGGCTTTTTGCCTATTTTCATTACATTTTTCTACTTATTTACATTTAAAATCTGTTTATTACAATTTTATCTTCTTTTCTCTCTTTCCTCTTGATGGCCGGCCGGCTTCACTTGGACTCGAAGCGGTTTGGATTTGGGCCCACTTGGTTTTGGGCCCGGGTTTGTTAGCTTGGACTTGTTAGGCGTTGGTTTTGAATTCTTTGAATTTTCTATTTGGTATTGGGGTGTAATTTTCGACCCTAACAAAATGCCCCCATTAATAAATGCACACCACATATGGGTCGTATGCATGAAATTGGTGGATTTTCTTTTATGGAAATGTTGACTTGGTCCACTTTTGCGACGTTGATGGTCGTTGCTGGTCTTGATTCCAGCGTGGAGGTCCATGTTGACTTGATTCCGCCGTGGAGGTCGATGCTCGTTTGATATGGGAATAGAGTCGGCGTTTCTTCCTGTCCACCATCCGAGTGGTTTTAACGTCATTATAGACGAGATGTTTAATATCATCATATACAGAATGTTTAACGTCTCTTAGATGTGGGGTTTGATATCATCTTAGTCAGGATGTTTAACGTCTCTTAGACGGAGGGTTTAATGTCAATCTTAGACATGATGTTTAATGTCTCTTAGACGGAAAATTCAGAGATTTTGGAATTTTGATTTGGAATTTTTTTAATCGGTATTAGCCCTGCTAACACTGAAGCATAGTGCCATGAGCGACTCATCATTTTCCTCTGAGGATTTTGAATTTGAGTTTTTGGTTGGTATTAGCACTGCTAATACTGAAACATAGTGACATGAGCGACTCATTATTTTCCGTTGGAGGCTTTAGGGATTTGGATTGTTGTTTGGTGTCGGCATTGCTACACTGGAGTATAGTATCAGGAGCGACTCATCATTTGTCGTTGGAGGCTTTGACGATTTGGATTTTTGTTAGGCATCAGTATCGCTGCACTGGGGTGTGGTATCAGGAGCGACTCATCATTTATTGTTGGAGGATTTTAGAGATTTGGAATTTTTTGTTCGGCGTTTGCATCGCTACACTGAAATATAGTGACAGGAGCGACTCATCATTCGTTTTTAGAGGTTTTGGAAATCTAGATTTTTGTTTAACATCAACATCGCTACACTGGAGTATGGTATCAGGAGTGACTCATCATTTACCGTTAGAGGGATTCGAGTTGTGCCCTTTCGGGTTTTCACAAGCTCACGGGTAGTTCTATTGTTTTTACTCACGAAATCTTTTCAGGTTTTCATTCGTGCCTTTTTGCTTGTGAACTAACCCTTTTTATTTTATTTTATTTATTTTCCAGTCTAACGACTTAGGGGTCAAAGTTGTACGTGTTCTTTGTCTGATCCTGTTGGGGCCTTTTTACCGAGTTATTTGAGATTATCGGATTTTGATGTTGAATCAATGGCCGAGACGGTAGGTCTTATTTGATCCTCTTATTTAATCCTGGGCTTTCCTTGAAAAGACTTTAGTATTTCCTTCGTCTTTTGGACAAGCGTATGTCTCATGAAAGCCGTGGCAGACTTGAGTCATTTTTTATGGTGGACGATTGAGTTTACTCTTGGAGGATTTTGACGTTCGTTTGTATAATATTGGCAGTCGTGGCTTGATTGCTCGCCAGCACGCCGGAAGACTGAAATTTCCCCAGCTTTGTATTGGTCCTTGACCCAGCCTATAAAAATGAAACGGTCTTCGATTGTATGCTTCAATACTCTATGGTATGGACAATAGTCGGGGCTGTCAATCATTTTTGCTTCATGCAGTCTCTTTGGCATGGGCAGTTACAAACCATTCAGGACGTCTTTAAATATCTTGCGGAATTTATCCTTTCTGAAACAATTGATTTTTTCTCAATCAAAGTCGGTTCTTCCCCTAGTACTGGTCTTTGAGGACGACCGGTTTTTGATCTATTCGTTACTTGCTTACCCTGGTGAGCAGACGATTGAAAGGATTGGTATTGCTGGAACATTCGTCTTTGTGCCTGTTGTCCTTCTGGTACCCGGATTTGTTATTAATCTAGAGATCCGGGATGGTTTCGGGATTTGCACGGTCCAACATCTGGACCCTTTCAGTCAACTTCTGAAGACTTTGGGATCTGCCGTGCACAAGGGGGAACCATCCAGTTATTGATATTTCTCTCGATAAAGCTGACGATTTGCTCTTGTTCTATCGGTTCGCATTTGGCGCAAGAATTACGCTGTCGGTTTATATAATCAGCGACGCTTTCATTCTCTTTTTAAGCTTCACAAGGTCGGCAATAGCAATTTTATCATCGACATTCATATATCTTTGTTTGAACAGAGATTCCATTGTAGCAAATGTCTTTGTCGAGTTGTCCGGTATACTTGTGTACCATTCGAAAGTAACGTCGATCAGGCTATTGACAAACTGCTTGAGGCGCAACACATCATTGCTCTCAGTATTTCTGCATGAGGCTTTGAAGGGAAGGACATGTTGATTAGCATTTCAGACGCCGTTAAACTTCTTGAACTTGGGAATGACGTAGCCGCTGGGATAATCCACGAGATCATATTCTGCGGGGATGGTCTCCCATTATTGATGCAGCCTTTCCGTGCTTGGGCTTCAGCCACAAATGTTTCGTTGCTGGTGACCAAGTCAATACGTCGCCATCAAGTGTCAAGACTTCCCTAAAGGCCGGCCGCGGTTGATTTTCCTGAAGTTCCCTCACCCATGGACAGATCCTTGTGCTTGCTGCGCTTGCACTTGCGCGACTTGAGTTATAAGCTGCGTCATCACTCTTATCAAATCATCGATTTTGGAAGACCTTGGCCAACTCTCTGTCTTTGTCCTGAGGCTGCTTTTAAAGCTCTTGAAGCAATGTTCGTTCCGTGTTTTCGGGAATGAAGACTGGGCTACCATCGTCGTTTGACTCTTTAAAAATTATTGGTTCTTTTTGTTTAGCTGTCTCAATGGAGTCTGCAGCATTGTCTACGACAAGCTAGGGTTGGGATGCGACGGCTATATCTTTATCATAATTATGAAGCTTAGGAGGGACTTGTTCTTTTGGGTCCCGCCATGTACACTTATGGACTGTATATCCACCCATTGCTTCATCATCGACAACGATATTTTTTGGGCTTTTGGACCATTGCCACGGTCCGCTTCTTTTAGGGAAGAACAAGCGAGTGAGAGTAGTCGGTCCGGCCGAGGTTTTGGATACAGCCGGTACCTTTTGCTTGAGCTCTTTCTTTTGATTTTGCTCGGCGAGTAGAGTTTTGTATATCCATGATGAGATCGTGCTGTGCTTTTGATTCCGGGGCTTAGACATTCCTCTTTACAAGACTCTCTAAACCACCTGCTTCATCTTTGCAGTCATCGCATTTTTCTGAACCAGCTTTAATGGTTCAAATGAATTGTTGATCTTCACGGCAGATTTAGTTATCGTCGCGGGGTAATTCTGTTCTTGGAACCCGACGAACTCCAAGGGAATGGGAGTCCTTGCCCTTTTATCGGCTCTATATCTGAGTCGTTTCTGTTTCAACTTTTTAGTTTTAAAGGATTGGCAAGCATCTGCTTTCTTGGTGGCTGCTACAGGCCGATTGACGGAGAGTCGGGAGAAGACGCTTGAGTGTGCAGTAGTCGTGGGCCTTGCCTGAGCTGGCCCAAGACACCTTAATGCCTTCTTTGAGTTGATGGTCCTGCCCCCAGCAGGAGCCTATGTAACACGGGTTCGGATACGAATCCGAGATACGATACGGACTCGCGTATTCGCAATTTTCCAAACCAAGGATATATGATACGTTTTTATATCGATTTTAAATTAACTAAATATGAGTATATATTAATGTATACATACCAATATAATAATATAGATAAATAATTGCATTTTATTAGATATTCATTGCAGTTTCATACTTGTGTGCCTCAATTTTCTTGAGAAATATAAAATGTGTCGATTCGAGAGAGGTTGATAAGACATTTACAAGTCCGAACGAATCCAAAAGAATCTGAGAGTTTCTAAGAGTTTCGGACTTCGATACGCGATCCGGGACGATACGTGAGGCATATACAAGTATCCGTGCTTCATAGGCTGGAGCGACGTATAACCGATCAACGCAGACTTGTGCTTTGATTCGGTCATGCTAGCAACTATCATGTTTGGCCTTTTCCCTTTTGAGACCTGCTTGTCCGTTTGGTGCGTTGAAAGCTCTACAGTAGAAGCGCTGATGGATGGAACGAATGTGATGGAACCGAATTGAAGTGGTTCCGTCCATTGCTGCATAAGACTCGATGGAAGAGTCATCCTGGTGGTTGCCTTGAGCGTATATGTGATGGGGTCGCACCAGAAGCTGAACTTGTTTTCAAGGACATCGTCGTTGAACGTTGTTGACCTGCATAAAGGAGTATGATTTCAGTATAAACAACGATATATATGTTGAATAAGTTTTCATGATCGTTTGACCCGAAAGATGAGAGGAGAGATGGGTCCCACCAGACGTGTCAAAATATGTAAAGTGTTTTTTGTCACCCACTAGGATGAATGCGCTCGGTTGTCAGGCGCTTCACAGATTCCCCCTGCCTAAGGTGGCGGGGGTTTATTGATTGTGGGGATTCTAATATCCAGTAGTCGCGGACAAAACCGTCGTTAATTACCCGTTTTGAGGCGAGAGAACCTCCAATTAACGGGTCTTGACGGTCATGTAAACTCAATGTGAACGTGTGTTTGATCGTAAAAGAAAGTTTTGTTTCGTTTATATATATATTCTTTATTTTTCTTTATAGATGAAACGACCGGAGGCGCCACCCAGGGTTAGCTGCCTCCCTTGGGGGGCCGGGGTCGGCTTCCCCTCTTTGGGGGGTCAGCATCCCCTAAGTGGGGACCGGGGGTGGCTTCCCCTTGGGGGGTCGGTAGCCTTCCTGAAAAGAATAAGTGGAAATAATTTATTGGTTTAATTAAACAAAAGTCCATATATATATAGATCACTTCTCAATCTAATAATAAAATATAATCATAATTAATATCTAATAATTAAATATACTCATAACTAATATATAATAACTAATTATATTCTTAACACTCCTCCGCAAACTGGAGTATAGATGTTAATCTTGCCAAGCTTAGACAAAAGACGAGTGAAAACCAGTCGAGAAAGAGGTTTGGTAAGGATATCTACTAATTGAGTCGAAAAAGAAACATGTTGGAGTACAACCACCTTATATGTCATCTTGTCACGAATGAAGTGGCAATTTATTTCAATATGCTTGGTTCGCTCATGAAAAACTGGATTCTCGGCAATGTGGATTGTGGTCTTGTTATCACATAAGAGCGTAGTCGGAGAAAAGAAGGAACCTCAACTTCTATCAGAAGAGAAGTAAACCATACCAACTCAACTATTGTATGCGTCATAGATCTATACTCAGCGTCGGTGGGTTTTGTTTTACTTTTGTTTTTCTATTATTATTTGCTTATTTTGTTTTCTAAAAAAGACCAAGTGTAGGAATTTCACGAAAATTCGGTGGCATAATCGTTTAATTTCGTCAATTTTATTTCATTAGGATAACATAGACCAAAATCTATGCTTCCACGTTTGGATGAATCACGGATGAAAATCCGCGTTCAAGAGGGATTACGGATCGAAATCCGCATCCCGAAGCTTTCCTTGAGGGATAAGCCCAAAAGTCTTCTCTCAGGTGGGGTCACCCTCAATCTTCTTTCTATTTGATGTCAGAAAAAGCTCTCATTGTTCTTGGATTTTGAACTTGGGTTTTAGGATGAAAGAAAATGTAATTTTTCTCACTTATGTTTTGAATCTTTGAAGTAGACGAGTTCTCTTTCTTCTTCCTCTTTTTTTGGGATTTTTGAAGAGGAAGATGAAAGATCCAAAGGACTCTTTTATGTGGGTTTGATGGAGAAAAAAGGACCCTTTAATGGGTTTGAGGGATTCTTTCTTTTCTTTGAGAAAAGAGGGCACTTTCTCTTTATTTGTAGGAAAATAGATGAACCTTGAAGAGAGAGGAGGCAAAATAGTATTTTTATAGGAAGGGAAAACTTATCATTTCATCATATATTAGGGGATTAAATACCCCTTACACATTTGCATATTAGTCTTTTTGTCCCATTCTTTACATCCATGTGCGCACATTTTGCACTTTAGCCATGGAGTTTACATAATTTGTCCTTTTACCCATTTACATTAATTTTTCTGCTTATTCACATTTAAAATCTATTTACGACAATTTTCTCTTCTTTTCTTTCTCTTTCCTCTTAATGGCCGGCCGATTTCGCTTGGACTCAAGGCGATTTGGGTTTGGGCCCATTTACTTGGTTTTGGGCCCGGGTTGGTTAAGCTTGGACCCACTTGTTGGGCGTTAATTTTGACTGACTTTTGACTTTTTTTGACTTTTCTATTTCGGCATTGGGTGTGATTTTCGACTCCGGCATTGGTAGTAGCTTTAAATAAAATCATCTTTCTGTATAAATTAATTTAGATGCTTAGGCATTACCTAAACATTTTAACATTTTTGCCGGAGATTTGCAACAAAAAAAGGAAAAAGAAAGAAAGGAAGAAAAAAGTTGCAATTTGACCATACAACGAGTGCTCTTCGATGATATTTCATCACTCTGGGACAATTGCCATAATTTGACAGCTTATATGAATTGAATTTTTATTCAAATGCCTCCTTTTTTAATCTTTTACTAATTACCGGTCCGTTGTCTCAAGTGTCTAGTCAACTCAATAAAAGCTTTAATAAACGTAATTGCGGCATCAGTACTTATGCAGCCAACAGAAACAATATGCAACAGCTATACCAAGATACACTTAAGAAACTATGAAAATATGATAACAGCACAACGGAACTTGTGACAAGCAACTGGAGTAATAATGTGATATGAACATGTTGAATTGCTCATCGAATATTAGTCCCATATCTGAGAGTAACCGAGAAAATGCCTCTGGATGTCTAAATTAGCGGTTGACCTTCACCCTCTCAAAGTTGGTGTCAAAAGCCATGGACAAGAGAGAGGCTTGCTGGATCCTAAACAATCGGTTGCTGTCCAAGTTTTTTTTAAATTGGATGAGAAGTCTCAAAGAAGGTGAAAGGTGCTAAATTTTGCTACAAAGCGGAATGGTAATAAAGGATCGGAAAGAGTTATTGACTTCAACAGAAAGCTAGGACCAAACCTCCTAGATTAAGCTTTTGGTTAAATGATTCCAAGATCCAAATTTTTTACAGATAATTTTAAGGTCATGCATCCTCTTAATAGAACATAGGCTCTATAGATTCTGTAGTGAATCGTACCGCACCTAATGATTTCTTCATTATATGAAATTTTTTATCATCAAGCAGATATCTAAAAAATGCAGTCGATTTCTATTCGTTTGGCCAACGAATAAATTGATTTTATGACAATTAGTTGGGTTACACGGAATGGCACAAAAAAGATTTTGATACATATAGTTGTAGAAGAACCTAAAACATAATATGAAAAGAGAGACAGAATATATATCGATGGGGCAAAACCATGTCATTATTTAGTGGATATCGAGTTTGTGCAGTGTTTTGGATATTTGATAAGTTATGCACATCATATATGTGCCAGTTAAATCACCTTCCATCCGTCTTTTTTTTCATATGACTTATTTAGCTGTCATTCAACCTTGTGCGCCATTCGAAACGGTTGATGGCTGCAAACCTTCGGCTGCCGTTTAATCAGCCTTTCAACACTGCATATGTAGTATGTACAACACAATAGCAGTTGATTCTTATTATCAAAGTATTGTGATGGTTCAAATTTTTGATATTGTCCCATGCATTTGGCCCACGCATTTTCATGGTACAGGCAGACCACCTTCGGCAGCAAACTCTCCAACAAATGTACAAAATCCTTACAACCCGTCAAGCTGCAAGAGGCCTGCTTGCTTTGGGTGATTATTGCCAGCGCCTTCGTGCGCTCAGCTCCTTATGGGCTGCTCGCCCTCGTGAGACAGTGTAAAAGTTAACTATCTCAATATCGAATGCAAAGGGAAATAGCTCTTCTCACCAAATGCGTGTGTGTCGATGTGCAAGCCCCCCCCATTAATGGTGGTTTGAGAGGATGAGGTTGAGATTAATTTGTAAATATTCTTTGGGAACATTTGATGTTGCGCAATAATTTCCTTATGTAGCTTTGTATCTTCTGTGGCAAGGACAACAGTTTCAGAGCATCATTCACTTCGATAATTTGAGTAGCATGCTAGCATGCATGCCTTAGTGGGTTTTTTTTGTGGTATGTTTTAGCATGTTATGAGCGGATTTCGAGTAGAGAATGTATCTTTATCAGGGTATTTTCTTATTTTCTTTTCTTGCCAAATATGCGACAACAGCTGTTATTAATTCTGATACCAGACAATCTTCCCTGCTGCCTCTCTATTTTACTTGGTTTCTCCCATTCTTGTTTCTTTTATTCTTTACATATCGAGGGGAATGCAAGTATCAATAAAGTACATCATTATATCTTTTTTGCTTGTTTTATAATTAACAATTATCTAAACGATACGTGGCATGAGAATTTTTAAATTGCGCCCCCCCCCTCTCTTTTCGGGTTCTTTTTCACCCGGGTTTTTTTGGGTGGGGGGGGGGGGGAGGTCCACAGTAAAGTGATAGGTGGATTTGGGTCCTGGGCAATCAGCCCTGCTACTCTTGCTATTAGATCCAGCCAGCGGTGGGAATTAGATTAAAATAGAAAGGCACCATGTTTGATGTTTTTTGATTTTAGGATCTCATAATAGCATCCAAATAACCGGAAAATAATAGCGGAGTCCTCAAATCTTGATGTATATTTAAACGAAAAATTTAAACTTATATCACAAAGATAACTGTCTTTTTCTAACAAAATCCGAATCCAAGTTGCATTTTTTTTGTCTATGTTTTTAACTATTTGGTGTTTTGGAATTAAACAATATCAAATGCAACATTATATAGCGGGTTGCATGGGTTGCATCGGCCGGGCTTAGGCCAGAGTTTTAGTGGGTTTCCACAGGTATCATCAGATAATTTTTTGTGTAAACTTCATATACATATGAAAATTTATTATATTTTGAAAGCGTGTTGCTCTGTATTAGATAGATTTAAGAGTTCAAAACTCTCTATTTTTTCCGTGAACACTTTACACCAAATTTAAAGTAGTGGTTTTCTAAAGGTCTAACATGTGCTTCAATATGCAAAATATAAATATTGTTTCAGATTATTTGTGACTCTGAAATAACTTTTTTTTTTTTGCATGAAGCAATTAGTCACTAGAATTTTTTCTCTCCCTAAAATCATGTGACCTTCTCTAATTTAATTAATATTTCCATTAATTGGATTATATTCAACAATGTCCAAAAAAGAAAAAGAAATTAAGAAGTAAGTATATAGAGTCCAGCTTTGAACCCACCGAAGTAAAATTCAAAAATATACATCCTGCGTTGAACCGTCCAAACATTCAATATAAAATCTCAGCCGTCCATACCCGAAACCCGTTTGCAATTTTCCGCAACCCATTTTATATCGTAGCTTAGGTCCAACGCCACACTGCAAAATTTTGCTATAAAAATAATCCTAAAAATTTTCTCTCGAGAGAAATCAAAGCAGCAGCAATTACCGCTAAAAATCACGGTAATTTACTTTTTCTTTAGGGTTTTGCTTCAATTTTTTAGGGTTTAAGCAATGCCGTGAGTTTTATTCTTGAATCTTGTTTAATTTGATGATTTTTTTTGTTTTTAAATGTTTTGAAGAGCTCGTAGAAGGAGATGGCGAATTTTTCTGGGTTGGGTATGGGAGCGGGGAATCCGAACCCTAATAAGTCGAATGAGGTACGATTCTTTTGCTTACCTTTTGTTATAAAAATGTTTTTTTTTGTGGCGGGGTGCGGGGGTGGCGGCGGGGGGTGGGGGGGGGGGGTGGCGGCGGCGGCGGCGGCGGTTTGTGTTGAGTTTAGGTTTACTAAGATTGGGGAATAATCAAAGTTCTTAATTTTGATTCGATTAGAGTAGAACTCTCGAGCATAACATAATGTCATGGAGATTGTTGTTTTCGAAGGTTAAAGAAAGGATTTTGGGTCTATTGGATATCTAAATGTATGTTTGTTGGTTAGTTGACTCATTGATCAGATATCATAGTGAAGATTAAGCAGAAGGATTATGAGTATTGTAATAACCTCTTTTGATCAATCAAATACTGGTAAAAATAATAAAAATATGCAAGTCTAGTCTTATATATTATTCATTTTTTTCCTGGGAGAAACCTTTCTATTTGTAGACAATTACCAAGTACATTATGTTAATCTTAATGTTCTAATCGAAGACCACACAACTGACATTAGTTTCATGCACTATCCCCACAACAATTAGGGACAACATTAACCCTTTTCCCCCATTTAGTGCAATGCATGTGTAATCTGCACCCAAGAATAAAATTTATTGCTCTTTCTTTGTGTGTTATGCAATTTACTGGTGTTTCCTTTGATATCTGTGATTCAGGTCCAACCTGCACCAAATGACTCAGTTTCTAGCCTTAGTTTCAGTCCGAAGGCAAATTACTTGGTGGCCACTTCGTGGGATAATCAGGTTTGTTTTGTTCGGACTCAAACTATTTCAGTTCTGCAATAACTTTGATAAAGGAAGTACTATTATAGCCCGCCCAACTATGCTTTGTATGAATGCAGGTTAGGTGCTGGGAGATACAGGGAGGTATGAGTCAACCGAAGGCATCTATATCACATGACCAACCGGTATGCATATTTTTTTGGGTCAATGGCATATAACCCCCATCTTCTATGCCTTGTTTAGCTTATTGGTTATCACCTCACAACCGATTTATTAGGACATGATACCCCTGAGATAATTGATGTGATCAAATTTTCTTTTGCAACTCATATCAATACTGACCTTATAAGTGTTGCTTGCTAATGTACCAATTGAGAGTTGATAAGCGATGGATGAGATATATATGAAGGGTGTTATATGAAAATAACCCTATTTATTTTGTGCATGCATCTGATATTTACTATTGTAGAATTTGTGATGAAAAGTCTTGATAATTGATTATTGCTAACTTTAATATATACCATACCTAGTACTTATTTGTTACCCAGCAACTAACACCGTAAGTGAACGATCCAATCAAAATTTTCTCCTCTAAATCATATCAATTCTGACCTCAGTGGTGTTTTTTGCTATTAGACCAGCTGAGGAGTGACAAGTGCTGGATAAGATATAAATGAAGGGTGTTATGACTTGTATGCAAATAACCCTATATTTCTTTATTCATGCATACCATATTTAGCAACTATCGCAGAATATATGATGCAAAATGTGGATAAATTGATTATTGCTTATAGGGTTATTTGGTTACATTAGGTTTTGTGCTCGGCCTGGAAAGACGATGGCACCACTGTGTTTACTGGAGGGTGTGATAAGATTGTTAAAATGTGGCCGTTGTTGTCTGGTGGCCAGCCCACCACAGTGGCCGCCCATGATGCACCTATCAAAGAAGTTGCTTGGATTGAACAGCTGAATTGCATTGTTACAGGGAGCTGGGACAAGACATTAAGGCAAGTGCAGATTGGTATACTTGATTAATTGCTGGAACTGTATCGATTCTGTAGTCTAGATATAAATAGAAGGATAGATTGATCGATAAAGAAGGTATTATAACTTTTGATGGCCACACTTTTCTTAGGGGCTCATTGGGTGCTTTTAGGAAATGCACATATGAATTTAGGTTGCTATCAAAACGATGGAAGAAATACTTGGTTTGGGTTTTGAAGAAAAGAAATAAAAAGTTAGTTCCTTTTTTTTAACAATTCTTGATGGTGGGATAATAATTGCATTTTATTTACACTTTTGAAAAGAATTGAAGAACTTCTAGGTTGTCTTTTGAGTTTTTATAAAGTTCCCCAGAATTAAGTAATATGAATAATATGCTAATACATATGCTTAACTTTGAGGATGGGAATCTGTAACTCCCTTTTGTCTCTATTAATAATTGTAGTCAACTTTGAGTTAAATAAATGATCCACCCCCATGCATGAATATGATACCATATGAAACTTTAGCTACTTTGTGCATATTTCTTGTGAATATAATGTTTTCCTCGATTTGTTGCTTGGTTTGATGTATTTATTTGTGCCAAGGTGAGTTGGTTAAGCGTTGTTGTTTTTTGATATGTCCTACAATGGCATGCTGCATGATGTTGTCCTTGGTTCAGTTTTATCATTGTCAAGCTTCATCTTATTCTAATATTGATTTTGTTTCAATATTGTAAAGGTATTTCTTTGCTCGTTACTTGATAAATATCAATATATTAAAATCTTCTTGTTATGAAATTTATCCAGGTATTGGGATACTAGGCAAGCACAACCAGTCCATACCCAGCAGCTTCCTCAGCGCTGCTATGGTCTAAGTGTGCGATATCCTCTGATGGTTGTTGCAACTGCCGACCGAAATTTAATAGTGTACAATCTGCAGAATCCTCAGGTAACTTGTTCTATTATATCAAACACTGAATTATGCATGCTACCGCTTTTAAAACTAAATAAATGATGTAGAAATATAATATACAACTACATTGGTTGTGTGTCTTGGTAGAATTTGAAACAGAATGACGCAATTATGCAAATTGGACATGTTAAGTGAGATTTGATTTTCTTAAATAGGCCTAATTTCTCTTAAGTAACAAAATCTATACCTATTTTTCCACTGACCTACATTTTTTTTTTAAATTACAAGAAACGACCCAAAAAGCTTCATACTAATGATACCTGTTTTCTTAGTGAATTACACCCATAGTTTACCAAACTATTATAATGGAGTCAAGAAATTCGTAACATGCTATCAATGAGGTTTAGTGAAAAATGAGTAGTGTTAATATGAAAGTTTTTGGTAGTTGCTTATAATTTATAAAGGTTTTTATTAGTTTTTTTTTTTGAGATAATAGGTGGGATAAATTAGCCACCCCTCATAAATGGGAGACCCCGGGCTCGATCTCGGGTCTTCCCACCACCAATGGACTATTCCAAGCCCTTAGGTTTTTATTAGTTACTTGTAATATATAAAGTTTTTAGTGGCTTGGTGAAAAAAATGAAAGTTTTTGGTAGTTCAGTGAAATTAAGCCCTCTTAGTTACTGTTGGGATGTTTTCTCTAAAGCATACATGCTGACTCGCACTCTGCTACCAACTTATTAGTCATCAACAATACTAACCTGTGATACATATGAGAAGGTTGAGATGCTAAACTACAGTTTTACTATTAGTTGCTTTCATGAGTTGATTCCATAGATTATATATGCTTTGCATCACTTACAGGCTGAGTTCAAGAGAATTGCTTCACCTTTGAAGTATCAGACAAGATGTATTGCTGCATTTCCTGATCAACAAGGATTTTTGGTAACTTCTTCTCTTCTTCAGTTTTCAGCATAACAATGATGCATTGTAGGTTTGTCTTATACCGCATTGTCTTCTTCACAGCTTCATGTCATCCATGCTTTCATATTTACAAATGTATGTTTTTACTGACTAGTGATACTTAGGGTTTCTAAAAGGTGTGTCTCCTACCCGATGCAGAAGGGAAGCGGATCTCTAATCTTGGATGCAGACAAAGCTTAGTATCAACTATCATTTATTATATAAAATTGTATTCATCATGCATGTGAGTCAGTGTTAAGTATATCATTAGGAGTCCACATCCACTCATGCTAACGTTATATAATAGTTCAAATTAACCTAGTTCTTAAAGGACCAAATAAGATTCCAAATAAAGGAAAAAATGTTTAAAGTTAAGCAAAAGTTCCCAGAGTTATTGAATATCTTTCCTAATAAAGAATAGAATTCCTAAAGGAATAGGATTTCTCTTTCTTTCATGCTCCTGGTTCACTGTTAATAATCCCCCCCCACCCCCACCCTATTTTTTGTTATTTTAATATAAAATGCCACTTCATTGGAAACCTGTAGGTAGGATCAATAGAAGGAAGGGTTGGAGTGCACCATCTGGATGATGCACAACAAAGCAAGAACTTCACGTTCAAATGCCACAGGGAGGGGAACGATATATATTCCGTGAACGCGCTGCACTTCCATCCAGTAAGTAATTTTTCTCTCCAATTGCGTTGTTCTCTGTTGTATCTTGCATGAAAAATGCACTGCAAGGAGTTGATATTATTTTATATGGATTAAAAACCATTGATTATTGTACTGGGCTATTTACTTATTAGATGTTTCTGTTACATAAAATCTGCAGTGTGTAGGGGCTGCGTAGTTTCATCCAGCATTTACCCACCAAAGGAAGGTTTCAGTGCAATTATTAAGTTCTTCATTCACTAATTACCACCCTTGATGCTTTTGGGAGAACTTCTATACATAATACGGATTTACTTTGGATGATGACTCTTCTACAACTTTTGACATGCAGCAAGTTAAATATTGGTTTTGTGATATTTAATTGAGAAAACTGTGGTTATAATTCGGCCATATTATATTACTTTATAAGATGGTTGTAGCAGAGAACTTTAGGATAAGCAACAGGTTGGTTTCAAGTATAAAAATTAAAAATTGCATTTGTTATCGGTGTTGGTGTTGCATATTGAGGAATGAAAATGGAAAAGGTCGGGAGTTGGTCTTGTTGAGGAGCTTCTGCATCCACTATCGAGGTACGAAAAAGAGAGCAACAGTAGTTGAAGCATACTTAACAATCAAGTTTCCAGTTTTATGTATTTTTCTCAGATCTTAAATAAGAACCAGTAACCAAGCTAAAAATGCCTCTACAGTGGTAATTGAATTCTCAAGTAGTTCTGACTCTCACTTTTATTTTGACCAGATGATTGTATATCCGTCGAACCTTTTATAGTTTGAGGATCTTTTTATAGGTTGCTTCGTGACCTTGTGTC
This sequence comes from Agapanthus africanus, assembly GCA_030015575.1. Lineage (NCBI taxonomy): Eukaryota > Viridiplantae > Streptophyta > Magnoliopsida > Asparagales > Amaryllidaceae > Agapanthus > Agapanthus africanus. The sequence goes on from JASDDO010000291.1 coordinate 79,983, forward strand.
CTAACTTTGTATATTACGCATTTGACTTCTATTCTATACTTTCTTCCTCCCTCTAGTTCATCTATGATGATATATACATTCTTTGAAAAAATTTCTATAGATCCTTATGCTATAAAAAGTTGATTTTCTAACTCCCCCCCCAGCTCTGAACCTAATCAAATTTATCTTCGGAGATCTTGTAGGGATTTCAGAAATTAGAAATCCAGATGTTGATCTTCCAAGGTTCATGCCACTAAACTAGACTGTTTGGGTTCTTGCAAGCCACATGATGCATAAAACAAAAGCAGCAGTGAAAATATCTGAATCATTACTTTATGTCTTTGGGTTTCATAGGAATATAGATAGTTTGGAGGCTTAATTGATTTTGCAGGCTGTGCATTTATGCCTTAGGGAAGAGGCCTTATCTTTTCTTCAAAATCTTTCAAATGGACAGCAATTCATGGTGTTTGATTATGTTGCATTTACTACCTTTACATGCTACTAGAATTTATGCACGTGTTAGTTTAAAAAATTTAAGAAGAGGGAAGAAAAAGAAATGTGGAGGTTTCTAGAGTCTAATTTATTTTTTTTAAAATTAGGAGAGGGTCTTCTAACCAACCCCTATTTGCATTATATATAAAATAGAATTTATGCACGTGCGTTGCACATGTTAGTTTAAAAAAATTTGAAAAGAGGGAGAAGAGGAGCGAGATGTGGAGGGTTCTAGAGTTTTATTTATTTATTTATTTTAAAAAGAGGGGATTGATGATATGGAGGGTTCTAGATAAACGATTAATTGTTTTTTGGGAGGAGAGAGAGAAAAATGATGTGTAGGGCTTAAGGGAAATGATGTGTAGGGCTTGAGAGGTGAGGATTTTTCTCCTTTTTTCTTTTTTCTAGAAAAAAGAAGGGTGGACCTCTAACCATGGATATTTGCATTATATATACTAGAATTTATGCACGTGCGTTGCACGTGTTAGTTTAAAAAAAATTTAACAAAGGAGCAGAGAGGGTGAGAGATGTTGAGGGTTCTAGAGTTTTATTTATTTAAAAAAAGGGATTGATAATGTGGAGGGTTCTAGATAAATAATTAATTGTTTTTTAAGAGGAGAGAGAGATGATGTGGAGGGCTTAAGAGGTGAGTGAGATGATGTGGAGGGCTTAAGAGGTGAGAATTTTCTCATTTTTTCTTTTTTTTGTAGCAAAAGGAGAAGGGTGGACCTCTAACCAAGGGTATTTGCATTATATATACAGAAGAGATAATTAGAATTTATGCACATGCGCTGCACATGTTAGTTTAAAATAATTTGAGAAGAGAGCAGAGGGGGAGAGAGACATGGAGGGTTCTAGAGTATTATTTATTTAAAAAAAAGGGATTGATGATGTGGAGGGTTCTAGATAAATAATTAATTATTTTTTGGGAGTAGAGAGATGATGTGGAGGGCTTAAGAGTTGATGGAGATAATGTGGAGGGCTTGAGAGGTGAGAATTTCTCATTTTTTTTTGAAAAAAGGAGAAGGGTGGAGCTCTAACCAAGGATATTTGCATTATATATACTAGAATTTATGCACGTGCGTTGCACGTGTTAGTTTAAAAAATTTAAGAAGAGGGAAGAAAAAGAAATGTGGAGGGTTCTAGAGTCTAATTTATTTTTTAAAAAAATTGGGAGAGGGTTCTCTAACCAACCCCTATTTGCATTATACATAATAGAATTTATGCACGTGCGTTGCACGTGTTAGTTTAAAAAATTTGAAAAGAGGGAGAAGGGGAGCGAGATGTGGAGGGTTCTAGAGTTTTATTTATTTATTTAAAAAAAAAAAGGGGATTGATGATCTGGAGAGTTCTAGATAAACAATTAATTGTTTTTTGGGAGGAGAGAGAGAGAAAGATGATGTGGAGGGCTTAAGAGGTGAGGGAGACGATGTGTAGGGCTTGAGAGGTGAGAATTGTTCTCCTTTTTTCTTTTTTCTAGAAAAAAGAAAAAATGATCTTTAACCATGGGTATTTGTATTATATATAGTAGAATTTATGCACGTGCGTTGCACGTGTGTGTTTAAAAAATTTTGAGAAGAAGGAAGAGGTGGAGAGAGATGTGAAGGGTTCTATAGTTTTATTTATTTGTTTTTTAGAAAAAAAGGGATTGATGGCGTGGATGGTTCTAGATAAACAATTAATTGTTTTTTGGGAAGAGAGAGAGAAAGATGATGTGGAGGGCTTGAGAGGTGAGACGGTAGTTTTAAAAAATTTGAGAAGGGGTAGGGGGAGAGAGATGTGGAGGGTTCTAGTGTTTTATTTATTTTTATTTTTAAAAAAAAGAGGATTTATGATGTGGAGGGTTCTAGATAAACAATTAATTGTTTTTTGGGAGGAGAGAGAGATATGATGTGGAGTGCTTAAGAGGCGAGGGAGATGATGTGGAGGGCTTGAGAGGTGAGGATTTTTTTTCATTTTTTCTATTTTTCTAGAAAAAAGAAGGGCAGACCTCTAACCATGGGTATTTGCATTATATATATATATATATATATATATATATATATATATATATTTGAGAGATGATATGGAAGGTTCTAGATAAACAATTAATTGTTTTTTAGGAGAGAAAGATGACGTGGAGGGCTTAAGAGGTGAGAGAGATGATGTGGAGCGTTTGAGAGGTGAGGATTTTTCTCATTTTTCTATTTTTCTAGAAAAAATGAGAAGTGTGGACCTCTAACCAAGGGTATTTGCATTATATATAGAGGCTAGAATTTATGCACGTGCGTTGCACGTGTTTAAAAAAATTTGAGAAGGGAAGAGAGAAATGTGGAGGGTTCTAGAGACTTATTTATTTATTTATTTTAAAAAAAAGGAAAGGGATGAGGTGGAGGGTTTGAGAGGTAATAGAGATGATGTGGAGGGCTTGAGAGGTGGTGAGGATTTTTCTTGTTTTTTCTTTTTTTCTGGAAAAAGGAAGAAGGGTGGACCTCCAACCAAGGGTATTTGCATTATATATAGAGATAGATATTTACATTATATGTAGAGATATCCATTAGCCCGAGCTTTTACCATGACATTCAGGTGTGTACTATGACTGGCATCTCAGTTTTATGTTTGTTTTTTTTCTTCCCTAGGTCCATCATACATTTGCAACTGCAGGCTCTGATGGTGCTTTCAATTTTTGGGATAAGGACAGCAAGCAGAGGCTGAAGGTATGCTTAGTTATATGGTTATGCTATCCCCCCCCCCCCCCCCCCCCGATAGTTATAATCTGTTCATTTCAAGTGCTTTTTTTATGTGGGTGTAAACTAATGAAGCTACCACGAACCAATTTGGGCTGTTCCTAAAATCTTAAACACGAGGTAAGGTAGGTGAATGTGCTAACTGTTAATAAAGCTCGAGGTTAGCTGAATGAACTTATCAATGCTTAGGCTGTTTTTGTTGTGTGATTAGACAATTGAAGGCTTATTAATTGGGAACATGCTCTCGATCGCACTACTGGAAGAAGTCTTTTCTTTATGGCGGTCAAATTACACTATTGTTTTGGAATTGTCGCTTTTCCATTCTAGTAGAAGATTGATATCTTGTGTTTTCCTCAGGAGATGTCTATATACTATTATGTGACTCTTCACAAACCATTTGTGATTTTCTTAATTTTTGCCAAAAATCAAGGTTGCATTTGGAAACATTTCCTTTTTTACTCATCATTTTCATTTACTTTGCTGGATTTTGCATATCAAACATGATGTCTTTCACCTTTCCTTTCTGGTAGAACATAGAAACTGCCCTAACTTTAATTATTTTAACTTTCGATTTTTCAGGCTATGGCTAGATGCCCTTATCCAATCCCTTGCAGCACTTTCAACAATGATGGGTCAATTTTTGCCTATGCAGTAAGTAATTCTTCATATTTAAATTTTCCCGTAACATGTATGATGGTCAAAAGAAAATCAACTTCTCTTTTTATTGGTTTACACTTTACAATGCTTCTAGTTCGGCTTTTCTTATTCCCTTTCGTGCTTTATTTATTAATTTGTGAACAAAATCAACATCGTAGCTTCAAAATATTTGAGATCAATGTTGTAAAGTGAAGGAAGTGCATGCTTGAGGGTGGTCAGGATACTTTGTGAAACAAAGCTGAATTAATGTGCACTTAAACACACACACACACACACACACACACACACACTTGAATCTTCCTACATCATACATGTTAAGCTTTAGCCGTATTCCCTGATCATGACACGTGCATAAAAATAATGCGGGATAACATGAGAGTGAATTTATTGTAATTTAATTATTATATGAGCTCAGATGAAAAAGTTTCGTCTCCTTGATGATTTTGATTTGGGAAGGTGGTCTTTTCCCCTTGGTTTTTGAAGGCAAAGTTGGCTAAGTGGCATCTACTTATGTGAGGATGCTACCTGTCACATTTTCTCATAGGACATCAGGAAAATTTAATAACGTTCAAATTCATAAAGGATGTTTTGAGATTTGTTTATCTGTATTTTTACATGTGGATGTTTTGAGAGCTTGGATGGCATACCAAATAGTGTTGTTTTTTTGGCACTAAAATTATTCTGGTGATATCTTGTAGGCCTGTTATGATTGGAACAAAGGTGCAGAAAATCATAACCCAGCAACAGCTAAGACATACATCTATCTTCATAGCCCACAGGTTAGTTCGACTGAAGCATTTTAAGATAAGGCTAAATGACACCAAACTCCCCTTAACTATCATTATTCTTAACCAAAGTACCTTAAAGTTTTTTATTAAAAAAAATACAGAAGACTCCCTTACCCGGCTTTTAAAGGAGTTTTCCACCACTAATATACCCTTAATGTAGCACTTTGAGGAAGCTTACTGAAATTAAAATCTTAATGATAGTTTAGCCAAAAAAACAGCGATATTGTAATTTTGATTGATTATAAATGCACTAGCAGATCAGATCACGCCACTCAGTACTCACATTTTCAAAACTTTTTTCCTTGGAGCAGGAAGCCGAGGTCAAGGGCAAACCACGTATTGGAACTGGTAGAAAATGAACCTTGATCTCTCAAATGTGAAAGAGGACATGATCTATAATTTGTGCAACTTTTGCAGGCTGATTCAGTTGCTCTTCCTCTGGTTTTTGTCAAATTATGGGTGGTGGATGCATTTGCTTCTTCATAGGCACCTGTTCGATTTCGAATTTAAATGTAAATTTGGGTTGTTGCACACTAGGCTATGGTATCAGAAAACTTTATTTCTTTGATGCTCCAGAACTTCTCTTATTAATTTTTCTCCCTTTGTAATTCATTTTTGGCAGCAATGAAAGATTGTTCACCTATAAAGCAGTTGATTGCTACTGTGTATATTACTAGATAGTTTTGGAAATGCAATCGCCGTTGGCAGTAATTTTCTCATTATCTTCAATGTTTCCAGAGGAAAATATATGACTTTTCAGAATCAACGTCATGCTGTAAAATAACAAGAGTGCGTAACCATTTAATTTGTCCACTGTAACTCTGAATTATAATGATGGATTGTGAGGATAAATGATTGCAATTTTAATATATGCACGTAAGCCTAGCTTTCCTAAAATTGAATGCAGATTTTCTTTGCGCATTTAATGTTCAAGAATGATCAAAATGTCTGAAAACCTAAATGCAAGTAAATAAAGCTCAAGGCCACTACAGGCATAGTCGTGATTAAGGGATTTGATCACTACACTTTTCTCATTTGTAAACAATAAATCAAATAACAATTTACTTTTACAAGACAAGGGAGATTTGCTGCAGCTTGTGATATGACAAAAGAAATTACAAAATTTGTTATTTTCATGTAGATTATATAATAAGATTAGCAAGTGGAACACTTATTGAAGAATCTTTTGAGATTGCTCGACATATTCGGTGTGCTTCTTAACGAGAAGTTCAACGATTTGTTCTTCCACATCAGAATTTTGGCTTTGCTTGCGAATTGTAGTCCGCTCGTATTTGGTTACGACTATAACTTCTTGCTTATATGTGGCCAGCAAGTTTGCCACAACGATGTTCATCTGGTACTTGTTCATAGCCGAGTCAGCCTTATGAAGCAAGATCTGTGGATCCGTCTCTAACTGTAAAATTCAAAATTAGGGATTTAAGTTACAATAACATGAACCCTTCCTTATGTAAAAATTGCAATGTGTTTCACACGAAGAAGAGTCTACTTTCTAGTTGATTTTTCTTTTCATGGAATAAAGGGGAACGGATGTATGCATGCATGCTTGCGTGCATGAGAGCTATTAATATTGTTGCTCTCCATCATTATCATGAATTGGAATCGGTAAAGTTAAAATAGTCAAATCACACTATACATCGATATTTTAATATATAAATCTAAGCTACTAAAATTAGTGCTAAAAATTACATTAACTACCCCTTGAATATCATTGTTCTTCGCTTAACTACCTTAATTTTTAAAATGATAGTAAGTTCCATTAAAATGCCACTAGTATCTGGATTTTGATGAAAGAAATTCTCTTGAAACCAAAGGAGTTTAGTGTAATAAACTTTTTTACGGTAGTTAACCTAAAAACAACAATAGCCAAGGGTAATTTAGTGTAATTTTGTATAAATTTAGTATCTGCCTAAATAATCACTATCCTTACATTAATATTTGAACTATTGCTTTCAAAAAAAAAATTGAACTTTTTCTCGGACTGAAAGCAGAAAAAAAAACACAGCATAATAACTTTTAGGATACGTCAATAGGAGTGTATCCAAACATGCATCCAGCAAATAACCGAGTGTCCCATTCAGCATATGTCTCTATGCTGAAGTATATAAACTATTCAAGCATACTACAGTTTCAATTTTTCCATTCTAAACATAACACATCAAAAAAGCTTGGAAAATTTGCGCATATGAAATATACAGATTAGACAAGTATCTATATCAGTCTACTTATTGTAATTCTTAAGATAACGTGAACCTGCACATTGTAAACAAAGAAAGAAAATCAATATAAACTGACAAACCTTAAAAGATATGCAAAATGCTGACGGGGCCCACTCATTCCTCAGAACGGAGAGCATCTTCGGGACTTGGGTGAGTCGCATGTCCAAAGGACCAGTTGCTGACTGGATTTTGTGTTCCGCCTGGATAATCCATTTTGTTAATTGACAGAAACTGAAACTATATTTGTTAACGATGAATTTCTTTGAGATATTGCTAAGTGATTTAAGTTGGAGAGTAAAAATGAAATACATAAATCTGATTTATCCATACCATGTCATTCCATGGAACGTAGAAGTCGGATACTGCAGCAGCAAGATAAAACATTGCACGAGACTCGAAATGATTCATTGAAGTAGCCACTATGCGTAATATCTGTTGAGAAAATTGATGATCAGAAATATTGCTGCACGAAGATAAATATAAAACTGAACGAGAATAAACGTATACGTAGATCATTAGTCGCGTCATTAAGGCAATACACTGAAAAGTGAAAACTTTTGCACATCCATTAAAGGGTTAGGTACAGAAAGGAATTGTACAGATTTTAGTTTCGAAGGGGGGGGGGGGGGAGGATGTGAAGTTGTTTGTGGGTGGAGAGAAGCATAATGGCTACAGATATTTTCAACACAACATAATGATACCAAACATATTTGAATAAAATTAAAAACTATAAAAGCTGAAGGGGGGGTGTAACACCCTTGTCCGATCGTACGTTCATTTTTCTTTTTGGATATATTGGGTTTTGTTTTATTATTATTATAATTTGGAATTTAATACTTTTAATTAAGATATATGCTTATAATTATGGTTTTTCAAGTTTGTTAAATATGCATATTATTAGTATTTAAATATTTATTTGTCTAACAGTATTTTATAACTATATTTATATTTTAGTATCATAGTTTAAACAAAAAATATTTTATTTGGTATTTCTTTAAACAATACATATACATAAGATATTTTGTCAAACGATATTTATTTGGTTAAAATATTTAATTTTGAAAAGTCATGAGAGCCCCTGTTAAATCTTTTAACCATTTAAATATTTTTCCTAAACTAACAACTCAATTTTCTCTCTCCAATCATCATATATGTCTCACCTGATAACTTTATTCTTTTAAAACAAATACTATTCTCTCTCTCCAAACAAATATCTTTTCCAACAGATTTCTTTCTCCCCATATTCTATTCTATCTACATATATTTTTCTATATCACTAACTATATTTCGCCAAACCCTGCTCTCTTTCTATATATATTCCCCAACAAAATCCCTTTCTCTCTCTCTCCAATCTAATCTAATCTCTCTCAGCAGATTTTCTTTCTCAAATCTACTCTCTTTAATTATTTTTCTACAAACCTATATACATACATACATATATATTATTAAAGATATTTTGTTATGATAGTTTAACTGAAAATATATTTTAGTTGTTTGATATCATAAAATCCTATATACATAACTAATTATATTTATTTTCATTAACCCATAACCATATACATATCTACATATATTTTCACTATATACAAATATGTATATATACATATACTTTTCTATTATTCTAACCATATACAAACTAATATGTATATATACAACTTTTTAAATATTTTATAGAAGTATATAACAACCCATCATATCTCTCTTTTATAAAATCAATCCAAATCTCATCTCATCAGAATATTTCTCTTTCCAATTATAATAATCTCTCCAATCTTTAACATCTCTCTTCCCTATAAATAACAACCCAATTATTATCATCTCTCTCTTTCTCATATAAATCAACTTTCTCTTTTTCCTATCAGAATATTTTTTTCTTCTTCAAAATTAGCCGAGCAATCAAACCTTGGAGTTTTTCTTCGTGTCGTCATGTTTATCTTTCTCCGAGGTAAGCACTCTTACTCTTTTATTTTTTTAGTCGATGCAACATCGGCAATTCTCTAAATAAATTATTAAGTTACAATATTTAAATAAAATTGTAATATTTTGCCACTTTATTAATATATCTTATAATAGTTGTACATATGATAAAAACCCTAGGATCTAGAATACCTATTAATCCTTTCATCAAGTGAACAACGGTAAAAGTGCAAACGTAATAAAATAACTTTTAACATGTAAATGTGGTTTAATATATAAAAAGCTTTATAAGTAATTATATGTTTCTGTTGCAACAATATTGGTATACACTAGCATGCAAAATGTCAACACTTATATCCTAATCTAAAACATAAAAATATACCATTATTACTGTTAATCAATAAACGCTTTGGGCTTAATATTTTATATATATAAATTAAACTTTCTACACTATCACTCCTTATAATATCGCTGCACTCTATGTGTCCTAGTCATATAAATTATTTTGATACTATAATTTGTATTAATATTTTCTATTATCACATGATTATAAAACTTATTATTAGCACTTACATGATGACTAATCAATCTGTCATTTATTTTATCTTACTTACTATTATTTCGTAATTATACTATTTCCACTATCCTCTTTATGCATCCATAATTTGGCATTTCTATTTAATTATATTAGCCCTTTAAAATTATATTTCAGTTTATTATTATTTTCAATAAATCACTATCATTTTATAACTATTGTACTTGACATGCCATGACTACCCATTGTTCCAGACTACTCATATTAAAACGAGTTCTCTAATTTGAATGCTGAATTACATGACATGACACACCACTAATTACCAGTTTTATTTTCATACAATTACCATACCACAAGTTTCTGTCTTTTCAGCATTCTTAATTAGTGATTTAGTCTTTACCATAGTAGTTATAAATATGTGGGTGCTAGGGTAGTTTGAGTGTGCGTTCGTACAACAGGATCTCAGGAGTCCCATGCCGGCAGCTCGTACTGGGCTATATCGGTCTCATGTTTACAGCTCGTACCGGGCTATATCGGTCTCATGTTCATTGCACAGTTGGGCCCGTGTTTCCTAGCCCCTGGGGCACCACTCTTGGGTTAGGAATACTCCTGCAGAGGTTGACGCACACACTCGAGCTTACGATAAGATGATTTACCTTTTAGTGACCAGTTAGGTTATGACTTGACCTCTTACATATATGTTTCATAGTGTTAATGCATCTATTTATTTATATATCTGTTTTTCTTGCGCACACGGGCTTCACTACTTTCATATATTCATGTTATCATACCATACACATACCTTATACGTCGAGTACTTGCTGGGATGTTCTGACATCTCTGAGATTTGCCATCTCAGGTTTAGAAACAGATTTTCAGGCCGAACAGGACAGCAACGACTACCAGGACTTTGCTGAAATCAGTAACCCGTAGGTTTATATTTCCTTTTTAGTTAGTTTTTAGCATGTGCGCCACTATGGGACATTAGGACTTATGTATCTCTTTTGGATCTTATTTTATTTCCGAACCTATTGTGTTGGATCTTTAATTGCATCAATTATTTAGTGGACCCATTTTAGGATTTCTTGTGGTTTCATTACAGCATGATTATCAGTATTATTCCTTTTGGTATTGGATTTTATTTTTGACAGGTTAATCTAGACAGCCTTACGTGACTATGAAAGGATTTTTCCTTACCGTAGGTAGCACGGCTGGCCTTCGTCGCTTTCCGTATTCCGTATTTTGGGAAGCGGGGCATGACAAGGTTTTGTTGGTATCAGAGCCCAGGCTAACATCAAAATTAGTCTTGGTTCTACTGACCTTTTAGGTTAGAATCACATGTATAGGTTCTCCCCAGCATGTTATGCTGCATATTTCCTTGACTCTGATTATAAGATTCGGACGACTAAGATAGAATTACGATATTGTACCCATGTACCGCGGTATGGTTACAATGCGTCATTCTGTTTGAGTAACTTAGAGTTCTATTTGATTTGTTTCCACTGATTTGATTTTCCTGCACATGCCTATTTCTCGAGCCAAGACCGTGACTCTTCATACCCTCATTTGTTTCCTTGATCCTTGATTTTTCATACCCATCTATTTTTATTGATCCTTATAATTAGTTCGCGACCTTGTATTTTCGTTCTTCAAATTTCGAGAACGAAATTTCTTGTAAGGTGGGTAGAATGTAACACCCTTGTCCGATCGTACGTTCCTTTTTCTTTTTGGATATATTAGGTTTTGTTTTATTATTATTATAATTTGGAGTTTAATAATTTTAATTAAGATATATGCATATAATTATGATTTTTCAAGTTTGTTAAATATGCATATTATTAGTATTTAAATATTTATTTGTCTAACACTATTTTATAACCATATTTATATTTTAGTATCATAGTTTAAACAAAAGATATTTTATTTGGTATTTCTTTAAACAATACATATACATAAGATATTTTGTCTTACGATATTTATTTGGTTAAAATATTTAATTTTGAAAAGTCATGAGAGTCCATGTTAAATTTTTTAACCATATAAATATTTTTCCGAAACTAACAACTCAATTTTCTCTCTCCAATCACCATATATGTCTCACCTGATAACTTTATTATTTTAAAACAAATACTATTCTCTCTCTCCAAATAAATATCTTTTCCAACAGATTTCTTTCTCGCCATATTCTATTCTATCTACATATATTTTTGTATATCACTAACTATATTTCACCAAACCCCCGCTCTCTTTCTATATATATTCTCCAACAAAATCCCTCTCTTTCTAATCTAATCTAATTTCTCTCAGCAGATTCTCTTTCTTAAATCTACTCTCTTTTTAATTATTTTTCTACAAACCTATATAAATACATACATATATATAATTGAAGATATTTTGTTATGATAGTTTAACTGAAAATATATTTTAGTTGTTTGATATCATAAAATCCTATATATATAACTAATTATATTTATTTTCATTAACTCATAACCATATACATATCTACATATATTTTCACTATATACTAATATGTATATATTCATATATTTTTTTATTATTCTAACTATATACAAACTAATATGTATATATACAACTTTTCTAATATTTTATAGAAGTATACAACAACCCATCATATCTCTCTTTTATAAAATCAAATCTAAATCTCATCTCATCAGAATATTTCTCTCTCCAATCTTTAATATCTCTCTTCCCTATAAATAACAACCCAATTATTATTATCTCTCTCCTTCTCATATAAATCAACCTTCTCTTTTTCCCATCACAATATTTTCTTCTTCAAAATTAGCCGAGCAATCAAACCTTAGAGTTGTTCTTCGTGTCGTCGTGTTTATCTGTCTCCGAGTCAAGTACTCTTACTCTTTTATTTTTTTTAGTCGATGCAATATCGGCAATTCTCTAAATAAATTATTAAGTTACAATATTTAAATAAAATTGTAGTATTTTGCCGATTTATTAATATATCTTATAATACTTGTACATATGATGAAAATCCTAGGATCTAGAATACCTATTAATCCTTTCATCAAGTGAACAACTGTAAAAGTGCAAGAGTAATAAAATAACTTTTAACATGTAAATGTGGTTTAATATATAAAAATCTTTATAAGTAATTATATGTATCTATTGCAACAATATTGGTATACACTAGCATGCAAAATGTCAACACTTATATCCTAATCTAAAACATAAAAATAGACCATTATTACTGTTAATCAATAAACGCTTTGGGCTTAATATTTTATATATATAAATTAAACTTTTTACACTATCACTCCTTATAATATCGCTGCACTCTATGTGCCTTACTCATATAAATTATTTTGATACTATAATTTGTATTAATATTTTTTATTATCACATGATTATAAAACTTATTATTAGCACTTACATGATAACTAGTCAATCTGTCATTTATTTTATCTTACTATTATCTCGTAATTATACTATTTCCACTATCCTCTTTATGCATCCGTAATTTGGCATTCCTATTTAACTATTAACCCTTTAAAACCATATTTCAGTTTATTATTCTTTTCAATAAATCACTATCATTTTATAACTATTGTACTTGACATGCCATGACTATTCATTGTTCCAGACTACTCATATTAAAACGAGTTTTCTAATTTGAATGCTGAATTACATGACATGACACACCACTAATTACCAGTTTTATTTTCATACAATTACCATACCACAAGTTCCTGTCTTTTCAGCATTCTTAATTAGTGATTTAGTTTTTACCATAGTAGCTATAAATACGCGGGTGTTGGGGTAGTTTGAGTGTGCGTTCGTACAACAGGATCTCAGGAGTCCCATGCCGGCAGCTCGTACTGGGCTATATCGGTCTCATGTTTACAGCTCGTACCGGGCTATATCGGTCTCATGTTTACAGCTCATACTGGGCTATATCGGTCTCTTGTTCATTGCACAGTTGAGCCCGTGTTTCCTAGCCCCTGGGACACCACTCTTGAGTTAGGAATACTCCTGCAGAGGTTGACGCACACACTCGAGCTTACGATAGGATAATTTACCTTTTAGTGACCAGTTAGGTTATGACTTGACCTCTTACATACATGTTTCATAGTGTTAATGCATCTATTTATTTATATATCTGTTTTCTTGCGCACACGGGCTTCACTACTTTCATATATTCATGTTATCATACAATACACATACCTTATACGTCGAGTACTTGCTGGGATGTTCTGACATCTCTGAGATTTGCCATCTCAGGTTTAGAGACAGATTTTCAGGCCGAGCAGGACCGCAGCGACTACCAGGACTTTGCTGAAGATCAGTAACTCATAGGTTTATTTTCCCTTTTTAGTTAGTTTTTAGCATGTGGCCCTTATGGGACATTAGGACTTATGTATCTCTTTTGGATCTTTTATTTCCGAGCCTATTGTGTTGGATCTTTAATTACATCAATTATCTAGTGGACCCATTTTAGGATTTCTTTTGGTTTCATTGCAGCATGATTATCAGTATTATTCCTTTTGGTATTGGATTTTATTTTTGACAGGTAAATCTAGACAGCCTTATGTGACTATAGAAGGATTTTTCCTTACCATAGGTGGCACGACTGGCCTTCGTCGCTTTCCGTATTCCGTATTTTGGGAAGCGGGGCGTGACGGGGGGTGTACCAAATTCAGACAGTTACCACAATTTCTACCTTCAATAATTACTCAGCGCTTATAATAACTAAAGAAAATGAGTGTGTACAAACCTGAAGATATTCAAAGATACTGGTGAATGGCAATTTCAACAAGCAGCCTTGATCTACTGCCTGCATGTAGAAAAATACTTCACTTGTTACTCTTCCTATCTAAATAGACCCCTGATCAAAGAATTTAAAAATCAACCGACAGGTATAATAAAATCCTTTAACAAATTATGAAGCTGGGAGAATATGAAACAAGAAAGTATATACCGCACGATACTCTCGGATTGCTTTCTTGACCACCGCAGAATGAGATTCGCGAACTGTCATTTTTCAAAAACATAGTCCAATTAATATCATGAGATTGTTGTATGACACTGAATGCAACTGCTGGCTAAGGGGCATGGATATGGATACAGATACCAGAGAAGATACAAGTCAGATTCACATATTCACAATTTTCCAAAATTCTGGGATATGATTCGTTGGGATAAGCTATTTCTTTTGTTGTTAAGATTTGGTAGTATAAAAATTATCATTTAAGCAAATTTATGTCCATAATACAAATAAATTGTTACTGTTGATGCGTCATTGCCGGCGGATTGTACATGTCCAACACATCTACAATACAATTTAAGTTTCGATATGGAATTGAAAGTGATACGAACTCAATATGGAATCATTGTACACGGACGCGAATGTTAGAATTTACTCATAATCTTTTCGTATAAAATAAATATTCATAGCTATCATATATATTGCATGCGTTTGTTTATTCTCCAAGTGGAGAAACTCACTGTAACAAATGCTTGCATAGTATGAGTATTTCTCAATAATCAAATCCGGTTTATTTTTTACAAACTGCATATGTTTAGCTGGGATGAAATGGCCTAGAGTCCTTGTTAATGGTGATGTGTGCCTATTTGAAGTGCTTCTAAGGACAAATTGCACCCTAAAATGATAATGTTTGATCTTCACACAAATGGAAATTGAAAGGCATAAATGAATATATTCATCAAATCAATTATCCACTATATCATGAACAAGTAATTTGGAATTTCAGAGACCTTCGATAGTAGAATCCTCAGAGAGCTCAAAAAACTCGAGAAATGAATCTTCCGGAAGGTATCTACAATACGGCTGACAGCTCCCCCTACAAACAGAAGCCATTACAATGATATCCTTTTCAAGCATCATAAAAATCCTAGTTTTATTTCCCTAAATACATGTGAGCGAACAAATCATAAGCAAAGACTATTAAAAGTCTTGTCTACATAACACAATCGCTATATATGAGAAACAACGAAGTGGATATTTTATTTTAAATAAGATCTCACCGTCGATAAATAAATATGACGGCATATCCAGCCCTCACAAAGTACCTGCAAATTTACCCGTGATTAAATTTCTTCACTAAATCCTCAAGCTTGTTGATTAATCATAAAATTATCGACTACAATTTTTTCTTAAAAAACATTTACTCTGTAGATGCTGCCCCTCTGTGTCCTGAACTGAAATTATCGATGTATCGAACACACCGCTGCTCCAACGGAACAGTAGTGCCTCCAGAAGTCACACAAACAACTCTAACAGCCTTGCCATTTTCTAATAGCAGTATCAGAACAAATTAAGTTAAAATTGGCAACTTCAACAAATTGAATGAAGATAAATAGCTAAATTGAAAGAAAATCTATCACCTGAGGCGCGCGAATTTGTATCAACAAAATCTTTCAACTTATGAGCAATAACATCACTATTTTTCAAAGGTGGCGCAGATTCATAGAATGCATTCACATCATCCACTATAGACTCTACCCCATTTCTTGAACCCATGGTTAACAATCAATCAATACCTATATCAAAACAACAAATTTCACATCAATTCCTCAAACCCATCAACAAAAATCACAGAAGAAGGCAATTTTACCAAAAAGATTTGATTTTGATGCAAGAACAATGAGACACATCAGTGTTTTTCTCAAAAAGGGATGACTTTTACCTATAAAGATGGGATTTTGCTGCAAGAGAAACAGAATCCAAGACTCCAATTTTCTCTTAACTTTTCTCCTTTTGGGAGAGCCAACAAAACGCAGTCTGGAACTCGGCCGTTGATTTACCACTAAAATCCAATAGAATAAAATAGATTTTAATGGATTTTAATTTTGGGAATGTATATTGCCCTAAACTACCCTAAACTAGCCCTAAATTTCATTGTTTCTCAGTTAACTACCTTATATATATATATTTTTTCATAAGATCTTCTGTACTGTCAATGCAATTTGATTCCAATGATTGACACACAGCAATAAAAATTCTCATAATTTTGAAATACAAAATAACAACAAATCCTAACTAACTTTTCAAATCTTAAGATTCTCTATTAATGTTATTTTTTAAAACTCATTATACTTTTTTTTATCTTATTTTTCACATCTTGTCAACTTTTCCGTTTTTAATTGCTTACAAGTAGCAGCATCCAAACAACAATATCAATTAATCGTTGTGCAACGGGTATACAAATAGCAAAACATAATTGCCTAACCATAAAGTTTCTTTCCATGTGTTTTTTAAAAAAAAAAAAAAGAATTTTCATACAACCAAATCCATACGACCGGAGATATAAGCAGGTTTTCTACCTCATTTATTCTAATAACATTTCTATCCTCATAAAAGTTCATATTTCCCTTAAAATAAAATTTCAAAATAATAATCCATGGGTCGGTGATGTGGATCTGGCAATACTATTTTTGAGGTGGTTGACATATATAATTCTTTGAGCGAGCATATGTTTAATCTCCTATTAATGAGCTATTAAAGCATTGGAACTGTCCGGTTCCCTCAAGATCAAGGATCCAAACCAACTCTTTTAATATTAGCGAGTGATAATGTTATTTAAATTTAAATATTCCACGTGATATACAAGTTAGCATAGACATGTAGCTCGTCGGGCAATAAAAATCGGTATAGAGATACACTGATTAAATCGAACCATTCATCATCTGATCAAAACTAATTGCCTTCTATGTACCTGTTGATTTTATCGTTGCATCGGTACACTCCTTCCATCACCACAGAGAATTCCAAATTCCTAAATATGCCGACAAAGTGCCACATCAGCTCTCCCATAGTTTTTTAAGAGAGCACCAACAACAGAACAGGCTTTCATTCGCTCATCGAGTTACTCATCTACCCAAACAAATGTACTTCAATGTTGCGAAGTACACTAAGAAAGTGAAGAATATATGATGAAATGATATTGGAGGCCAGAATCTTTCATGATTCCGTAGGACCTCTAAAAACTATAGAGTTTAAACCAGTGGAAAAGAAGGATAAATATAGTTTTCATCAATGAACAGTATCATCCTTATTCCATCAAAATCTGTACAATCAAATAACACCCTTAAAATTCAAAATACATTAGAAAACATCTATGAAGAATGATGACAATTTTTGGAGTAGGTTTCACAATTTTGATATCTTTTAGTATCCTGCAGGAAAACCGCCTTTTCTTGGGTCACTAATTGCGGTTAAATCCCCATGCATAACTCCGTTTACGTGCGCCTTTGTTTCATCCAAGTTGTGAACGACAAGCTGGCAAATGGTCCCACCGGCCAATGGCTGTAGGACATGGCCTTTCTTTTCAAGGGCGACCCTTTGATTCAAAGGAACTTCAAAATGATCTCCGATAACTGTCGTCCAGTTTTCAAATTGAACTGCATTGGGGATCAACTGCAGATACAAGAACAATAATTGAGAAAGATGGGGGAAACTTTATAAATAAATTTTCGGCTAAATTACACTAGAATGCCATGAATGTTTTCATATCAATGTTATTCACTAAACTACCTAAAAGTTGTTTTATAAAGTAAGCTCCCTTGAAACGCTTATCTAAGAGAATCTATAGTGATTTTAAAAAACTCTTTTAGAAGAAAATATTCAAGAAATCTAGCGTACTATCAAAAAATTTAGGCAGTTCAGTGAAAAACAACGGCAATTAGGTATTTTAGTGTAATTTCGCATAAATTTAAAACTACCACACTTTGATGGAGGTAAGAATAGACAAAGATGTTAGTTTCAAATATTCGAAAGAAGCGGTAGCTGATATTGATTTTTATTTTTATGATTTTGTTGGGCAATTTGATTAACCCCACAAAATTAAGGATAAAGGCTTCTTGTTGTATATTTTTGTGGGGTTGTGTGGGCATGCAAATGTGAGAGGATAAACTCCTATGGCAGTCGAAAATGAATCGCCACTTTGGATGATCGCATGCAAATTAAACTCTCCATATTCGTTGCTCTTGAATTAGACGGTTTCAAAATTAGCCTTTATTTGATAACATTAACATTTTCACCAGGAACTCCATAGATAAAGGGTACGACGATCACATGATGTGCATTTATGAGTTAGGTCCTTGAGATCAAAATGGATAATGCTAATCATCCAAAAAATAGTAAGGAATTGAGTCTTGCCATTTACTCTTATGGCACATGATGAAATTGTTCCTGCGTCAATAAAATCATACAACCACTCCAAAGGGACCATGCACCATACTATTAAAGCTAAAATTACTATGCTATTAATCTGGAAAAAAATATTTTAAAAATGGCAAAGCTTGCTTGGGAAAATAGCCTAAGAGTTCTTTTATATCCTAACCTGATGATAAGATCTTGGGCTCAAAATAGAAGAGAATGGGTCCATTCTCTGAGCAAAATGATTCAAGAACACTTGAGTGGTTGCTGCAATTATCATGCCTCCTCCACTTGCACCCACAGCAGCCTTCAATTGCCCATTCTGAGAACAAATACAAAAAATAAATAAATATTAAGTAGGACAAGCTAATATCTAACATCTTGTACTCATTATCTGATATTTGATTGTAATACCAACATGTAGTTAGGATGCATATCTTTCATATGTTAGCTAAATGGGATTTTTTTTAAAAAATAATTATATACGATGATACAACATAAATGAAGCTAGGAGTAGAACTGTGGATCACAAGAATGTAAGGCAGATGCAAGAATTTTTCATCTAAAGAGCTTCAGGATCTAGAGATGACCTCTTTGAAGGTAAGAATCTTATGCAACAAACATGCACAAATCTTAAGAACCAAACTTGTAGCAAATTTACAAGTCTTAAGGAAATATATATATCAAAGCAAGGAAGAAGTTCTCATTTCTCGACAAACCTTTCTTCATATCCTCCTTAAACAATGCAATTTCTTCTAATACATGCCTTTCTTTTAATTTCTCTACTATTTTAAGTCAAAAGAAGAGGAGGTTAAATCCCAATTTGATTTTGAGTATAGCACATGGCAAGAAAAATTCCGATCACTCTGAGAGGAAAAATTAAAATATTTTTTCTTAAATTGTCTGTATTTTCTGTAATTTTCAATAATCTGTATAAAAAAGGCTATAAGAATCTCTACTGTTGTACTTAAAATCTTCTTATAATATTAACATATGCAAAACATTAGTCAAGTTTAAATCAAACCGAAAAAGAATGAAACAAAACATTAAAAAACATAGTACCTTGAGAACAATTGTTGGTGTCATGGAGGATAATGGCCTTTTCATCGGAACAATAAAATTTGCAGGAGCCGGTGGTGGAGAATTGGCAGAAGCATTTCCAGGGATTGAGAAATCATCCATTTCATTGTTAAGAACTATCCCTGTACTTGGTGATAACATTTGAGCTCCGAAGTATGAGTTTACAGTACTAGTCATCGAAACTGCATTTCTTTCGCCATCGATAATACTCAAGTGACTGGTTCCATGATCATTAATTAAATTCCACCTGAGAATAAAAATAATTTCTGATGGTTAGCACAAGCTTGATATACGCTGTTAATCCACAACCCAAGAGCTTGAGCATAAAATAGTTTTTGGCATGGTATTAGATCGCCCAGCTTCATATATGAAGATGTCTTTGGTTCAAACTTCTGTAGTTATAGCTTAGAACAAATTGATTTACCTCCCAATTATTTTGCTTTTCAAAGCATGCCATGTTTCTCTTACAGTCCTTCTCACCATGACACAGCTCTGTAGTTATGGTGATGATTGAGGGCTATGGATTTTTTTTTAATTCTAGCATGCCTCCGCAGATTGAGTGTCCGCTATTTAGATGTGAGTCCGGCGGGTTTCAAATCTGGGTTGCTCCGACACCATTTTAAACTCCATGTCACTCCACCACAACTCTGAAGTTAAGGTGAGAGCGGGAGCCATAATTTTATCTTTTAACAGTTTCAGGCGGCCAAAGGTCCAAGTGAAAGGGACTTTTTGTAAGAATATGAAAAAAAAATATCTCTAGACCCTCACCATTGGTTCGGAGTTTTAATATACATTGACAATATTGTTAATCTACGGCTTAAGAGATTAAGTTCTAGATTAATGGTTCTTGACACGATAATTTAAATAATAATCTTCGAGGCTAGAGTTACCCTTACTTTCCGCCATAGTAACTAGGATCAAACGTCGTGTTGTCAAATATGGTTTTCTTCAAATCTTCTGCGAACTTGGGAGAGAGCATATCAGAAAGAACTTTTGAAACATTGACGAAGTCAGGATCACCGAGATTCATTCTCACAGCCATCACGTGTTTCAATGATTCAATGAACCGATGAAGCCCAAGAGAACCAGAAACACCTGAAGGAATTCCATATTGAGCAAGAATATTTAATATCTGGCACCAAAAAGGGACAAAATGGAAATATGTGTTACGCCGACATATAAGTGTAAATGAGTTGTATTAGATATATACTACTCTCCAAATTCTCCCTTTCCTAAAGATTTTCTTGGTATTAAATGAAAGTTTCAGTAAAACCATTATTATTTGGAACTATTATGTTCAAATAGCATCATGAAACTATAGGGTTAACCATTTTCTATCTATGTTTGTTAAAGCCTATCTTTAGCCCTCATTCCTCCATTAACTACAGATTTACCACTTCCTACTAACAACATGAAATACTAAACTACCAAAAACTATATCCATTTTTCAATAAAATACAAAATAACCACAAAAATTTTCACATTAACAATACCCTTTTTGCCTTTCCATTCCCTCGCCCTTCATCGAAAATCAAGATATTCAAAAAAGCTTTTAACAAAGGTTTTCAATTTTCATTAAAGAACCAAAACAATGTTTACAAATTCCATGAACGTCATTTTGTTAGTTGAGTAATTACATGTACAATTCTAAAAATCAAGTACTTTTAATGTGAAACATTTTGGCAATTTCTTGTAATTTACAAAGTTTTTGTTGGTTTAGTGAAAAATCGGATATAGTTTTGACCAGTTTAATGAAATTAAGCCTAAAATAAAGTAACTAGCATACACTCACAAGTATCATTCCAGCGCCACCCGATGAAGGCGGAGGCATGCCCAATACCTTTAGCCCCATGACATCGGCAGATATCGGTTTATTTACTTTCAGTCTGTAACTCTGCAAGTCTTTCATCGTCAAAATGCCTCCAGCTCTTTGAACATCCGACACTAGCTTAATGCCAACCGAGCCATTATAAAATGCCACTGGCCCATGGATTGCAATGGTTCTTAATGAATGTGCAAGCCTTTTGTTATGACAAATATCACCTGGTTTCAATAAAGCCCCATTTGATGTATATACATCTCTTAAACCTTTATCCGCGAGAATGCCTGATTTAGTTTTGTTCATTTGCATGTATAGATATCGAGATACTTTAAATCCTTTTTTAGCGATATTTGCAGCTGGGATGACCAGTCTCTTCCATGGAAGCTTGCCGTGCTGCTTCCAGGCTTCGTGAAGACCTGCAATTTCTCCGGGTATGGCAACGGAAAGAGCACCGCTTAATTTTGATGCGGGATTACTCGCGTACATGTTCTGTGGATAAAATCAATGTATCAGAATCAGTTGTAAAGACTAAATTGACCATCACTGTTTTTCACTAAACTACCTTAATTCTTTTTATAATACAATAAGCTCCCTCACATTTTGGTTTTAAGGGTTTTTAATAACTTGATACCCTCAAAAGTAGCACTCTAAGGGAGCTTGTTGTAATTAAAACGATTTAAGGTAGTTTAGTGAGAATACTTATACTTAAGGGTATTTTCGTGTAATTTAGACATAAATGCTAATGACTGATATCCGGGGGGGGGGGGATTATGGTGTAGAAATACAAGTTGAGATGCTGCATTTGGCAACTAGGGGTGAAAATGAGATCTAGAGTGCTATATGGCCTAGATTGGGAAGTCCGGTAATAGTATCGAATTGCTCGTAGAGATGCACCATTCTGAAATAAGGTAGCTTATTATGAAAGATTTTTTATAAGTCAGAAACCAGACAAAATTGCAATTTTTTTTTAATTTTTCCAAATTTCTCCTTCTCAGGATGATCCAAATTCCTAGCAACTTAACATGTGTACTTCTATAATCCTAGTGTAAACTTTCAAATTTAAGAGTGCTCGATTCTGGACATTCAGAAAAATGCAAGTATAGAAACTGAGAAAATGGAGAAGAAGAAATGCACATGCATGGGCATGCACATCTATTCATAAATTTCATCAAAAACACTTCTTTAAAACATCTATACAAAGACGGTTTCTTTCAGCTCCTTGGAAAACAATGTGACTCGCTTAATAGTAGTCATAGTAAGCGGCGTAACAAAGAGGTAAGCATATGTGTGACTGTTAATAGAAAGTATACTGATTTAAAGCCTTCCAGTTCCAACTAGCCTTTAAGATTTTTCCCAAATACTCAAATTAAGTAAGTTGCAATCTTCTTAAACTCTCGAAATGTTCAAAATCACCATTGCCAGTAGATATCTAAGATGTTAAGAATTCACGAGATTGTTGCTTCATGGAATGAGGAACAAAGAAATGCTTCAAGTGAAAACAATTGTTGAGCATCCTTGCATGTACTTAGCATGGTTCCCTAGCTATAGATTCCTGTAACAGCCTAGTTACAAATTTCTTAGATTTTTCTGGAGAAAAAAGGAATTTTTTATTTGAAAGGGACGCAAGAGGAAGTTCAGTAATCAGGTGACTACTTAAGCAACTGCTGAAAAGGTCCATTTTATTTCTAGATTCGAATCATTTGATTCCCTTTTCTCACTTATATTTAATTGCTGATGCTGTATGCATCTTTCTCTCTTTCATAACTTAGCAATTTTTGGTTACACAATTCTGGGACATTAGATGATCTCCTTTTCCCTCTCAACGTCAAATGCAATTAGTACCTTGCTGATGCTGTATGCATCTTTCTCTCTTTCATAACTTAGCAATTTTTGGTTACACAATTCTGGGACATTAGATGATCTCCTTTTCCCTCTCAACGTCAAATGCAATTAGTACCACGCTATTACTGTTACTAAAGGTCCAGACTAGGGAATACATGAATCCAAAGCTACCAACATGGTATTAAAGCTCTATGGGTAGAGGTCCAGGGTTAAATGCCACAAAACACTAAGTAATGTAAAACTCGGTTTGCACCCACACATGAATGCACATAGGCTTTTAATATAGTGAGACTTCATCCAAAAGACTCAAGCCTTATGGAGGTTTATCCCATTTTATATCTTATACCCATATACATCCCATGGTTTTTTCAATGTGGGACTATGTTAACCATATTCTCAACACCCCCCCTCACGTGCAATGTTCACGAACTCACATGCAACGGGGAATTCACGTGCAACGAGGATTCAAATCCTTGTGTATCGTGGACAAACAAAAGCCCGAGGTATGATACCATGAAAAACTTGGTTTGGGCTCACACATGGATATACATGGGCTTTTGATATAGTGGGACTCTATCCAAAAGACTCAAGTATTATGGAGGTTTATCCCATCTTATATCATATACTCATATGCATCTCATGATTTTCTCAATTTTGAACTATATTAACCACATTCTCAATAAGTAAAAAGAAAATATTTCGCTTAATAGGTGTTGTCTTCCACATGAAAACGACGTGTGTAATCTTCATGTGAAGGGTCTATATAAAACTATATGAGAGAATATTCCCTTGTCTAGTTTGGGCTTTAGTGGAAAAATTGCTATCTAGCCCCTATTTAATTATCTTATTGTATTTAAGTTATCGAAAATTTTTATTGGCTCCCTTCTCAATATTTATCACTCTTTTATCCCATACAGTTAGGCGTACAAAGTGGAAAAATTCTGATCGGACCCGTTTTAATAAATCTCTTTCTATTTTTGCTCTCACTACTTAAGCTTTACTCGCCAAATATTGAAAAATTTTACGATTTTTTATGCTATAGCATGGAAAAATCGAACAAAAAACATAAAATGTTTTTAGAGTTAATAATTTCACGATTTCGTTTGGTATTGCAAAAGAAAAATTAAAGAAAATAGAAAATTTTAACATGTTTGAAAAAATCGCTAATTTCATGTGCTATATGTAAAATATTGAAAAATTGAACGAAACAGAAAATTTGAGATTTTTTTAAATTTTTATGATTTTCTTTAGCATGTAAAATATAGAAAAACATAAGAAAACAAAAACTATCAAGACTTTTGAAAATTTCATGACTTTTGTGTTATAGCAAACAAAAAAATATTAAAAACCGAAGAAAACAAAAGATTTTAAGATTTCCGAAAGTTTTGCGATTTTCATGTGCTACAACATGCAAAATATTGAAAATTTGAAGAAAACAATTATGATTTTTATGTGTTGCCTGGGGTTCCCGGTCATCCGGACCCAATCACTTAGACCGGATTTCTTTGTTCTGATAAATTTTTATTAGCAATTAGTAAACCTTTTCTTATTTTACTTCACACGGCTTTTTGTCTCCTTGATACCCTGAAGCTCTTCAAAAATATGAGTAAATAAAATATTGGAAACCCGAAGATAACAGAAATTTCCGAGATTTTTGAAATTTCAAGATTTTCATGTGCTATATAGCATGCAAAATAATGAAAAAGGAAGAAACCAAAATTATTTTGAGATTTTTGATAATATTATGATTTTCATGTTCTATATCATATAAAATATTGAAACAATGAAAAAAGAAAATTTTAAGATTTTTGTTTGTTAAAACCAGCAATATGTTGAAAAATAAAGAAAATGAATTTTTTTGGGATTTTTAAAAAATATTGCAATTTTCATGCTCTATATAGCAAGAAAAACAATAACAACCCGAAGAAAACAAAAAAGTTTGAGATTTTTGAAAATTTCACAATTTTCGTGTGCAATATGTAGCAAATAAAAAATTATAAAACCGAAAAAAATTATGAGATTTTTTAAATGGCTTAATTCCCAAAAAACCCAAACATTTTAGCTAAACTACGAAAAGCCCCCAAAAACTTTCAAAATTACAAGAAACTACCATGATACAAATTTTTTCCCAATTTTTTGGTAGTTTCGTGCAATATATTGCTGATGTGGCACCTTATTTCTGGTAGTTTTTCGTAGTTTTTGAAAGTTCTGTGCTAGTTTCTTGTGTATTTTGAATGTTTTGTGGTAGTTTCTTGTGTATTTTAAATATTTTTGAAGGCTTATGGTAATTTTGATTAATGGTATGAGTTTTTTTTGAAATTAAGCCTTTTAAAATTTAGTCATTTTCGTGTGCTCAAAAGCAAAATATTGAAGAAAGAAAGAAAAGAGAAAATTTATGATATTTTTGAATATCACGATCTTTGTATTATATACCAAGCAAAATATTGAACAACCGAATAAAACAAAAAAAAAGTGAAATTTTTAAAAATTTCACGATTTTCGTATGTGATAGCATGCAAAATATTGAAAATTTGAAGAAAACACAAATTTTGGGATTTTTGAACATATCACTATTTTCATATGCTATAACAAATAAAATATCGAAAAATCGAAATTCACATGAAATTATATGATTTTTGAAAATTTCGTGATTTTTATTACGAGAAATTACCATGCTTTGAAAGTTTTGTGGTTGTTTCGTGCAATTATTGTTGACGTGGCACCTTATTTATGGTAGTTTTCTTAGTTTTTGAAAGTTTTGTGGTAGTTTCTTGTGTATTTAACAAGAATTTGGTAATTTCTTGTAATTAGGTCAAAGTATTTGGTTGCCTTTTGAAATTAATTACAAATCGTTGATGAAGAGTGCAGAAAATAATAAAAGTACAGACGTATTTTGGGAATAGAAGTTTGATTTTACATAAATAATAACATCATTAAACTCAGAGGCGAAAAGAGAGGTATTTCTTCCTATATGGCCAAAAATAGAGGGTTATATTTCTTTGCCTAAGGATTAATGAGGATCACTACCTCCGAAGCTTGCAATGGAGCGGTTTCCCTAAAATCAAACGCCTGCGCGGTCCCATCTGCCATCCTTATCATCATGAAAGCACCTCCACCGATGCCACTGGATGCCGCGCTAACCACGCCCAAGCATAGGGAGGCAGCCACAGACGCATCGACGGCATTGCCACCGTCTTTCAGGACATCTCTCCCTACAATCGAGCAACGCCCGTCATCGGTGGCGACAGCTCCATGCTTCGATGTGATCACTTCACGTCTTGGTTTTGAGGAAGCAGCCGAAATGGGTTGAAGTAGCAATGCGAGTAGAAGAATGGCTAGCCATTGAGGCGAAGGAGCTGCATTTAGATTGATTCATTAGAAAGTGGTCTTTAAAAACATGTATAACAAGTTACAAAATTACTTCTTTAAAGGAGTTTGGTAAGAGAAATGAATGGCAGTAAGAAATCGTTACTGGGTTTTCCCTTGTATTCATAAACAAAAATTTACGTCCGATCGATCATAAGGAAGATCACCACCTATCAAAATTACATATATATGCCTTTTAGTCCATTAGGTTGATCTCCAAATTCTTGTAAATACAACACCATTATCTACTGCCGTCACCATTTGCTAAATAATCTACAGCCATGAAGGGAAAGGGGGCGATTAACGAAATTTGAGGGTTTCGACTAATATTAAGTATTTAGTCAATGCATGGTGAGCATCAAAATTTTGGGGGCCTATTCGTCGTTCGTTGAATAAGTCGACGAATTCGGTCGGAGAAATAATAATTAAGAGTGCCACAATGGCTAATCATCAAGGTCTAGGAGCTGCATTTGGACCTAATTCGTTAGGGAGTTTACTCAAACACCATACAGACATTGATAATTAATTTAAAATTCGAATTTCCTTGGTTTATTTTAATCTTAAATGGATCTGAGCAGGGGAAGTTAATTAGTAAATGAAATTTGACTGGATGGAGGGTGTTTTGGGGCCTTAGACAATGAATGATGAATGTAAATTTTTTTAAAAAAATTAAGAGAATTTTAGTGTTAATAGAGAGAACAAAACATATACAAACAGTATAAAGATTAAATCTTTAGAGATTTCTAAGTTCAATAAAATAATGGGAGCTGCATTGAGAGCAATAACAAAACACTAACGGGTAGTTCAAAGATTGGATTTTGCTGAGGTTTCCAACCTTAGATTGTTGAAATTTGAGGGACTAGAGTGTAATTTGATCACTTAGTTAATGCAAAAATCCTAGCTTTAATAAGGGATTGAAGCATCATTTCACACTTTTTAATTAAAATAATAAAAAGAAAGGAAAAAGGAATTAAAAAGGAAGAGAAAGAGAGAGAGAGAGGCAGCAAAAAGAAGAAGCAAAGAATGAAATGAAGAAGCAGGGTTCTCACCATTCATGGGATTCGAGGAAGTGGAGCTTCACAAAATCTCAAAAAAGCAGGATTGAATCCAATGAGAGATTGAGTTTGTGGGGATTCATTCTTATAGAAAAGGTTTTTTGTGGGCCCCTGTTGAGCCTCCATTGCTTTTGCAAATGGTGACATAGAAACGCGTATGTGAGACTTTCTGAAAATCTCATTACTTGCTTAGGATTCCATGAGCTTTCTGAACAAGGAAACCATTTTGTATGGAAAATATATATATATATATATATAGAAAAGGTTTTTTGTGGGCCCCTATTGAGCCTCCGTTGCTTTTGCAAATGGGGACATAGAAACGCCTATGTGAGACTTTCTGAATATCTCATTGCTTGCTTAGGATTCCATGAGCTTTCTGAACAAGGAAACCATTTTGTATGGAAAATATATATATATCTATATATCTATATATATAGAAAAAAGAAGTTGGGGGTTTATTGTATAGCCTCGTGGCTACGGTCGCCTGACCCAATCCTCGCTCGTAGATGGGGCTAACCCCGCCCAACTTAACCCTATATTGTCGATAATTAGCTTGTAATACATGTTACAGTGATAATAAATTCTGATAATCAGATTTTACATTTAAATACAACTTTTCTATTTTTTTTAGGGTCGACAGCACAAAAGACCCTTATAGTTCATCTTGTGTGGCACTTATACCCTCTTAAGTAATTTATTTGTATAAACACCTATATGATCATCAATAGGAATCATAAAAAATTCTCAAAAATGCATAAATTCAATTCTAAATAAGTCAAATTATTGTTTAATTTTGATTTAGTGCTTGTTTTTGTTGTTCAGAGTTGCATTTAATTTGAGCAATTTTTTTTTGAGGTTTAGATCGGTGAGTAAAGGGGGGTGTTTGTGTCAAAAAATTGCTACAAGGGTGCTTCCTGCAATTAACCCTTTTTTATATAAATATTTTTGAGGCAACGTTGTATATAACATGTGTGGTTCAAACTCAGATCCAATCGAATGCATAAATTTGTGGAGCGCAAACAAAGCAATGTGAAATTAAAATTGGGAAGACCATTTTTTATGGGCTTAAAATAAAGTCAATTACTTTATTGCTGCTTTTTGCTTCCATTTTTTCAAACAAGATGACCACATTAATAAATAACCCTTTATGGAAATGGTAGATTAAATAATTATGATTATTCCTCAAAATTTTTTTTGAAAGTATATAAATATTTATAGCCGTTTACTTTTTGTTCTTGTAGAGAAAAATATAAATGATATCAAGATGATATTAAATTATTTAAACTGATCTATACTATTTTGAAAATTAATAAAATAATATACAAGCTTGGCATGTCAATTTTATTCTAGGTTTGAATTGATACAACTTTTCTGTAGATAAGTAGGAAGGAACGGATACAGTTAGCAGTTGACCGTTGACAATAAGTAATAATATTTTGCTTGTCTAAATTAAGACTGAAATGCAAAATCATGCCATTATTTCTAGAAGCTATGACGAAATTTTCTTCTTCTTTTAATTTTTTATTTTATACTTGCACATATTTTCTTTCTATCTATACTATTCCTAGACTTTGTTTATTTCAAGGAGAAAAGATGAAATATTTCTTTTTGAGAAGGTTAAATTACTAAATAATATCCAATGTTTGGCTCCTCTACGTCTAGGTCACCGAAATATCGAAACCATGAACAAAGAAAGACATGAGAGTCCTTACAAGCCTCTTGAATCTTCTATTTCCAATTCAGTCGTTGTCTCCTCATAGGATCCCATGAAGATCTTAATGAGGCAATTTGGGACTTACGTACTGAAGCTCATTTCTTTTGTTCTAGGATGCATTCTCTCTTTTTTATCCTTTCCACACCTACTGTGTACTTATATACCTTATTGATTTTTTCGCTGCACTTTTATACTGTAATATCCCAGATTTTGGGTTTAGAAAAAATGTAAATAGAAAAGCTTTGAGGGGTTTTGTGTAAACAGGCACTATTATATAATTTTTTTATCCCACAATTTAATTTCTTAACCCCTCAAACCCTAGCCCCACATCTTTCTTTTTGAGAATGTAAATAGAAAAGAAGAAAATTTTCTTTTCTGAGAATGATATAAAGATATATGGTAAGAAATGATCCGGTGAAATAACATATCAAGATGAGAAGATGAGAAATGGTTATGGCCCCTCCTGGGATTCGCAACGAAGAAGATGGATGATCAGATATCATCATTATGGTAATTATTATATTTCATAATATTAAATGCCTTGATATATGCATTTGAAAATGACATGATAGAATGCATCTCTAAGTGGTTGATATTTTTTAATAATACAGTTGATCATAACCAATTCTCACATTCTCATTGAATTACGTTGTCTCTTTATATCATTAGCTATCCATTGTTACCGAAAACAAAGAAAAACTAAACACGGCTTACATTCAAAATTATTAGCTTTTCCCCAACCGACTAGATAACCTATAACTAACATCTTGATTGGGAAGACTGGCTAAAGATATAAGATAATCATTAATCTAACAACCGTCTGCTCCTATTCTACCTGTATTTTTTTTTCTTAAATAAGAAACCGTAATCCGATGCAAATAAGATTTGAACAGCTTGCCATCATTTTTTTTTATCTAGGGTTGTGCATGATGGATAGATGTACAACATTATCAAACCATATTTCTGCGTTAGCTAGTGCAAATTAGTAGTGAGAATCCAATCATGAATGGACAAAAGAACTTTGCTTGTCAACTTCATAGGCATCATTATGCATTTACTTTGAAAGTACACGTGCTTTTGGTTTTGCATTTCCATCTTCAACATTCCCTTTGGCAAAAGTGGAGATAGGCCAAATTTTGAACCTTGGAGCTTAGTGCGGTGCATTCAGCGAGCTACTCCAAAGTCCAATGAAATAAAAATTCTATGGGAACACAGTTTAATGTAAAATTAATTTATTATCTCGGCTATCTTTATAATAATAGAAAGAGGTATGAGAAATGCAAACCCCCCCCCATAATTCTTGCTATAAAAGTGAAGTGCAAATAAAATTCTTACATGAACGGTTAAATAACACAAAATCAATGTGGCTAAACCCAAATTGATCATACAAACAAAGAACGGTTTAAAACCTAGAAACAGTATTGTTCCGCTCGCGATCAGCTAAAATTATTTTTAAAATTATATTCATAGCCTATTTTTATATATAAAAAATTAAGTAGGTGATGGAGGCCTGGATCTTTTTCAGATATTGTCCTCCGTCGATCTGTTACGAGCGTTGATGAAGAATTGAGATTGACGTTGATGATTGTCTTCTTGAGCGTGTGGATCTCAATGGAATGATTTTGGGATGAAGCCGAGCTACCTTCAAAAAAGTCCCAGGGTGGTTGTACCACCGTGGACCCTCCGACGATCAAGTTAGCTGAGAAATTTGAGCAAAATAGCGGTTTGTTGGATTGAAATTGCTTTATCTGAGTCATCTGAGAGAGGGGTTTTTATAGTGGTCGCATGGAGCGGGCTGGCACGAGATCTTCACCTTCGGTTACGCCCCTGACGTTACGCCTGTGTGAATGACGGGATCGCCCCATTAATGACGAGATACGCTCGTTAATTGGGGGGATATGACGGCGTGGAACGCGGGATATTAGGTGGCGGATATCTCGCCTCTGGCGAGATACGCGGAGGCGTTTGGGCTCTACGTTCTTGGTTGCTCGGTAGAACCGGGAAGGTTTAGCTCGGCGGGAGGCTCGGAGGCGAGCGGGAGGCCAAGGAGGCTCGGTTCTGTGATAGCTCGGAGGCGAGCAGGGAGGGTTGAGGAAGTCCAGCGTGTATGAGGGCTTGGAGGCGAGCCGATGGTATTTTGTAAGGCGAGCATAGGAGTGTTCTGGGAAGCCATTGAAGATCGGGTCAATCCAAGAGGCGAAGGCCCGGGGAATGCCTTCAATGTATCGTGTTTGCCCCTGTCCCGTGAGCTCCGGGACACGTCATCTGCCACGTGTCATGATCTAGGGAATTCCCACTTATGAGTATCATCATTAGCCCCCCACTCTCGTCCCGACCTATTTATAGGTCGGGTTGAGAGAGGTTTGATCGGTTTTCTGGACGCGGACTGTTGCCAAAAATATATCGGCGCGGATTCCCGGGGCGACTCGGTGAAGGGCATTTGCGTTTTTCGGACTTACGAGCCTGCGTGGCGTATCTCGAGCGCTTGGATCTCTGCACGCATCTCTGATGACATCAGCGGATCAGGGGAAAGGATCGTGCATTAAAGAGGGGGCGCCGATTCGCTTGTATGTCTGTTGAGGTGCAGACCACGCGTCGGCAGCGGGTTGGCGGATGCGATAGGCTGTCACTGTCACCTGCGATCGAAGGGTCGTCCCCAATGGTCGTTCGACATGTGGAGACTTGACGGCCGGCGGACGCGAAGCTTCGTTTTGGTGGGAATTAATCTGGACCGTTGGATGCCTTTCCTGGAGGGTATAAATAGGAGGGGACCTCCCCCATAGAGCCAGCACTTCCTTCATAATTTCACTTCATTGCCGAAAATTGCCTGGCGCTCCTACCTTTTAGATCGGATCTCCCGTGCTTTTTCCTCGGCCAGACCCTTCCTTTGAATCAGGTTAGATGTCTCCATCTGAAGAGTCTGTAGAGCTAGTTAGGGTAGAGTCGGGCGATGAGGTTCCAGTTGTTGGAGCCGAGTTCAGAGGATCTTCCTCCTCTTCGGCTTCAGATAGCTAAGGGGGTTCGTCTTCTTCTACGTCCTCTGTGTCGGGGTCGCATCTGAGAGTTAGGGCCACCCATGTCGCTCGTCACCAGGCGAAGGCAAGAGCCCCTAAGGTGCGCATCGGAAATGCCCGCGATGCGCCCTTCGTCTTGAGGGATGTTGGCGAGCTTGCTGAGATTCAGGCTCGTTTCCATATCCCATCTAACTATTCTCTCCATTTAGCTAGGGAGGGAAAACAGGCGGATCAGGTGCAGGACAAGGAGATTGCTGTGTATTTGGAAGCTTTCTGGGCAGGAATGCGTTTGCCCTTCTCAACCGAAGTATGCGGGGTGCTTTGTTGTTTCCAACTTGTCCCGAGCCAGCTAGCGCCGAACTCTTGGAGACTCCTCCTCGGGCCCCTGGTCCGGTTGAAACTTGAAAATATCCCTTTCAGTTTGACCCTCATAGTCTCCTTCATTTGTTATAAGAATCATCCCGGATCCAGTAAGGATGAGCCGAACTGGGTGTATTTTTCCTTCAAAAAACGCAAGGATGGGGTGGCCGGGTCGGGGGTAGTAGTCGGCCCTTCCTCCATTCACGACTGGAAGGAGAAGTATATATTCGTTGGGCCACCCGAGGGTGAGGATTGGACTGTGCCTACTGATCAGTCGAAAATAATGTATTTTTAACATGTCAATTTCCCTACCATTTGCATTCATCTAAAAGTATTCAGGTTAAGTGTTGCACATATTAGCAAAACAGTCGTAAAATACCAGATTACTTGTGTTAATCCCCGGCAACGGCGCCATTTGATTGATGAGAATTCTCGGTGTGTATGTTAGAAAATTGTATAGAAATCACAACCAAAAATATTTTGACCGCAATCAATAACGGTGTCGATTGTAGCGCGTTAGCGAGTGCGGATCGTCCACAGGGAAAGTGAGATCCGTTCGTAATTAAATTAGATGAATTGAAAATTAAAGAAAAGAAAAGAAAAGACAATTCAATTCAAGATTTAAAAGTGAATTTCAAGAATTAGCAAAATCTAGGTCTAAATCTAATTAACAAGAAAACATTGAAAATCAAGAATCAAGACTTGATGATTTCCAATCCAATAATCAAGAATCGAAATGAGGCTCATAAGAATCGATCGAATCTATAAATGTGATGAAATCTATTGATTGAACAACTCTCGAACAACCTTTAAAAGTGAAGCCTAGGGTCCCTTTTATAGCCTTAAGAATGGTTAGCTTCCTTTGTAAGCTTGGATTAGGTTAGCTTCCCTTGTAAGCTTGGTAATTAGGAGGAATGTTCTAAAATTAGTTAGTTAGGGTTAGCTTTGGAAGCTTGGAAGTTTAGCTTGAATAAGGAGCTCGCTGATCTGGCAGAAGACTCTGGAGTTTTCTGGAAATTATCATAGCTTGCTGAGGTGTAGGTACTGAGAGAAGTATTCTGCAGCTGAGAAGAAGTGGTGACGTGGCATTTCCACCGCGGATCAGCGGCACGTGCCTGCTATGGCCGCGGATCCGCGGTCACGTGAGGGCCTCAGTGCATGAATTTCTGTGTACTGCTTCCTCTTGACTTAATGGTATTTTTATGATATGATGAATTTTATAATTCCATCTGTATCAATGCCAGATCAAAAATCTTAGACTTGGCGCATCTTTTATCAGCACTTTGACAATTTTGGCTTGGTTCCTGGAATTTCCTGCACAGACTTCGAAACAAGTGTTGCGCTATACAAGGATGATGCGATACCATGATAAACACTCAATTTCCCTCAAAATGTCGGTTTTAAGGTATAACACAAGTAATCTGGTATTTTACGACTGTTTTGCTAATATGTGCAACATTTAACCTGAATACCTTTAGATGAATGCAAATGGTAGGGAAATTGACGTGTTAAAAATACATTATTTTCGACTAATCAAATTCCCCCAAAATTATTTTCGGTCGTCTCGAGCGAATTGTTTTATTAAAAAGAGAAGGAGAAAATAAAAAAAGAGAAAAACTAACTAGCACACTTTCGTAGGCAACATGATTGCACTGAGCACGTGCAACAAACCTTTAAACCTCTAGGTGTCCCTAGTAGGAGGAGTGTTGTCTCCTTAGGGTTTTCAGCGGATTGCACCCACAAAATCCATTAATAAAAGGAAGATCGTGAATATTACATTTAAAGATAAGAATTGTAAAAGAAAGACTTTGAAAATTAGGGTTTCCAACTAAGCTAGTTTTTCGGTTGTCATGAGCCCTGTAACACCCGAGCCCAATAGTACTATTTCTATTGCTAGTTGAGTGTTATATATTGCTCATTCCAATTATCCTGATTGTTTGGTGCTTTTTGCAAAATTTTAACCGGTTAAGTCATTTTGGCACATAACAAATTTTAACACCTAAAATGAAATTAAAAATATCCATGTTGGCCTACTCGTCGCCACTAGTCGCATGGTAGCGTCCGCGTGTTGAGATTTCGTCCCGTTCGGTGAAACGGGCAAGTTTGGACGACTACGCGCGCATGAAAGTGTCCGACTTGGGGGCATGCATTTTAATCATTAAACACCTCTTTTCAAAATTTGGAACTCGCTTAAAATCCTACAATTTGAATTTGGAACATTTGGGCGCAACCCGGGCGCGATTTGGAAATGTTTCATTTAGCGCCAAGATGCCCGTTTGATTAAATATTATAAAACTAAAATTTATAGGATAATATATTTTCTGTTAAATTCTTTAACGTTAAAATCTTTTATAAAATCTTTTAAAAATTTCCCAATCTAATCTCCCGTACCCCTCCAACCAATCACGAGGGATTTAAATCCCTCGTGGGCCCCTTTCCTCTCTTTCTCTCCGTTTCACTCTCCCTCTCTCTCTCACTAATCTCTCTCTCCTATAAATCTTTCTCTCTCTATCCCTATATATATACATACTGTTCCTCCTCACCACGAGAAAAACCTCGCGAACCTCGACCCTAACCCTAGCCATCTCCCGCCGCCGCCGTCGACCTCTCCGCGGCCTCGCCGTCGCCGTTCTCATCTCCACAGCCCAACAGCATCTCTTCTTCCTCCTCTTCCTCCTTTCCCTCCCCTGCTTTGCACCGCAACCCAACCCCCGACGACATCACCCGGCCGCAGATCTCGCCGTCGACGCCGCCTCCCGTCACCAACGACGCCTGCGACTCCCTCTCTTCCTCCTCGTCCCGACCTCGTCGTCGCCTTCCTCCTCCCCTCGCCGGACCACCACCAACCCGAGCCCAAAACCCCATCACCTACCCTCTGGTTCGCCGGAAAAGGGTCGCCGTCGATCCCGTCGTCGTCGCAAGAACACCGACAGCCACCTCCTCTTCCTCCTGCAACCCAGACCAGGCCAGTACCTCCCCATCATCGCTGCATCACCCGATCCCTCCAAGTCAGCCCTTGTCGCGGCCACTGTTCATCGCCGCCGGCGCCCCATCGCCGTCGAGCCCGTCGTGGTTGCCCTGGTTCTTCCATGTAAGCATCCCTTATCTTTCCTTTGTGCTAGATCCCCCCCGCTGATCTTTGTTACGTATATCTTGTTGCTAACTCCGTTGCCGATGACTTTTGCCGGAATCCGACCGTGCCGTCGTTTGGACCCGACGCTCCAGCGAAGTACCCTGGTCCGTGTGGTCCCGCTGTTCGCTGTTAGGACTCGATCCGTGGCCCGTGCACCCGTCCCGTGTTTTCTACCGACTTTGCATCCGTGCTTTCCGGTTTGCGAAACCGTCGAGGCAAGATTTCTTGCTACATGCTACGTTAAATTAATTAAATGTTTGACTCACAAACTTGCTATATTAACTAGTATTGCTACTTATCTCATTGGACGAAATATGATGTACATTATAATACTGCCACCTAAATCGTATTTTGCCACCGTAACCTTAATAACAACTACCTGCTAATCATTTTACTATTTAGAGGATAATAGTCGCACACTTATATCTTGATTGCCTGCTGTTATTAATATTGCGCTACACTGTGATTATTGCACCCCAAGGGTGCTTGAACCTGTTTATAAGAGAATACAAAGCATCACTGTGTTTACATGGTATAATATTGCTATTTGCTGTTTCTGCTGTTGTTCCTTATTCGTCACTATACTTGTTATCAGCATACATTTGATTGCATTACATATTGACCGATCTTGATACACCTGACACATGTACTGATACACCGGACATGACACCCTGTACATATCGACTCAACCTGTTGAAACGTGACCTGACCTGTTACCTGATTTCATGCCTAATGCCGACAAACCTGACCATTCCTGCTGTCTATCCAGACAGACCTACTTTTACCAAATTTTGTGTTGGCATTAGTCCTTGATTACTGAATACCTGACCTGACATACATAGCTTGGGGGTATGGGGAAATCAAAGGTGAAACCGACTTGTAACTCAACAGTTCGATACTTGTTCTGATCAGTCTTACGGGCTTGGCCAGCCCCGGAGTGGTGATGCTGACATCACTCGCCAATCTTGCTACCTATTACTGCTTAGCGGCACGTCTCGGATTCAGCCCCGAGGACCTTGACCGTGGTCCCGGGCACGCACGGGATACTATTGAGTTACATCGACGATTCATCAATTGATTTCAAAGACTATAGAGTAGAAACCTGATAGGACAGTTTAGTTACCACTGCACATTACCCTGCACTGTTATTTCTTAGTACTGCTTTATTCATGTTCATACTTGCATTGCTTATTACCATGTTTATATTATATTACTTGATGACGTGACGCGCTGACGTCTGGGTTTTGCATGGCCCAGATTCCTTACCACTATCGTCGACCGAACAGGAGTACTTCAGCCAGCAGGCTGAACTGTGAGTTCCTTAGGGTTTAGTTTATTTATTTCATTTCATTTCCAGATGTGAGCCCGCATTATGGGACGTACTGTTTATTTATTATATTGGATCATTTGCTTCCGCATTTATTGTTTATTGATTCTTGTTATTATGGATTTGGACATGTATTAGATTAGTTTATTATTTTGTTCTTGATATCTCTACAACCGTAATGTGACTGCGGATGGATATTTCCTACCCACAGGTAGCATGGTTGGCTATGTCACGTGCCCAATCTTGCATACTCTGGGAAGCGGGGCGTGACAAGCCCTATCTTAATAGTCATGAAAAGATGTCAGAAATCACATCATCCCTCAATAAAACATCGTCTTTATTCTTCATTCCTATCTTTCTTCCAAATATCGATCATATAACCCTACGTGTGTGTAATATACATCCCTACACCCGGAGAATTCAATTCAAGCTATCATACTCTTGTCCATCTACCTCAGTACTTTTTAATTAATGAATATTTACATGAATTTTCTCACACACTTTCATACGACCGTTAATACTTCTTGAGGTACTAACCGACCGATTACTCATGTGCTTGCTTATTTGGTGTATTTCCTCGTCTTGCACCACCTAAGGCTTAGCAGTGACTCCCAGACCAGTTGGTCTAAGGCACAAGGTGAAGAGGCACCCTCGCTATATTTTTTTATTGCTGCCTTGGCGATAACAAAACCAGTGTTCATTTTTCTCACCATTTATTTTTTATTCATTTTTTTATTTCCTTCATACTTTGGCTTTTAGACAAGAGCATTTCAAGGTATGCTCTACTATCCCGAGCTTCAAGACGTGTGTAAGTGCGAATAGCAGGGTATTAACGTTCAAAATGTTTGGCTTCCAGTATAGGAACTATTTTTCAGACTTATTTTTATCCTCAGATTAGTGACTTCCTTCATCTTACCAACCCTTGGGACAACGGCTCATAACTACTTATTACTAGTTCGTATAAGAAAACTTCTAATTTTCTTGGTTTTCTTAAATTTTTCCAATCTCTTGAATGTAATTTTTCACTATCTAATCTTTTATTATCTTATTTATGTACAAAATTTTTTATTTTTTTGAAATTTTAAAAATTTTTATAGGTTTTCAAAAATGTTTTGTGCTTATGCAAAGTATGATGCAAATGATGCGAAAATAAGCACAAACCTCCCCAAACTTGTTTTCAACAGTGTCCTCACTGTTGCCATCCGCTATATCTCGAAAAACCTGTAAGCCTGGGAGGAAATTTATTAAACGGGGGCAAAACATTTAAGTGAAAATTCTCCCCCAAACTTATTCTTGGTTCATCATTTTGTGTAAAAATTTTCTTTTCAAGAGCCAGAAAATATACCCCCCCAAACTTGAATTAAACAATGTTAAGCTTTGAAAATCACAAGAGAGGGTCAAGAATCATTGGTCGATGCCAAGCTTTGCGAAGACCGAAAGTTAACACCAACCATTAGAAAATTTTATCAATGCAGTGCTCTGGTTGGTGGAAGAAGAAGTGGGGAAAAGATAAGTGGTGGAATAGAATGTGTGTGCGTCTCATTTTGGAGAGACGATGCAGTGAATGTGATGGATTACTCGCATTCTTTTTACAGTTCAGAAGAAGGGGTGGAGGTTCAATTTCATTGATTGGGAGATGATTCATCTCAACACCCGTGTCATTCAAAAATGCGAGTTCTTCAGCGAAGATCTCCTCAAAAGTCTCATCAATACCCCGGAGAATAATGTCATCACAAAGCACAGGGTGATCTTCAGACTCTAAGAACGGTTCATAATCAGTGTTAGATGTTGACCCGGACAACTCGGTGGAAGAGTCCATATGTGTATGATACATAGTTGGGTCAAACAACAACATATGAAAAGAGTCTAGATCGGTATCATGAGGATCGTCAAATTCTCTGCTGTCGACATCCATTAAGTCGACAGAACAGACTTAAGCAGTAGGATCGGAGGGTACACTTCCTAACTTGTAAATGTTTAGCTCAATTGACCTATTCCCGAAGGATAGGATCATAGAACCATTACGATAGTTGATTATTGCATTGGAAGTGGCCAAAAAAGGGCGACCTAAAATCACCGGAATTTGATTCCGTGGGTTAGCTACAGGCTGTGTATCAAGTACAATAAAATCCACAGGGAATATAAATTCCCCGATTTTTATTAACATATCCTCCAGTTCACCCCTAAGTTTGGCGATTGATCGGTCAGCCATCTGGAGAGTGCAAGGAGCTGGTTTCAACTCTCCGATCCCTAACTGCTCGTATACCGAGAAAGGAAGCAGGTTAACACTTGCGCCAAGGTCTAGTAGAGCACGATTGATGTGTTTCTCCCCGATAGAAATGGAAATAGTAGGATAGATAGGATCCTTACGTTTCCTCGGTAATTGCTGGGGAAAGACTGTGTCTACTGTTTTTGACATGAATACCTTTTTGGGCACTTGAGTCTTCCTCTTTCTAGTGCACAAGTCTTTAAGAGTTTTCGCATAAGCGGGGGTTTGTTGGATTGCATCTAGAAGAGAGATGTTGATGTTAACCTGTTTAAACATTTCAGTGATCTTCTCCATTTGTGGACTCAGTGTGTTTCCCCTTAACCGATTCGGGTAAGGAGCTTGAGCAATAAGATCGGGGTCCAACATTGGAGAAGATCGTGTGGGTGGGAACGATCTAAGAATAGGAGTGGGGATCATTTTTGGTGGATTAGAAGAGGTGGGCTGAGGTGTCGAGCCTTGGGGAAAACGGAGAATAGGCTCGGAAGAGGGTGGTGGGGTAGAAGAACTGGGGTCAGAATTAGAAGTAGAAGTGGAAGGAAAGGTCTCAGCTGGGGTATCATCGATAGATTTTTCAGTGTCATCAATCTCTTCCCCAACTTTATTGTCAAGCACTCTTTCAGATCTCAACGTGATTGCATTCACATGATGTGAATAGCCAGGATTGGGTAGAGCTTGAGCTGGAAGTTTCTCTTTCTCTCTTGCACTCATTTCATCTTTTAATTGTGCAATTTCTTCTTCCATTGATTTTATAGTCTCCGCTTGGGATGTAGAGTTTTTCTTTATATCATCGACGGAAGTTTTTATTGTCAAAAGCAAGTTCATGAATGAAGAGAATTCATCAGTACCGGTCAACTGCAAAGGATTAGACGGTGCAGGTGTGTTGACCGGATTTTGAAAGTTTTGTGATTGGAGGGGGTGCTGACTCAATTGAAGTGGTTGCTGTTGTGGTGGAGGACCCCTTTGGAAATTGTTTTGATTTGGAACCGTGTTTTGAGTTTGTGATTGGTTCCAAGCAAAGTTAGGGTGATTCCTCCAACCCTGATTATATGTGGAAGAAAATGGATCGTTTCTAGGTCTTTGTTGGAAAGCAGCTGTTTCCCCCAATCAGAGCAAAGCTCTGTTTGAATTTCAAAATTCAAAAACTGAAGCAACGCTTCAAATCACTTGCGCTGCGCGCAATGCGCCACGTGTCAAAAGCTGATGCGTCAGCGCAGCGCCCAAGACAGCGCGCCCAATCAGAGCAAACCTCTATTTAAAACAAAATTAAAGGAAGCAATGCTTCAGTTGCGCAAGCACTGCGCTGCGCGACACGGGCAAGCGCAGTTGCACAAGCGCAGTTGCGCTGCGCTCTGCGCTGCGCGACACGTGGCAGCGCAGTTGCGCTGCGCTGTGCGCTGTTCAACACGTGTCAAGCGCTGGTGCATCTGCGCCAAACAGAATTAAAATTCTAGTAAGATCTTTCTGTTCTTGTTAAAACAAGAAGATTGTCTTCTGTAAAACAGAAGCCCTTGGATCAAAGATCCAACGGTGGGGAAAATTCCCCAAATCACTCAAAGAAGGATCTCTTTAACAAATTTAACAAATTAATGAGCACTATATAAAGGCCCCTAGACCCCAATTCAAACATCGACATCAAGAACTTCAGAAAAACAACAAAAAAACAGAGAGAACTCTGAAGAATTTTGAAGAAATCAAGAAAAAAGGTAAAAACCTTTTATAAAAAAGAAGAAGAATTTCTTCTGAAATAGATCATTGATCCAAGAACAAAATCAATGATCTTCAATAATAAATAATAACAGCGCCTTGCACTTTTTTTATGAACCATTGGTTCTGGAATCTTAAAGATTCTTTTCTTGAATCCAAAATTGGATCAAATTATTGAAACAGTGCCCTGCACTTGCAAAAACTGCACTGTTGCGCTCCTGGGTTGGTGCAAGCCACCAGAGAGCGCCACGTGTCAGCTCCAGAACCACTTGCGCTATGCGCTTTTAAGATAGAGCATTGCTCTCTGAAGTTGGCGCAACTCACCAGAGCGCGCCACGTGTCAGTAGCGCAACAGCGCAGCGCACTGGCGCAGCGCACTGCGCTGTTGCGCTTGCGCTCACCAGAGCGTGACACGTGTCACCTCCACATGCGCTTGCGCTCAATAATTGGCGCAAAGCGCCTGACAAGTCACTGTCAGATAATTAATGCACTGCATTATTTACAGAAGGGCCAAGCCCAATTAAAAAGGGGCCTAACAAGCCAAATTAAATGCAATGAAGGGCAGAGCCCAAACAGATGCACTGCATCATTTATAAAGGGATAGAGCCCAAATCAAAAAGGCCTAGCAGGCCAGAAGAAAATGCAGTGCATTATTAAACAGGGGCAAAACCCTAGCACAGGCCTAATAGGCCAAAGATAAAAACGTTGAATATTCTCAACTAGACTTAGCCCAATCATGGCCATAAGTCCTCAAATTAAATTGACTGAGCACGGCTGCTCTCTTAAATCAATTTACACCTGGTTCAATGGTACATCTCCGAACTCTTCTGACACCTATCGTTGTAATCCTTCAATGACGTCAGAGAGGTGACGGGTCCCGACAGCCATACACTAAAATGGACCACCATGTCCCTAAACTGGCAATGGACCACTACGTCCCTAAACTGGAATAATAGAGCCCCTAAATGCTCTTTCCATTAAGTTGATCTTAGTCTTAAATAGGGCTAACGTATCCTTAACGAACATTTAAGTTGATCTTAGCTTCAATATGGCTAACGTATCCTTAAACTAAAACACCAAATCCAAATCTAAGTAAATACGGATTTGGACTAATCCACGTCCTACGGGCGACGGCATAACTTAGTCTCCGTATACAATCCACGGGCATCTATAAACAAAACAAACACACACGACACGAAATGAAATTCTGGAGAAGGAGAAAGTGGTTACCGCGATGCGGTAGCATAATTAACTGCAGGGGCTTGCGCCTGCAGGGAAGAGCATCCCTACAATCAAAAACCTCTCAAGCGAGGGGGAATCTGACGAAGTCTGCTACATTGGTCGCATCCGTCTAAACCTCCGATACACAGTGCCATAAATCAACTTGGCATCTTCGGAGAGGTAGACGGATAAAACCAAATAGCATTTGCCCCGAACCTCAGGCAAGACGCCCTTGTCTTGGCTGCCATTCGGAGGGAAACAGATTCTGGCACGCCCGGTGGGACCTTTTCCTCTTTCCACTCCACACTTCGTGTGTCGTGTTCGCGAACGAATCGCGGTTCGCTGTGGTTGCCTGTGGATTCGAGGTACTAAGATTTGGTGTCTTGCTCCGTGCAGAAAACAGAAGATCAATGGCTTCAAACTGCACTGCTTGCAATTGCAACTCTCGCTCCGTCCTTACTGGGGGAGTGACTTATGGGCCCCAAGCGGCCTCCCTTTTCAAGATGCCAGTGAAACAGGTAACTCAAGCCACCACTGGATTATTCTTCGGGACCATGCTCCCACCGATGAGCTTCAATACCCCAATAACGTTGCAAGAAGCTCCAAAGAAGTCGGTCTTTGATCGGCTTACAACTACCGCGACCCCTCTCAACAGGTCGCCTAACTCCACTGCCTAGGTTTTTAACAGACTAGGCCAGAGCTCCAACGGGCCCATGAAGAAGCCTGCAATACCAGAAGGCGTTATCCCGAAGCGGATAACCAACCCTGCTCCCGTTCCAGGCGAAATCACCAAGGTTGCTTCCCTTATTCGGAAGTATGCTTTCGATCGGTTGGCCGTCCCCATTCAACGGACGTTGGTCTTTAAAAGGTCGATAACAGCGAATTCTGACCAACACAGGGGGCATGAGGAGGTCATTCCTGCGGCTGAACCAACACCATCAGCGCAACATGCTTGCCGTCGTCACTGGCATCGAGTAAGGAAGGCTGGGGGCAACTCCCCCTCTGGATTTACGCCACCAGCTCCGATGGTGGGGATCGAGGCTGCTGTTCCAACCGGGAACAACTTTGAATTGCTGAACACGGTGCGTAGAAACTCTCCTACTGCGGTGTTGAAACGAACTTCTTCATCTGTGAAGAATACTCCAGAGAAGAAGCTAGAGCAGCCCCCTCAACGGATGTCCTCTAAAATTTACAAAGTCTGGCGACAGGTCCAGGAGTCGGTGATTGATGAAAACTATCTCCGCTGACAGAAAAGATGAAGGTTCGGCAGGAGAAGGATTACTCCGTCAAGCCACAAAAAGCAACAGTTACTTGGGTGCCCACTACAACGGCCCCCTTAACTCCAATCACTCAAAAGAAAAAGAGGCCGCAAAAAGCCCCTGTGAACATGGCGAACCGTAAAAGCACTGAACACAAACGCCCCAAGTCTGGGGGCATGGTAGTGCACACAGTTTATATGGCTTCCGGAAAGGAGGAAAGCCGCGCTTCGACGGGTCACCGACTGCTCACCCGATCCGTGACGAAAGCTCAAGAACAGCAGCAGAAGCTTCAGGAGATGATGACTGCAATGGCTGCACTTACCGGGCCAAAAGAAAGCTCGGAATCGTCATCAGAACAGCGTCACGAACAAGAAACTGACGCTGACTTCCTACGTAGAGTCCTCGAAAAGAAGGACAAAGAAGCCGCAGAGCAAGCGGCTAACATAAAACAGATGGCGCTCCTCTTCCAAGATATGGTAGGGATGATGTTACAGCTGGACCCTCCAGCTGATGACCCTCCAATCATTGTTGAAGACGATAGAAAGGAGACATCTAATTCCCCACCGGATCTCTCAGCACCCAAAGATGAAACCATTTCCAAAACTGCATTAGACGACTATATAGCTCAGCAGATACGGGTTCATCAGGCGAATGAAGCGGCTGGGCAAATTGTTAGAACCGGATGACCCTATCCAAGCTGGTTGACCAAATCAGTTACCCGCCGGGATATATGATCCCTAAGTTCCACGTATATAAGGGGACAGGGAACCCACATCAGCATGTCGCTCAATTCAGGGCCTTATGCGGCAACACTGGAGGCGACGATAAACTGCTGTTTCGCCAATTCGTCGGCAGCTTAGCGGAAACAGCCTTTGAATGGTATTCGGAACTACCTAACGACTTTGTCAAAACATTTGCAGAGATGGAGCTACTATTTACATAAAGATTCGCGAGTGCTAGTGAACGCACCCCGATAACAGCACTGATAAATGCTAGGATAAGGCTCGGCGAGACGTGGGTCCAATACGCAACACGATGGCGGAACCTATGGTCAAAATGCGAACAACGCATAGAAGAGGCACCTGCGGTAGGTATGTTCATGGGCACTCTTGATCTGCAAGCGACCATCTCGC
The DNA here is from genome assembly GCA_030015575.1 of Agapanthus africanus. NCBI lineage: Eukaryota > Viridiplantae > Streptophyta > Magnoliopsida > Asparagales > Amaryllidaceae > Agapanthus > Agapanthus africanus. The sequence continues at coordinate 124,767 of JASDDO010000291.1, forward strand.
AATTCATGATGTTCTTCAGGCCGACCACCTTCCAGGCCTTGATCGACAAATTAGCCCAAATGGACCAGATGGGCCATGGACCGTCTTCTCCAAAACCGGACTCTCGAAAGGAGAAGGGGAAAGGAAAAGCGATCATCGTCGCCAATGCTCAACAACAACCAAGCAACTCAAAGCCGGTTGTTCACCAAAATAACGTGCGTCCACGCCCGTCCCTCGAGGAGAGACTGGGACGTCCTTACTCGTTTCCTCAAAATAAAACGAGAAAATTGTTCGAGCTGGCCACGCGCAACGGACTCATCAATCTGCCGAGTCCGAAATGTCTGTTGCAGCCAGGCGATCTCAATAATCCCGATTATTGCCCTTACCACCACACGGTAAGTCACCCGATCGAGGACTGTTTCATCTTTAAGGGATGGATCGAGGATCAGTACCTACAAGGCAAGTTCGCGCTGTCTGAAAAGTGGAAAGTAAACCCACCACAGCCGCACACTCCAAAGAAGACGGACACGCTGGGGGCAGTTTGTTCTTTTGTTGAGGACGAAAACGATGGAGAAGACTCATCAGATGAACCCGAAGACTACGTAGTGAGTTGTCATGTAATCTCTCACTCATTAGTGGATGATGAAGAGGCTCCTTGCACCGAGAAACCGAGGGCGGACCCTGAACCAGAAATTCTGCGGCTGTCAGACGAGTTGATCGATGCCTTCCTAAATGAGATTCGTCTGAAAGTTAAAGCCAATCAAGAGCGTGAGATAGCCATACTGGAAGGAGCCAAACACCTACTACTAGACCAAAGAGTCGATGCACTTCTGTCAAATCAAAAGTCGTCCGCTGCGGATAAAAACAAATTCAAGACGAGGAAAAGGTTCGCTAAAGCCCTATCAGTGGGAATGAAACTACCACCATCTGAAGAAAATACTCTCGGTGGAGTAGAGATGCATCCTAACTTCTGCTTATATCATCAGAAGATCATACACCCTACCGAAGACTGCGACTCCTTTAAGTGTTGGTGGCAAGGGTATGTCACTCAAAAGCAACACTTCAACAGGACAAAGCGTGAAGCTCGTAGACATCAGAAGAATGCGATAGATGAGCGCAAAAGAGCCGCAGACGACTGTCACATAGCCGACTCCAAGGGATCGCAAATCATCACCTTCGGAAGCGACTCTGACGAAGAAGCTGCCCTCAACCCTCTCCTCAAGGAATCCATTTCAAAAATGAAAGAATTGAGGAGTTGCGAGAATGTTCAGCCGTGCAATCGCACGCTACTCGAAAAAAATCTCGGCCTCGCAAACAAAGGATCGAGCAAAAAGGATAAAGAGAAGGGAAAAACAGCTCTCGTAGCCAATACTCAACAGCGATCGAGTGGCCCTAAACCGGTTGTTTGCCGAAACAACAAGCGGCAACCCCTACAGGAAAAGTTGAAACGTCCTTACTCGTTTCCTCAAGATAAAACAAGGAAACTGTTCGAGCTGGCAGTGCGCGACAGGCTTATCAATCTGCCGAGTCCAAAATGTCCGTTGCGGCCAGGCAATGTTAACGATCTCGATTATTGCCCTTACCACCAAACGGTAAGTCACCTGATCGAGAATTGCTACGTCTTCAAAAACTGGGTTGAAGATCAATACCAAAAAGGCAAGTTCGTCATCTCCGAAAACTGGAAGGTGAGCCCACCACAACCGCACGCTCCAAGAAAGATGGATACACCGGGGGTATCATGCTCATTCATAGAGAAAGCCCCATAGACCGAAAAGTCAGTAAACTAGAGACTCGCCTCAAATACGGCGACAACGGACCGCAACGTCCTTAAACTAATGACGGACCGAAACGTCCTTAAACTAATGATGGACCGCAATGTCCTAAAACTTGCAAACGATCGAAACGTCTTTAAACTACTACCGTAGCATCCTCAGGCTGACTAGAATAAAAAAAAAGAAAATAAAAAATAAACGGTATGTCCATAAGCAAAATGGGCACAGATGAAAACCCGAAGGGGCTCTGTGAGTAAAAACAACAGGGCTATCGGCGAGTGTTCGTGAAAACCCGAAAGGGCGCGACCTCGTTAAAAAAAAGGAATAAAAAGAATAAAAAAAATATATAAAAAAGAACGGTATGTCCATAAGCAAAAAGGGCACGGATGAAAACCCGAGAAGGCTCCGTGAGTAAAAACAACAGGGCTACCGGCGAGTGTTTGTGAAAACCCGAAAGGGCGCAATCTCGTGAAAGGAAACTTACAGGGTCCTCTCGACCTTGTAAGGAGAAACCACCGGCGTGAGATCCTTACGACTCACAAAGGAGCAACACACTTAGGTATCTTCACGATTCCTAAGGAGAAAATACACTTGCGGGATCCTCACGACTCGTAAGGAGAACTCTCTTATGGGACCCTCACGGCTCATAAGATTTGAAAGTCTTAAGTTACAGAGACCTGAACCTATTCTTAAGCAACTCCCACAACCTTCCACTACTGCCCTACAAGTGGTTCCATACTGACCCTTGTATACAATCCACGGGCGCGAATAAACATTTCCCTAACGAAGTCCCATCCGTGACTAGGGATATGTCTATACGGTGAACAACCCTTATAAGGCCTCTCGACTTACAAAGAGAAAACCTTCTTGTAGGATCCTTACAACTTACAGAGGAACATACATTTAGGAATCCTCACGATTCCTAAGGAGAAAATACACCTACAAGATCCTCACGACTTGTAGGGAGAAATACCTTTGTGAGACCCTTACGACTCATGAAGTCAAAAACCCTAGTCGACAGGATCTTAACCCTGTTCGCTAAGCCACCTTTGTTTGACATCGACAGAGGCAAATGATGATTCGCTCCTGGCAATATCCCAGTTGTAGCGGTGCTGATGCCGAAATCGGTGTCTAATTTCAGGTTTACGACGAAAAGCCAGTAGGCCGCACATGCATACGAAATAGCCGAAATGATAGAGCAACTTGCAATAAAAAGCAGCAAGTAAAAACGTATGCACACAAAATAGCCGAAATGATTGGGCAACTCGCAATAAAAAAAAAGCAGCGAGTAAATATAAAATAAATAGCCGAAATGATTGGGCAACTCGCAATAAAAAAAAAGCAGCGAGTAAATATAAAATAAATAGCCGAAATGATTGGGCACCGCGAAAAACAGCCGAAATGATTGGGCAATCGCGACCTTCGCGATATAAAAGCTGAAATGATAGAGCATCGCGGAAATAAGACAATAACAAAAAAAAATATGAAACTTTTGCCTTACAGGTAAGGTCACGTCGATCCCTGTATACAATCCAAGGGCACAAACAAAGAGGGAACCATACCTTCCTGACAGGCTCCGGCAGAAAGCAAAGCCAAATCTCGACGGTTCAACAGCAACCTAGAGACAACCGTGACATTCGTCTCGATACAGCAGACGAGATGCCAACCCAGCGTTCTTCCTCCAGCAGGGATCAGACGCGACAATCAAACAAACGGAGCCACGGCAAAATCCCAGCTCCACCTCGGCATTCGTCTCGATACAGCAGACGAGATGTCAACCCAGCGTTCTTCCTCCAGCAGGGATCAGACGCGACAATCAAAAAAATGGAGCCACGGCAAAATCCCAGCTCCACCTCGGCATTTGTCTCGATACAGCAGACGAGATGTCAACCCAGCGTTCTTCCTCCAGCAGGGATCAGACGCGACAATCAAACAAACGGAGCCACGGCAAAATCCCAGCTCCACCTCGGCATTCGTCTCGATACAGCAGACGAGATGTCAACCCAGCGTTCTTCCTCCAGCAGGGATCAGACACGATAATCAAACAAACGGAGCCACGACAAAATCCCAGCTCCACCTCGGCATTCGTCTCGATACAGTAGACGAGATGTCAACCCAGCGTTCTTCCTCCAGCAGAGATCAGATGCGACAATCAAACTAACGGAGCCACGGAAAAATCCCAGCTCCACCGCAACATTCGTCTCAATACAGCGACGTGATGCCAGCAAACGAAGCAAAGGCCAAATTCCTAGCTTCAGGGTTTTGACGGCAACTCACATAAAACCTGAAAGACTATCGGAGATCATCCCACACTAGCGCGGAGTGGTTATGACTCATCGGGGCTCTCCAAAATGAGCCTAACCTCAAGTAAAAAGCGGTATGGCAAATTCCTAACGCTTGCTCTTCCGACGGTCAAACTGCCTAGGAAGATTGCTTGAAGATGTATTGTCCAGCCCCCGAAGGGATCAGAGACACGGCAGTCGCAGGGCTACTCGAATAGTACGATTGCCTATCGAGGAATATATCAGCTGATGCGACGGTACGACGGCCAAAACCCTAAGTACCACAGACCCTAACGGACTTCTGTCGTAAAGAGCAGAGGTTAACTGCGACGTTAGGATATTCTTGCGAGAAATGCTTAATTCGTCTTGACTTGTGAAGAAATTGATGTCTTTGCGAGAACTTCTCGATGCGGCTCGACTCGTAAGATAAAGCCTTAGGCAGTAAGAATTAAAAAACTTATTCCCTAAGCACTGGGACCCTGCAAGTTGGCCCAAAACGGTCTCTTGCATACTATCCACGGGTCTCACTCTCCAAACTCGAATCTCGACAAGGAGGGAAACAACCGCTTACGGGTCCTCTCGACTCGTAAGAGGGAAAATTCTCTTATAAGATCCTTACGACTTATAAGAGAAAACGCACTTAGAAATCCTCACGATTCCTAAGGAGAAAATCCACCTACGAGATCCTCTCGATCCGTAAGGAGAAAAATCTTTATGAGACTCTCACGGCTCATAGAGTTGAAAAGTCTTAGGCATCAGATCTGAACCTGCGGCCTAAGCCATCGCTATTTCTTGAAGAAACTAAGATGCTTACTCTATTATCTGTCAACCATGTTTATTAAGACAGCATGCTGATAATAAGAGAAAAGGAGAAAGTAAAAGAGCATACAAGACATTGCAAAGAAAAAATGTGTATCTTTATTTATTAATACAATCAAGTACAAGGTGAATTGTACAAAAGAATAAAGAATGGATACATCTTTTTCGAAAAAGAAAAATTTTACAAGTATATTGATACAAGGGCGGCTACTGGGAAGGAAGCGTCTTAAATAGCCCTATCAGTTGTTCGTGCACTTCCTTCCATGCCTTCTCCTGGTCAGCCACCACCGCCTCCGCTTCCACTTGAGCACGCTGCTGCAAGAAGGATGCAAGCTGCTCCCCAACGGCCTGCTGAGCTACTTTACGGCCTTGGGCATCACGCTCGGCGGCATCGAGCTTCCGCTTCAGTGTTAGCCCATTAGAGATACGCTCCAGAAGGCCCTCGAAGATAGCCTTCACCTGGGCAGCGTTTACCTCGACTTCAGCACGTAGGCGAGCAGTCTCGCTTGAAGACTCTTGACATTCCTTCAGCCTTAAAGCTGCTTCTTGTTCCAAATGGCGGAAGTAAGAAACGCTTTGCTCGATCCATGCTGCCCGTTGAGTACTCACGGCCAAAACCTCAAGGGCAGGACGCATCGACTCCAGCTGATGCAGGCGGGCCTCGATTTCCCTGCAGTGATTAACCCAAGATTCGACGACGCCTTCGTTATGAAAATTTACAAGTGCCGCCAACATTGGGCTAACTTCCACAGCGAAATCTACGGCAGATGGGAGAGCGTCTGCGTCAAGCTCTTCGATGTATCAGCTCAACATGCCCAAACTCATCACGGCACCCTTTGAAGATGGACGTTTCAAGAAGGGGCCTGCCGGCATTAGGATGCGAGACCTAAGAGGGACCGAAACTGGAACGATAGCTGCAAAACAAAATACGATTAGATGACGGTTCAAGAAATAAAAAAAAGTCATCGATGCGATAGTTTACTATACCAGCTGCAGCAGGTGGCAAGGCCGGAAGGGCCGGTGGCGCGACCGATCTCTCATCCCCTCCTTCGATTTGTAGCACTGCAATCAGAACGAGAGAAAGTTAGAAATGATTCCATTACTGAAAAGAGAAAGACATCAGTTGGAAAATATACTCACCCGCGCCACCGGAGGAAGAAGCGAGTTCAGATGGGAAGGAGAAATGCGGGTGCAACACCTGATAGAGATGATAAAAAAACGCTCCTGAAAAGACGCAATAATACGACATTAGTACATAAATTATTCTCTTGAAAGATAAAACTAATGGGTTGCAAATCCATACCTTCCAACATCTGCGATGGTACAAGAGAAGGCTGAGAGGTGACCACCGCCAAGGCAGTAGTTGACGGTGCTCCCTCGAGCAATGGAGCATCGGCACTGGCCGTACCTGCGTTAAAAACAAGAATAAACTTGTCAGAAAGTATTGCAAGATATAAAAAAGGGACAGTAACTCGAAATTTACCAGATGAGCCGCCAGCTGAAACGAAGGCGTCTCCCTCCTCCATTGATACAAGTCCACCTCCCGTGGCCTCATCACCGGACTCGACAGGGGTTGTCGTCGTGCTTGCACGACCAGGAGACGGCGGAGGACCGCAGACGGGGAGAGCAATGATTAGAGTATTGCCAGACTCTTGAGAAAGAGCGGCTGGCTCGTCCCCGGGAGTCACGCCTATCTCACCCGCTACTTCTTCAGGCTCGGCGGTTGCCATTATCTCGTCCGCCATTACCATGGGGTCACCAGTCTCAGGCGCTCCGCCTGCCGCTGCCCCAGGCTCAGTTATAGCGGTCGTCTCATTTGCCGCCACCTCAGGCTCGGCATCAACGACCATCTCGGGTGCAGCTCCCTCAGCCCCCAACTCAGGCTCAGCAACCCTGGCGACATTGCCCACCGTCGGCTCGGGTTCGGCGGGTGCCTCTTCCTCTGTCTCCTTAGGTTCGACGGTCTCCGCCTCCCTCTCGGTTGGACTTGGCCCTGCAAGACAAGATATATAAGAACCGACAAGTTTACAATTCTTACAAACAAATCTCGAAAGATACATTACCTGAGGTGGACTTATCATTAGCCTCGCGAGCTGCACGTGCCACCTGTCTGTGAGCTGTGGACAAGGCGACCGGGGGTTCTTCTGAGGGGGTATCAGCATGAAGGACGGTGCTTGGGCCAGCTCCCACAGCCAAAGCAACCCTGCGTGCCTTCGCCTCACGCCTTAGCCGCTTTCTCTCCTCCCGAGCCGTCGAGACAGACCTCTTCAAAGCCTCCTTCATGGAGACGTCCTCGTCCGTGAATAGGGATGCCTCCAAATCTTTTAAGGCATCCCTCGTCGACTTATCGAGTTGAGGCTCTCGCGGCAGCCCCGAAGAGACCGGGACTTCAGTAGCGGGCCCGGGGAGAGTCCCCGCATCAACTGGCGCAGCCCCTGCAAAGAAACAAAGGAAGAAGATTAGGTTGGCCATCAGAAAAGAGGATAAAAACTTAATAAGGAGAGACGTACCAACGCCCATTAAAGCGCGCTTTTCTTCCTTCTCCTGGAAGGTTTTTAAAGAAGCAGCGACGGCTTCTTCGGTAGTGACACCTGTTTAAAAGGGGAAAGCATTAGTCGAAGATAATAATAAAAATGCTATAAAAATGACGAAGAGTACAGCTAATGTTTACCTGCTTGAGCGAGTTTATCCAACCACGCTTCGACCTCGCTGATCGCTCAGAAGCCGCAATGGCAGCCGCCAGGTCAGTGTCTGCAGGGTTTACCGAGAAGCCCTTATTGCTGCCATACTCGCTTGTTCCTTCGGTAAGAGGGGCCTCGGGCTCTAAACCGAGGATAGCATCGAGAGATAGGAACGACTTCTTCTTCTTCTTCTGCCCACCAGCCCTAGGTGCACCCGAGATCGACTTGCGCTTCGCAGGCACTTTAGGGCGGCGGGTCCCGATATCCGCGCCCACGCCGGACTCCGGCGATACCACATTGACCGTCTCCGCTGGAGCACGGGGCGCTGGTGGCACATCCACCGTATCAGGAAGCGGCAATCCACGCGGGGGGCTCAGCACGTGCGGTGGCCCAACTCCGGCGTCTTTCAGCGGAGGGATGACGGGGGTCCTTGGCTTCAAGGGAGCCTTGCGATCACCACCGGGAGGCGCACCCTTGCGGTCAACTAGCATGCGCTTCTCCATAAGAATAACGGGACCCATTGCATGCGCGTACCAGGCCACGTACGCGTTGATGACTTTGGGGACGCAGCTCGGCTCGCTGATGAAGAAATAGGAACCCGTGTTAAGCCGCATAAAATGGTGCATTGCATTCCTTATCCCCTCTCGGCTGACCACGGGCTTTTCCAAGAAAGCTTCCATCGGGGTCCCTTGGTGATAGCTCGATTGCTGAGCAAACCGGTGAGGGTTATACCTCATGAAGAGTGCCGTCTCATTCTGCCTAAACACCAGGTAGCCCGGCCGAATGGAGTAGAGGTGGAGGATCTCCCGAGCCTTCAATATGGAAGCCCCATCCTTAAAATCATCGCGCAGCGGCACTACTGACTTGGTGGTATCTGAGCCTATGGTTATGACCTTGTCCAAAAAGGAAACCTTCGCTCCAACCAGGTGTGGATGAAGGAGCAGCCCCCTAGCCTCCCTCGGAGGTGCAACCACGATCGAAGCGCCGACCAACCGCATGACTCTTGGGAGTCTGCACTTCTCAAAAAACGGAGGGATCTTCTGGACGCCGAACACCCCGTGTACATGCATTTCCATCCAAGAGGTGAAGTAGTGCATCGGGAAGTTAGCAGGCTGCACCCCAGACTCATTAGCGTCCGCCGCCACGCTAAGTCCATTATAGAGGTAAGCCAGCCCAGCGATTCCTACTGACAACTGCAAACCAGCTACCATCCGATGCGCTGGGTAGAAAACAGATGGCCGCATGTGGCGCGGGTGCATGGGGAGCGCAAAGCTGCACAGCCACTATCCTAAGAACCATACAAAAAAGGTTTCCTCATCCATGCCCGGGACGGCGATCTCTAACAAGGGCATGACGGCGGCACCGGGGAGATAAAAGTCCGTGTGATCATCCTTCGATGTGGGTCGACGATCCAAGCCAAAGCCAAATGGGTCATCAAGCTGGGCGAACTTCTCGCTCCGTTCCGATAGGAACTCCAGTCGAATGAAGCGGGCGATAAAATCTGCGAAACTGACTCCCCGGATGCCCGATTCCAGATAGAGCCCTTCATAGATCTCCAGCACCTTCACCAAGCCCAGAAACTGGTGCTGAATAGCGTTCTCCGGCGTCAGATCAAACACCAGCGGCTTGGTGGCAAAGACGTACTCATCAGGAGGAAGAAGCTCCTCGTAATGCTCCCCCCTCATCGGCAGACCCGAGATTTCAGCAAACTCCTCCAAGGAGATAGAGACTTCTCGGTCCGTCATCAGGAAGGTGTGGGTGGGGATATTCCATTGTTCGATAAAAGCCTTAATCCACCACGTTGGAGGAGAGGGATACTCAAAGAGCGAGACATAGATGGTCGAATACAAACCAATCTTCATCAGATGAGTCCTCTTCGCTGATAGGATGTAGCGGGCCCACTGCAAATATTTGGCAGGCGGTCGCGGGATCAATCCAGTATTATAGGCCTGTCCCCAAGGGCGTGCTTCACCCTGACAGATTCGCCTCCCCAGAATATCTATCGCCGGCGGCGGCTGCACGGGAATAGCCCCAATTGTAGGCTGGAGGAGGTCATCCGAATTCCAATTTTTAACCTCCACGGCATACTTCACCGGGGGTTCATCCGCATAGGGGATCGAAAATATTGGCTCGGACGACGTAACAGAACTGAAGCTTCGACGACCCTGGATGATATCGTTATACCACCTACCCCACAAATGAAGGTTCTTGTGCTCAGGGTCATGATCCTTGATGAGAGTGAGCACCTCTCGGTCCACCGGTGCCTGGGGAAATCCTCCCTCCGAGCGAACGAACGGGAACGATAAGTCAGCAGGCATGTTTCCTGTAAAGAGACAAAAGTCAGCCGTCAGTGTTGTAACTCCAACGCTCGGCGTTTTAAAAATTTACACCACACTGCAATGCAGTGGGTAGGGGACCAAATGAGGACCCACAAAATCTGGATGACAGTGCATCATTTAATAAGACAGCCTCATCATTAGATGAGACTGTCAATTAATGAAGAGATCCCCAAGAGAATATTCTCATTAGTGGGAAATCCCTAGAGATAAGGAGAAAATCTCCTCTTTCAGAGCAAAGCTCTGTCACAGAGTGACATCTGTCAAACTCTGGTCTCAAGGGGATAAAATTTCCTTAAAAGGAGCCTAGCTCTGTGATAATGATGGAAAGATCCATCAAAAGAAAATTTTAACTCCTGAAGATTAAAAATTTGGAGTCTTAAAAAATCCATGAAAACTTATACAAAGTTCTTCACTTTCAGATCAAAACAGATCTACATTTTGATCCATGAGCAAAGCTCTGTTCATGGGTTAAAACCCATGAAATAAGATCTCTGTAGATCTATAGATTTTTGAGAGTAAGGCTCTGTTGATGAAACCCCAAAGGGGGTTTCTTTAGATCAAAGATCAATGAAAGCAAGGCTCTGTTAATTAAGTTTAATTTAATTTAATTTAAATTTTACCTAAGATGATTCTAAATTTTGAACTCTGAAATTCTTGGGAAGAAACGAGAGTAAGGCTCTAAAATTCGTAAGCAAGAGCAAGGCTCTGAAAATCAAGATTCTTGAAAATGGTAAGACATTTACTAAGGACCAAGGGTCCTATTTATAGGCGCCTGCGCCTCTTCAACTCACCTGTTGATCCAACGGCCAAGATTTTGCCACCACTGCACTCACGTGTGCGCCATGTGAGCGCAACGGTGGGGGGGCATTTGTTTCTCCCAATCAGAGCAAAGCTCTGTTTGAATTTCAAAATTCAAAAACTGAAGCAACGCTTCAAATCCCTTGCGCTGCGCGCAATGCGCCACGTGTCAAAAGCTGATGCGTTAGCGCAGCGCCCAAGGCAGTGCGCCCAATCAGAGCAAAGTGCTATTTAAAACAAAATTAAAGGAAGCAACGCTTCAGTTGCGCAAGCACTGCACTGCGCGACACGTGGCAGCGCAGCGCAGTTGCGGTGCGCTGTGTGCTGCGCGACACGTGGCAGCGCAGTTGCGCTGCGCTGTGCGCTGTTCGACACGTGTCAAGCGCTGGTGCATCTGCGCCAAACAGAATTAAAATTCCAGTAAGATCTTTCTGTTCTTGTTAAAACAAGAAAATTGTCTTCTGTAAAATAGAAGCGCTTGGATCAAAGATCCAACGGTGGGGAAAATTCCCCAAATCACTCAGAGAAGGATCTCTTTAACAAATTTAACAAATTAATGAGCACTATATAAAGGCCTCTAGACCCCAATTCAAATATCGACATCAAGAAGTTCAGAAAAACAACAAAAAAACAGAGAGAACTCTGAAGAATTTTGAAGAAATCAAGAAAAAAGGTAAAAACCTTTATAAAAAAGAAGAAGAATTTCTTCTGAAATAGATCATTGATCTAAGAATAAGATCAATGATCTTCAATAATAAATAATAACAGTGCCTTGCACTTTTTTACGAACCATTGGTTCTGGAATCTTAAAGATTCTTTTCTTGAATCCAAAATTGGATCAAATTATTGAAACAGTGCCTTGCACTTGCAAAAACTGCACTGTTGCGCTCCTGGGTTGGCACAAGCCACCAGAGAGCGCCACGTGTCAGCTCCAGAATCACTTGCGCTATGCGCTTTTAAGATAAAGCATTGCTCTCTGAAGTTGGCGCAACTCACCAGAGCGCGCCACGTGTCAGTAGCGCAACAGCGCAGCGCACTGGCGCAGCGCACTGCGCTGTTGCGCTTGCGCTCACCAGAGCGTGACCCATGTCACCTCCAGATGCGTTTGCGCTCAATAATTGGCGCAAAGCGCCTGACAAGTTACTGTCAGATAATTAATGCACTGCATTATTTACAGAAGGGCCAAGCCCAATTAAAAAGGGGCCTAACAAGCCAAATTAAATGCAATGAAGGGCAGAGCCCAAACAGATGCTCTGCATCATTTATAAAGGGACAGAGCCCAAATCAAAAAGGCCTAGCAGGCCAGAAGAAAATGCAGTGCATTATTAAACAGGGGCAAAGACCTAGCACAGGCCTAATAGGCCAAAAATAAAAACGTTGAATATTCTCAACTGGACTTAGCCCAATCATGGCCATAAGTCTTCAAATTAAATTGACTGAGCACGGCTGCTCTCTTAAATCAATTTACACCTGGTTCAAGGGTACATCTCCAAACTCCTCTGACACCTATCGTTGTAATCTTTCAACGACGTCAGAGAGGTGACGGGTCCCGACAGCCATACACTAAAATGGACCACCATGTCCCTAAACTGGCAATGGACCACTACGTCCCTAAACTGGAACAATAGAGCCCCTAAATGCTCTTTCCGTTAAGTTGATCTTAGTCTTAAATAGGGCTAACGTATCCTTAACGAACGTTTAAGTTGATCTTAGCCTCAATATGGCTAACGTATTCTTAAACTAAAACACCAAACCCAAATCTAAGTAAATACGGATTTGGACTAATCCACGTCCTACAGGCGACGGCATAACTTAGTCTCCGTGGCATCCATAAACAAAACAAACACACACGACACGAAGTGAAATTCTGGAGAAGGAGAAAGTGGTTACCGCGATGCCGTAGCATAATTAACTGCAGGGGCTTGCGCCTGCAGGGAAGAGCGTCCCTGTTGGGGTAAAAATTTACACCCCGGTTGACCGAGTCAAAGTCAAGGTCAACCCCCAAGCTAGGTGGGCCCAAGCCCAGGTCAAGCGGACCCATGCCCAAGTCAAGCCCACGGACAGCCTCCCCATGGCAACGACAAAATCATGTAATAAATAATTATTATGTAATTTTTTATACATGAATGTATGTAAAATGGGCATAAAGCCAATATTTTGTAAGCCCATGGCTTATGTGCAAAAATGTAATGGCACATGAGCCATGGAATAGGCAAAATGCCATTTTGTAAAGCCCAAGGGGCTATATGCAAATATGTAAGCCTATAAAAGGCAACATGATGATGAATAAAGTAACACTTTTCATTCCCCCAAAAACTAGGGTTCTTTGTGCCTCCTGCTCCTTCTCCAAGGTTCCAAAAACCTTCCTCTTTCTTTTGAATTAAATCAAGAGTTTTACTCTTCCTTTTTCAAAACTAAATAGTTTTCCACCACAAAACCCATAAAGGGAAACTTGGATCTGTCATCAGATCTTAAAAAGGAGAGATTTTGAGATTTCACATCTCTTGATCTTCAAGATCCAGCAAGCAACAGGAGGAAGAAGAAGAACCACTCCCATTAAACCCAGAACACATTCAGGAGCCCGACTCCTCTCTGATTTCTCTTTGAGAAATCTTTTTTTCAGGCTAAAAGCCTCTTGTCCTCTCCAGCGCGCAGCGCAAGTGCGCAAAGCGCCCGCGTGACGACACGTGGCGCGCGCGCTTGCGCAAGTGCGCAAAGCGCCCGCGTGCCGATACGTGGCGCGCGCGCGCGTTTGCGCACCTGCGCGCTTGCGCAAGGGCGCAAAGCGCCCGCGTGCCGACACGTGGCGCGCGCGCGTTTGCGCACCTGGGCGCTTGCCCAAGTGCGCAAAGCGCCCGCGTGCCGACACGTGGTGCGCGCGCTTGCGCACCTGGGTGCTTGCGCAAGTGCGCAAAGCGCCCGCATGCCGACACGTGGCGCGCGCGCTTGCGGACCTGGGTGCTTGCGCAAGTGCGCAAAGCGCCCGCGTGCCGACACGTGGCGCGCTTGCGCCTGAGCGCACAGCACCTACGCGCACAGCGCCCAAGGTGCTGCCCCACGCATCCTTTGGATGCCTTTTCCCCTTTATTTATATATATATGTATATATATACATTTGTATACAAATGTACACATACACATACTCCGCAACATTCTCCCCCTCCAAAAAAATTTCGGGCCGGGGCGCTGCCCCGAACCCCGCAAGGGGGCTGCTAGCCCCCTTGACCCCCAGACCGCTATCCGGGTAGCGGGACCCCCGTAAAAACTCTGCGTGGCTCCCGATATATCCAAAACCCCCCTTTCGAAACAAAACACACGTACACTGCATATTGAGTTCGCATGACCAGTTTAACCCGTTAATCGGAGGTTCCCCCGCCCCAAAGGCGAGGGGTAATTAACGGCAGTTTAGTCCGCGGCTGCCGGAGATTCGGATCCCCACAATCATTAAACCCCCGCCTACCCTAGGCAGGGGGAATCTGTAGTATACGCCTGACAAGCGCGCGCGTATTCCCATCTCACTGGGGTGACGAAAAACACCCTACAGATTCTGGCACGCCCGGTGGGACTAATCTCTCCTCCCATATTTCGGGTTAAGCGTTCATGCGAACTCAATCAATGTACATACCTGTATTCATACTAAAAATAATGCTTCTTCATGCAGATTTTCAAGCAATCACCTTCCGACGATATCTTCGATGATGAACTCAGCTCCCGTCTCCTACACAATGAAGATAGACTCCAGGACGGTCCTTCCGGCCAGTCTCGGGCGACAATGGGAGGAGCCGCTGCTACCTTTCGGCTCTATCATGTTCATACCAATTGGCGCCATCCCAGCTCCTCAAGCTCCAGCAACAGACAAACCGGTCTCGAAAGGCAGGAGACCAAATGTGGTGATCTCGAGGGCGCCCCAACCCAAACGCAAGTCGGTGTCTGAACGACTTTCCTTGGCCCCAGCTGGGGGCAAGGCCATCAACACCGACAAAGCAACAAGGCCTCTCGAGCAAGCTCCGGCGGTGCCCTTGAAAACTGCTCGATTGGGTATCTTCTCTAAGCTCCCCATCACTCAGCCTATGGCGGCTTCCCGGAGAGCAGAAGCTTGCCGAGCGCTTAAGGCAGAGAAACTGAGGCAGAAGCGGCTCAGATATAGAGCCAACAAAAGGGCTAGGGCTCTGGCCATGTTAAAATTTATGAATTTCCAAAGCCCGGACCGCTCCGCGAAACCAGCTGCCAGTGATGAAAGAATGGCTGAGTGTGTTATCCACACTGTCTACATGGCTGGACATGAAGAAACGAACCCTCCTTTTCTTCACAGCCATGGTGATGATACGATTGACGCTACCCAGCATCGGCTCGATCTAAATGATGAAGAGCCCGCTCAGGCCAATAAGCCGAAGGAGCCCGTGGTTCCTACGGAATGGAGCTCAGGCAATAAAGATTACCCGGTTGTCATAGCCGGAACTACAGAACAAGCATTATTCCAATGGCTTCAAAGGCAATTTCAGGACAGGGACGAGAAGATTGCCGAGGTCTATTCCAAAGTCGACGAGCTGGCAAACGCCGTGGCAGATCTCGCGATCCAAGTCGCCCGATTGCAATTGCAGCAGAATCAAATTTTGGCTCATGAGCCAAGGATTGGTACCCGGGAGCAGCCAACTGATAT
Source organism: Agapanthus africanus (assembly GCA_030015575.1). NCBI lineage: Eukaryota > Viridiplantae > Streptophyta > Magnoliopsida > Asparagales > Amaryllidaceae > Agapanthus > Agapanthus africanus. Next base: position 140,096 of record JASDDO010000291.1, read on the forward strand.
CCCTTTAAACCGAAAAGCGGAGCGCTTTCGTGAAAAACGGCCACAATCAGCCTCCAGTCCCTCCGATACATACGCCGGGGGGGAATCGCCTCTGAAAGAGAAGCTCGAAAAGGTCTATTCCTTCAAAAGGGAAAAAGTCCACAAGATATTCAGAGACGCCCTAAGAAACGGTCTACAACTGCCGGAATCTAAGAGACCGCAAGAAGAGAATATGACCGACGACCCAAAATATTGCCCCTATCACAGGGTGATAGGTCATGCCATTGAGGACTGCTTCGTCTTCAAAGATTGGGTCGAAAGGCAATACAAGACGGGAGAGATAGAACTGTCTAAAGGCGTGTTGGCAAATAGTCAAGCTACGACCGCCGATTTCACACAAATGGAGACCGAAGCATTTCGAGAACCTAACCCTCCCAGACATGTGCAGGGCGAACCAAAGACTGAGCGGCCTCGAGGACCAGCATCAGTAAAGGCACCTACTCCAATGGAGAGAACGAAGAAGGTGTACTCCTTCAGGAGGGATGAAGTCCGCAAGATATTCATGGACGCCTTGAACAACGGTCTGCAACTACCTGTTCCAAAGAGGCCACAGGAAATGAACATGACCGGCAATCCCATATACTGCCCATATCATAGAGTGGTGGGTCATACCATCGAAGACTGCTATATTTTCAAAGATTGGGCAGAGGACCAATATAAGCTGGGAAAAACCTCACAATCCTCAGATGTATCGGCAAGCCACAGAGCTAGGTCATCAACACAGCTCCGCCAAGATCAAAGTTCAAGGAGCTGGGATAAGCAAAAGGGACCACCACGTCGTTAAACTGGGAACAGTCGACCACCACGTCATTAAACTTGGAATAATCGACCTCTAAGTCGTTAAACTGGAAATGTAAAAATATATGTATACATATATGTGTAAATAAAAAAAATGTGTAAATAAAAGAAAAATAAAGAAAAGCCGAAATGATGGGGCAACCGCAAATAAAAGCCGAAATGATAGGGCAACCGCGAATAAAAGTCAAAATGATGGGGCAATCGCGATCTTCGCGATAAGAAAAGCTGAAATGATAGAGCAATCGCGGTAAAACAAGAAAAACAAAACAAAAAAAACAACAAAAATTCAAATTTCCAAAATTCTCCCAGCCCTACGGCCAGTCCCCAAATTGACTACCGTATACAATCCACGGGCTCAAATAATTCTTAGCATACGCATGCCCCACCGCAATCACCAGTTACGTGGCTGGTCTCCGCCTTTGGAATGATGCTCCATTGGAAAGACCCACTCATGTGTCCTCATGATGCATGAGGAAAACAAACCTTCGTGAGATCCTTACGACTCACCAAGGAGCTGGTCTCCGCCTTTGGAATGATGCTCCATTGGAAAGACCCACTCATGTGTCCTCACGATGCATGAGGAAAACAAACCTTCGTGAGATCCTTACGACTCACCAAGGAAAAACACACTTAGGAGTCCTCACGACTCTTAAGGAGAAAATACACCTGCGGGATCCTTACGACTCGTAGGGAGAAAATGCTTTTATGGGACCCTCACGGCCCATAAAATTGAAAAGTCTTAGGTGATAGGGATCCAAACCTGTCTCCTAAGCCATCGCTCCCCAATCCCCAAGTGGCGAATGATGAGTCGCTCCTGGTACCATATTCCAGTGCAGCGATGCAGACGCCAACCAAATTCCAAATCCCATACCCCAACGGCGAATGATGAGTCTCTCCCGGTACCATATTCCAGTGCAGCGATGCAGATGCCAACAAAGTCCTGAAATGTTTCTGGCCCTACGGTCTGGATCATACATCCTGCAAAACCGTATACAATCCACGGGCGTAAAACAATCCCGATCTCTCCAAAAAAAAAAAAAAAAAAGAACGGTATGTCCACAAGCAAAACGGGCACGGATGAAAACCCGAAAGGGCTCCGTGAGTAAAAACAGCAGGACTGCCGGCGAGTTTGTGAAAACCCGAAAGGGCGCAAACTCGTAAAAAAAAAAAGAAATGAAATACACTCACAAAGTCCTCTCGACTTTGTGAGGAGAAAATTCCCGCGTGAGATCCCTACGACTCACAAAGGAGCAACACACTTAGGAGTCCCCACGACTCCTAAGGAGAAAATACACCTGCGGGATCCTTACGACCCGTAGGGAGAAAATGCTTTTATGGGACCCTCACGGCCCATAAAATTGAAAAGCCTTAGGTGATAGGGATCTAAACCTGTCTTCTAAGCCACCAATTCCCAAATCCTTTCGGTGCTAATGATGATTCGCTCCTGGTACCATGTTCCAGTGTAGCGATACTGATGCCAAACAAAACCAATTCCCAAATCCTCCCGGGGCAAATGATGAGTTGCTCCTGGCATTATTCCAGTGCAGCAATGCAGATGCCAAACAAAAAAAAAACAATTCCCACATCCTCTCAAGACAGATGATGATTCGCTCCTGGTACCATATTCCAGTGTAGCGATGCTGATGTCAACCCAAATCAAATCAAACCAACGACCTCTATGATGGAATCATGCTCCGTCCCAGAATTTACCCCGTGTCGAAATCATGCTTCGCCTCGGGATATCTACCTTCCCTGTCGGAATTATGCTTCGCCTCGGAATCAAGTCAACCCGACACTTCGCGCCGGGGAAAAGTCCATCAGCGACACTCCGTGCCGGGGAAAAGTCAACCGGACACTCCGCGCCGGGGAAAAGTCGATCAGCGACACTCCGTGCCGGGGAAAAGTCAACCCACGACACTTCGCGCCGGGGAAAAGTCCATCAGCGACACTCCGTGCCGAGGAAAAGTCAACCCGACACTTCGCGCCGGGGAAAAGTCGATCAGCGACACTCCGTGCCGGGGAAAAGTCAACCCGCGACACTCCGCGCCGGGGAAAAGTCGATCAGCGACACTCCGTGCCGGGGAAAAGTCAACCCGACACTCCGCGCCGGGGAAAAGTCCATCAGCGACACTCCATACCGGGGAAAAGTCAACCACCGACACTCCGCGCCGGAGAAAAGTCGATCAGTGACACTCCGTGCCGGGGAAAAGTCAACCCACGACACTTCGCGCCGGGGAAAAGTCCATCAGCGACACTCCGTGCCGGGGAAAAGTCAACCCGACACTCCGCGCCGGGGAAAAGTCTATCAGCGACACTCCGTGCCGGGGAAAAGTCAACCCGACACTCCGCGCCGGGGAAAAGTCCATCAGCGACACTCCGTGCCGGGGAAAAGTCAACCCGACACTCCGCGCCGGGGAAAAGTCCATCAGCGACACTCCGTGCCGGGGAAAAGTCAACCCGACACTTCGCGCCGGGGAAAAGTCGATCAGCGACACTCCGTGCCGTGGAAAAGTCAACCCGCGACACTCCGCGCCGGGGAAAAGTCGATCAGCGACACTCCGTGCCGGGGAAAAGTCAACCCGACACTCCGCGCCGGGGAAAAGTGCATCAGCGACACTCCATGCCGGGGAAAAGTCAACCACCGACACTCCGCACCGGGGAAAAGTCGATCATCGACACTCCGTGCCGGGGAAAAGTCAACCCACGACACTTCGCGCCGGGGAAAAGTCCATCAGCGACACTCCGTGCCGGGGAAAAGTCAACCCGACACTCCGCGCCGGGGAAAAGTCCATCAGCGACACTCCGTGCCGGGGAAAAGTCAACCCGACACTCCGCGCCGGGGAAAAGTCGATCAGCGACACTCCGTGCCGGGGAAAAGTCAACCCGACACTCCGCGCCGGGGATAAGTCCATCAGCGACACTCCGTGCCGGGGAAAAGTCAACCCACGACACTTCGCGCCGGGGAAAAGTCCATCGGCGACACTCCGTGCCGAGGGAAAGTCAACCCGACACTTCGCACCGGGGAAAAGTCGATCAGCGACACTCCGTGCCGGGGAAAAGTCAACCCGCAACACTCCGCGCCGGGGAAAAGTCAACCAGCGACACTCCGCGCCGGGGAAAAGTCGATCAGCGACACTCCGTGCCGGGGAAAAGTCAACCCGACACTCCGCGCCGGGGAAAAAGTCGATCAGTGACACTCCGTGCCGGGGACACGTCAACCAGCGACACTCTGCATCGGGGAAACGTCCAACACAGACACTCCGCATCAGGGAAACGTCAACTAGCCGATACTCCGCCTCGGGGAAACGTCAAGCAGACACTCCGTGCCGGGGGCACATCGAAAACAGACACTCCGCCTCGAGGAAACGTCGACCAGCGACACTCCGTGCCGGGGACACGTCTACCAAATCGCTTCGGATCAGAGCATCGACCGTCCATGTCGTAAAAAGGGCAGTGCATCCCAAAAAGTGGGAACCAAATCAAGTCGCCTCCACGTGAAAGAAGATCCATCAATTTCATGCACACGACCCACATATGTGGTGTGCATTTATTGATGGGGGGCAATTTGTTGGGGTAAAAATTTACACCCCGGTTGACCGAGTCAAAGTCAAGGTCAACCCCCAAGCTAGGTGGGCCCAAGCCCAGGTCAAGCGGACCCATGCCCAAGTCAAGCCCACGGACAGCCTCCCCATGGCAACGACAAAATCATGTAATAAATAATTATTATGTAATTTTTTATACATGAATGTATGTAAAATGGGCATAAAGCCAATATTTTGTAAACCCATGGCTTATGTGCAAAAATGTAATGGCACATGAGCCATGGAATAGGCAAAATGCCATTTTGTAAAGCCCAAGGGGCTATATGCAAATATGTAAGCCTATAAAAGGCAACATGATGATGAATAAAGTAACACTTTTCATTCCCCCAAAAACTAGGGTTCTTTGTGCCTCCTGCTCCTTCTCCAAGGTTCCAAAAACCTTCCTCTTTCTTTTGAATTAAATCAAGAGTTTTACTCTTCCTTTTTCAAAACTAAATAGTTTTCCACCACAAAACCCACAAAGGGGAACTTGGATCTGTCATCAGATCTTAAAAAGGAGAGATTTTGAGATTTCACATCTCTTGATCTTCAAGATCCAGCAAGCAACAGGAGGAAGAAGAAGAACCACTCCCATTAAACCCAGAACACATTCAGGAGCCCGACTCCTCTCTGATTTCTCTTTGAGAAATCTTTTTTTCAGGCTAAAAGCCTCTTGTCCTCTCCAGCGCGCTGCGCAAGTGCGCAAAGCGCCCGCGTGACGACACGTGGCGTGCGCGCTTGCGCAAGTGCGCAAAACGCCCGCGTGCCGACACGTGGCGCGCGCGCGCACCTGCGCGCTTACACAAGTGCGCAAAGCGCCCGCGTGCCGACACGTGGCGCGCGCGCTTGCGCACCTGGGCGCTTGCGCAAGTGCGCAAAGCGCCCGCGTGCCGACACGTGGCGCGCGCGCGCTTGCGCACTTGCGCGCAGCGCTCATGCGCAAAGCGCCCACGTGTCGACACGTGGCGCGCTTGCGCCTGAGCGCACAGCACCTACGCCCACAGCGCCCAAGGTGCTGCCCCACGCATCCTTTGGATGCCTTTTCCCCTTTATTTATATATATATGTATATATATACATTTGTATACAAATGTACACATACACATACTCCGCAACATTCTCCCCCTCCAAAAAAATTTCGGGCCGGGGCGCTGCCCCGAACCCCGCAAGGGGGCTGCTAGCCCCCTTGACCCCCAGCCCGCTATCCGGGTAGCGGGACTCCCATAAAAACTCTGCGTGGCTCCCGATATATCCAAAACCCCCCTTTCGAAACAAAACACACGTACACTGCACATTGAGTTCGCATGACCAGTTTAACCCGTTAATCGGAGGTTCCCCCGCCCCAAAGGCGAGGGATAATTAACGGCAGTTTAGTCCGCGGCTGCCGGAGATTCGGATCCCCACAATCATTAAACCCCCGCCTACCCTAGGCAGGGGGAATCTGTAGTATACGCCTGACAAGCGCGCGCGTATTCCCATCTACTGGGGTGACGAAAAACACCCTACAGTCCCCACAATCAAAAACCCCTCAAGCGAGGGGGAATCTAACGAAGTCTGCTACATCGGTCGCATCCGTCTAAACCTCCGATACACGGTGCCATAAATCAACTTGGCATCTTCGGAGAGGTAGACGGATAAAACCAAATAGCATCTGCCCCGAACCTCAGGCAAGACGCCCTTGTCTCGGCCGCCATTTGGAGGGAAACAACAGCATTTGTATGCTCGTGACCTTGAAACGGAGAATTTAGTGGATATTCTTCCGTGAGATGAGAAGGATCAGATCAGTATCCACACACAGTTTTAGAGAGTGACATTTGATTTAGGACGGCAGCTAAAAATTTATTTTCCATAGTCTCGAGTTTCTTTTGCATAGCTGAAATGTCAGCTCTAACTCCCATGGAAACATCCGATTGGTTATTGCCACCCCTAAACGATGGACTCGCACCCTTCCACTGTAAAGATTTTTCAGCGAAATCTTCTAAAAATTTCCAGGCTTCCCCATCATCTTTGGTCATGAAATTGCCTTGACACATGGATTCAAGGGTCTGTCTTGTGTTAGGATTAATGCCCTCATAAATGATTCGGCACAGATCCTATCTGGGGATTCCGTGATGTGGACATTGAACTAACAAATCCTTAAAGCGTTCGAGACATTTTGAGAATGTTTCATTTGGAAACTGGGTGAATTGATTGATTTCACTACGGACTCGAGTTGTTTTATGATTCGGGTAGAATTTCTTTAGGAATGCTTTTACGAATTCGTCCCAGTTTGAAATGGAATGTGCGGTTGTGTTATACAACCACTTCTCGGCAATATCGCATAAGGTAAATGGGAGAAGACGAAGACGCATAGCATCCACAAAAAACTGTGAAGTACCCATCATTGCATATACATTTTCAAATTTTGTAATAAACACATATGCGTCTTCAGACTCGAGACCGTGATATTTGGGTAAAAGGTTGATGTATTGGGGTTTAATCTGAAAATTGTCCCCGTTGGCTGGTGGAATGGAGAGACAGGTCGAAAGAGGACCTCGAATAGGATAGCACCTCTCTTGGAGAGAGATGCGGGGTTGATTCTGCGCACTTACGGACGGCAGCAGATTAGTGGGAAAGAAGTTCGATGGAGAAGGATCCATCGATGTGGGTGTGGTGGTGGGTAAAGAAGAGTAAATGTAGAAATACCGACTTTGGAGTTGATCGGGGGAACGCGGACAGGTCGGGCACTAGAATCCCGTGTCCAGCCTATCTTGTACTAAAGGGTTTAGTACAAGTGGCAGCGTAGATATAATTAGGGGAAATGAATGAAGTGTTGGTGTTTGTTTTGAAAATATACGGATTTTTTGAAAAAATGATGCGATCACAACAAATGCAATAAGCAACCCTAAGTCTAGTGGTCACCTAGGTCAAAGCTCTAGACCGCTCCTAACTGCCAAAAGACAAGTCACAGGATCAATCCTCCACTGCCTCTTTGTCTCCCCTGTGGCCAGGTAAGTGCCAGGTAAGTGGGAAGGTACTCCACTACGTAAGTAGTGGGTCTAATTAATAACCACTAGCCTTAGACACACTTGTCTTAGACACCACAAAAGAAACGCGGATAAGCAATGAATTACCCACGGCCTTCTTCTGTCCTAAGTGAGAGCGACGGTCCTTAGAGTCATCTCTAGATCTTTTTTAGTTAATGAGGGTAAATGCGGATGCAAGTTTGTGATTTTTGGGGCTTAGGAAGGGTAATGAACTCCCCACCTAATCTGGATTTGGCCGTGCCCCTTAAATTCCGTATTAATATGCAAATAACCAAAAATAAAAAACACACACAATTTTTATTGCTTTTTGCGGCGCTGCGAATTTTGCAAAGAAACCTGCAAAAAATTGTTAATTGGAGCAGATTGAGAAGGAGATAAGAAAGTAAGAAATTTACAGAGAAGTTTTTGTGTAGAGATGCTACTGTAGCGCCGCGGTTCAGCCGCAGGAAGTGTTGGAGATAGTGCCCTCAAAGTCAATTATTGGATCCCAGGTACGTGATTGCAATGATTGAGGCAGGACCTATACCGATATGACAGTCTTGCTCGAGATGATAGTATGCTATCTGGTTTGTCTTTATCATCGTATACATGCTTTAGTTTACTATTGCATGATGATAGAGTCCATAGGATTCTTGCTTGACTACCAACAGTATGATGGCGATCATATACGTGGGAGCTGGGGTCTGTAAGCACATCCTTAAAGTGTCCCTAGTCATGGGAGTTTCGAGACAGGGCATCGATACTCAGAGTAAACTAGTGTATACAGTCGAGACCCCGACGAGGGGCGGTGGCCAGTCTCGCAAGCCACTGGTGTCAGTTGGATCACCTAAGATGTATACAGGTGCTCATTGGGTTATGAGTACACCGGACAGGACTCGCCGGGAACATGCTAGTTGGTATTATACATATCGTCAGATAGCAGTTCCCTGGTGACATGTGTACAGGTTAGTTCATCGACCTGAGTTCATCATTTGTCTCGTGTGAGTTCCCACTGTGCTTTGATTTCTACCTTACCACGGCTCAAAGGAGTCGTGCAAACAAGTCTTTTTTGGGTACAGTCCCGAGCCACATGGAGGCAAGTGAGCGGATCGGCAGGGGATTCGTCTCTCCTGGTATTGGGGGTGAGATCGCGCTGTGTCTAGGAGAGCCATTACACAAAGGCCTCGATCGAGGCAGGAGATTTACTGGTAGATACTCCAGTAGTATCTCAGGGTGTTCTGGGCTACTCTTTGACACGACTTATACTGCTATTGGGGGTCTGACGTTACCAGCCCCTAGGCCGATATGCGATACTCATAGACGAACGGACCAGACTGTATGTATATTGTCACTGTTAGGCTCAGTAGGGTTTATGGATGAGTTCGCTCGTCAGCTTCCCTTCCAATCAATACATAGGCAACCGTTACGTACAGCCAGTACCTCTGACGTGCTAGTGGTTATACCCAGTGCCAGTGTGTTGATGAGTCATTAGAGTCCCCCACAGACACTTTCTCAAGTTCGGGCGAAACGTTGTAGAGTCCGTATGGTTTTATGGCAGGGTTCGGAAAATGCACGTGCGTTTTCGCATGTGTCATTTTTCAGGCAGATAATACTGGTCGGCTTTGGTTTAAGCTGGATCCGAGTATTATACTGTGTAGATATAATATCTTTATCTCAGTTGCATTTGTATTCGGTTGTAATACAAATACGGGTATGTTTATATTGATACGGGGTTATCCTGAAATTCGTTTCAGGATTTCTTTTGGAAGTTGCCAGTTTCCAGTTTTCTATCGCCCGTCTTTAACATTCGGTTAAAGACGGTTTATCTTTTCTTGAGATGAGTGTGGAAGTTTCTAGAGGTTTCTAGAAGGTGATGACTAGGTTCATGCATCTTTGTGACTCATTAGTGCATTTAATGATCTTTAATGACTAGGGTTAATAATTCATCATTTGCATTAAATGTGTTCATACAATGTGTTATTGTGATTCATTCTTTCTTTATCTTATGGTTACCACTCCTTGCTCCTACACTCACTCTCTCCTCTCTATATATTGGCCGGCCATTATGATGGAGGCAATATGGTTGTTCATTTGAGAAAAGATATAGTTTATAGTGTATGGAAATTTCATAGCTCTTTTCATTTCCATCACAGTTCCAAAAGGGCAACTTCATTAACCGTTCGTCCGTGACTTTGGACGTGACGAGACAAAGTGTTCTACTCATTCTTTACATCATCTTGGTCGTCTCTTTTAGCAAACTTGACGACTGAGTTGCCTCGGTTCAGAGGCGAGAGCCCGTTTAAAGATCCGTCGACGTGGTGCCACCTGGACGAGAAGACTGGAGATCGAGGAGATCGGAGCAGCCGCAACAAAGCGTGGGATGATGGTTGAAGACTGAAGGACTCGGATCGTTCGGTATAACTTTTCTACCCACTTTGTAGTTTGTTAGTTTAGCTTTAATGGCAGATCCGGGTTATAGTACGCGATAGCGCCAGTTATAAAAGTTTTTGTTCCGCATTTGGCGTCTGTTAGACGGCCGGGGCGCTACCGTGGACTTATAGTGGTATCAGAGACTCACCATTAAGCTTTACTAACTTGTGCTAACACGTTTAAAATATCGATCGAACGGATTTTCGAAAACTGCAAATTCCAAGTTCTGAGTTTCTGTTAATTTTAAATGATGTCTAAAAATAATTTTACATATCACAGAAATTCAAGCAGGCTTTTTAAAGAATAATGGAGAAAAACGATCCACTGAATCGTCCGTACCGCCGCGGAACCGCGGCCGTCTTGGCGACTCAGTTGGTCATTTTTCTACCGTTGGTTCTTTGTTGGAAATTGTAGTTTCTGGTATAGTTCTTTTGGACCCAGTTTTTGTTACTGTATAGCAGATGTACGTGGGGCCCACTTCGGGAAATTTTATCGATCGAAATTTTAAACTTGTTAGTTTACAGTACTTACTTTATATCTCCGACCGGGAATGTCATTTGAGCGGTAAACCGCGTCTAATTGCTATAGTTCTTTTAGACGGGTTTGTGAACGTGACATTCGCGTTGATGTTCTGTGTTGTGCTGTGATGTTGCGGATATGTCGTGGTGGATAGCAGGGTGCAATGACAGTGCTGTTTGGATTTATTTGTACATTTGATATTGCGGGGCGAGCGTCCAACATGTGGACTGCCGTCACTGCCTGTTTGTATAATATTCTTTTGGGGCACGACCGGGCTGAGGTCGATGTACCCGTTATACATATTTTTATTTCTGTACTAGATTTATCCCGCGAAGGAGTGCACGGATAGCCGGGTTCTAGAGGGCAACGGGTCCGTATCTCATGGCTTTGAGAGGCAGAGGGGCCTCACTCTAGAATTGGCAGACTATTCGCCGCACTCGTAGGGGGTACAGGTTGACCCAAGGAGGGGTGCTCAAGTTACCGGATTCCGTGAAGTGCCGGGTGGTCCATTCATTTTGCTGTAGGGGGCTGCCTCGCTTCAGGTTTTGGCGGGTAACTTTCCGCACCCGTAGGGGTCTAGGTTTCATTGCACAGGCTATCCACATGACTAGGGGAACATCGGGTTTCAGCAGCGGCTCTGTGAAACCCGGGGATCCTAAATTATCTGTATTGTTCTATGATGCTTATTACTTTTCTGTAATGTTGCATATTATCACGCCTAGAGCGATTATTGTATATTGGTATATATACTATTAGATATTGTATATGTTTTTCACCCGCGCTAGTCCAGCCCCCGCTCTGTCGTTAGTTAAGTAACCTAACGGGTGATGACGGACCCAGTGACGAATGCGGATGGCATATACGTATATTTTATTTTTCGTTCTTTTCTGGTATGATTGATTGATGGGACTGCATTGATTCTTATCAATGCAAGGATAAAACAAACCTTTTTTTTGATGTTGTTGGAACAAATTTTAAGAAGGTGTTATTACAAAGACGTTTCCTTTTGTTTTGCATCGCGGTATTCAGTTAGAATATCCTGCACCTCATTCGACGAGAAAAGGGCCGATATCCCTTCACCGGGAGTGACCCCTTGGGCAGAAGTTTACTTCAGGGTAATAACTTCATTATAGTCGATTACAAGTTGCTTTGCATCGCGGTATTCAGATGGAATATCTTGTACCTCATTCCACGAGGAAAGAACCGAGATCCCTTCACCGGGAGTGACCTCTTTAGCAAAAGGTTTTCGTCACTATATTTTTATAAAAAGCTATCAGGTTCCTTCATCGAGATCAAGTTCATTACGTTAAAGGTTTTTCGCCAAAAACCAGCCGTAGCCCTCCGTCATTTCTTATGGATAGTTAGTAGTATTCAAGCTATGTTTGTTGGCCCTTAGTCAAGGCATAGTGTTTGGTAGCTGCTGGGTATTCATTTGTAGCGTAGATTAATGCGTTGGTTTGGGACAGTCGTATTACTTTGTTGGCCCTTAGTCAAGAGTATGTATGGGTGAGTTCAAATCAACCAGGACAATGACGGGAAGAACTTGACATGTGACTTATGATTTGTTGGCCCTTAGTCAATGTCATAAGAGCATGGGGCAAAAATCATATTGGGAGTTTCAAACATACAGCAAACTTGCCAGGCATGCGCATACCTTCTGGAGTGTGATAACTTGAGTGGCTTCCATTAAGTTATCATGCGATGATAGTTGGATCCCGTTTCTCACTGATGAGTTGGTTTACTCTTCGGGTGATCCCGACTAATTCTTCTGTCAGGTTTGTTGAAGAATTTGAGATTACAGTGGGAGGTTTCCTGATTAGATAAAGTGATAACCATTCTGATCTAGGTTAGAGTGCACGCAGAGTGTTTCTTTTCTCTCTCTTTTTGGCAGCGACCTTTGACCGACCCTTGACTATGACTCAGTGACCAAGTTGACCGAACCTTCTTAAAATACTGGCTTTTGGATTGTCCGAGTTGCATAAGTCATTGCCGCTCCTTCTTTTACCCTTTGCATTTCTCAGAACACCCCGTATTACTACGGATATCCACTTCCATTGGATAGATCCATCGTATGGTTATATACGAACTCGAAGGGACTTCTTCGAGGATGGATCCAGGTTCAGGAGAAATAGAATTGGTCTATTCAGTTGTCTTTTATTATCACCTTCTCTCAGGTTGCGAGGGCTCCTTAGTTTATGAGAGTACACCTATTACGCTTATTGGATAGTCTTCTTCCAAACCATAGGCAGGTGCCGAAAGGTAGGGAATAAAGAAAACGAATTAGCCTAATTAGGGTGTGCAGAAGGTAATATGTAATGACAAAATAAAGGGATTAGAAAGAGGGCAAAGTAAATTGCGACTGTTATCATTCACGACCAAACCACGTACTTCATCGCCACTCCTATTTTCACCTTTGCTTTTTCCCCAGTTCGGGAGAAATAGAATAAGGTATTATTCAGTTATCTTTTATCATCACCTTCTCTCAAGTTGAGAGTACTCTTTGGTTTAGGAGGGTACACCTATTATGCTTACTGGATAATCTTCTTCCAAACCATAGGCTGGTGCCGAACGGTAGGGAAAGAAGAAAACCATTTAGCCTAACGATGGTGTACAAAAGATAATGAATAAAGACAAATAAAGGGATTTGGAGAGATGGCAAAGTAATATACGGTTATAGTCATGAATTGGTTTATGGAAGAAGCATTACTATGAATACAAGGATACCCCTACGAAACATTTTCATGTTTCAGTGCATTGTTAAAGAAAAACTGATTTCCCGATTAGATACTTACTCCAGGGTATGTATTTACTAGGTTTCATTCTCATATCTGTATGGTTTTACAGATGATGAGTGGGAGTAAGTTATTGGGAATAAGGTGATCATCCTCATTATATCGGAATTCGTTGCAATTGGCGATATTTGAGGAAATCGCCTGGGTACAGTTTTCAACCTACGATGCACAGGTTTTGAGTTGTTCAAACTCAGCGGACTTCTACAGAGTATTGTAGGTTGTCCATGTGTCCGTCAGGATATAGAGGTAGGTCCTCGTACTATGTTCTGTTTACTTGTGACTTCTTTAGTTTTTAGACAAGTGTTTCGTAGAAATACAATGTCTAAGTTTTGAGAAGTTGTGGGTATAAGAATAAAGTAGAGAACCAGGTGTCGCAAGTATCGGGATTCTTCAAAGAGATTGAAGATGTAGATTCTTGTGACTAGTATTCAGTTGATAGTAATGGTTTTGAGAAACTTGTTTCTTTTTCAGGTTACTCATAATTGGATGTATTCCTAAGTTGAATAATGCTGATTAGCCTCTCTCCATTAAGATGATATGCACCGGAGACAGATGCAAGATTTGAATCTGGTTCCAATTAAATTAGTGCCTCTATTTCTATATTGTATATAGAATGGTTCATATCTTAACGATGTTAAGATACGGGGAGTTGTCCAGCTTATGCTTAAAACCAGACACTGGATAACTCAAGGCACGTTTCTGTAATGGCTGTTCGTGGGTTGACCCTGGCTTTGACGAGGGTTGACATTTCTACCATCTGGAAGATCAATAGTGATATTGTTCTTGACTCGCCACAGTTTTAGTAAAATGGATTTTTTCAGAAAACAGTAGTGGGAGTATGGTAGAATTGGAAGTAATTCCAGAACCGCAAATGATTACGGAAAATTTAATAGGACCTATATATTCAATCAGGTTTGACATTCCAATAGCCACTCCGCAGACATGGTGGGTAACCTCAGACACCCATGAGGTACTCCGGTAGCCTCAAGGACGGTGACAGGGAGGTTCTTGTTTACCCAGACTTGACACTACTGTTGTTCCAGACTATGAGACCCGGCAAGAGGATAAGTATAACGTCGTTCTAAACTAGCTTTAGAAGTGTACGTAGATATTATTCTGCCAGAGGGTTGTCATAGTCAGTGGGAGCAGCGGAAGCATAGTGGGAAAGTAGCTTACGTCTATTTATAGGCTTGAGCAGATATAGCGGAGATAAGATCATCTAATTTTGATGAGACAATCATGGCTTTGACTTCATCAGAATAGGGGATGGATCTGTTGAGAAGGTAGTAGGGTGTGATGTCCTGGTATTTGGATGACACACACAGAGTAGGAAGTAAAATTCCTATAGTACGATCGGTTGTACTGTGGTCGTCGCACAGTTGTTTCTCTACAAAGGATATGGATATAATATCGGACATTCTGGTTACTAGATCTATGGTTTTTAGATCTAGATTTGGGTAGTTTCCCAATATGGGTACTTTGAAAATATTCTAATAGTATTTTAGAATAGATGACTCCTGGCATGGTGGTGTACCTGCAGGTGATGGAGTCACCCTCTCTAAAGGTGTCTTAGAGACTAAAGGGGAGAGGGATGTGCATGATTGGCAGATCACTTGCTTAGGCAATTGAGTCAATCGTGAGAAATCAAGTACCACACCAGATGTTGTTTTTGCACTAGATACAATAAGTTAATATTAATTCAATCCTGGAGAAACATAAGGAAGCAGTTTTAGAACATAAGTGAATGTTCTACGGATTTGATGACGGCAGCCTCCTTCGGGAGACGGTTATCATTCCAGGCTTCAAAGGTGACATGGATGACAGAGTGATCGTCAGAGTTATAGTTTTCCCTCTGACGAGGGACAGTATTATGGACAGGTGGTCCAAGAGGATACTGTGGGAGGCATGGTGCTGGTTACTGATTAGGTTCAGTTATCAATACAGTCTAAGAAGTTTGGATTTGAAGTTCATTTATGAACTAGGTCCCATCAGATATCCAGACATATTCTAAGACAAGTATTACTCGATTCGGGAGATGGCTTTCTTCGCGAACTTGAGATTTAGAGAGATATAGAAAGAAACATCAGGACGGATCCACTCACTGAGGCTATTTCTCGAACACAAGAGTTTTACAAACTAGTTTTGTGAAAACTGATTAGTAGAGGAGTTGGATGTTCGGTATCACACGGGCTGTGAGTATGCGACATCGTAATAATTAGCCTTAAGTGCAAGTGGGAGATTGTTGGAGATAAGCCCTCAAAGTCAATTGTTGGATCGCAGGTACGTGATTACAATGATTGAGGCAGGACCTATACCGATATGACAGTCTTGCTCGAGATGATAGTATGCTATCTGGTTTGTCTTTATCATCGTATACATGCTTTAGTTCACTATTGCATGATGATAGAGCCCATAGGATTCTTGCTTGACTACCAGCAGTATGGTGGCGATCATATACGTGGGAGCTGGGTCTGTAAGCACATCCTTAAAGTGTCCTTAGTCATGGGAGTTTCGAGACAGGGTATCGATACTCCAGAGTAGACTAGTGTATACAATCGAGACCCCGACGAGGGGTGGTTGCCGGTCTCGCAAGCCACTGGTGTCAGTTGGATCACCTAAGATGTATACAGGTGCTCATTGGGTTATGAGTACACCGGACAGGACTCGCCGGGAATATACTAGTTGGTATTATACATATCGTCAGATAGCAGTTCCCTGGTGACATGTGTACAGGTTAGTTCATCGACCTGAGGTCGTCATTTGTCTCGTGTGAGTTCCCACCGTGCTTTGATTTCTACCCTACCACGGCTCAAAGGAGTCGTGCAAACAGGTCTTTTTTGGGTACAATCCCGAGCCACATGGAGGCAAGTGAGCGGATCGGCAGGGGATTCGTCTCTCCCGGTATTGGGGGTGAGATCGCGCTGTGTCTAGGAGAGCCATTACACAAAGCCCTCGGCCGAGGCAGGAGATTTACTGGTAGGTACTCCAGTAGTATCTCAGGGTGTTCTGGGCCACTCTCTGACACGACTTATACTGCTATTGGGGGTCTAACGTTACCAGACCCTAGACCGATATGCGATACTCATAGACGAACGGATCGGACTGTATGTATATTGTCACTGTTAGGCTCAGTAGGGTTTATGGATGAGTTCGCTCGTCAGCTTCCCTTCCAATCAATACATAGGCAACCGTTACGTACAGCCAGTACCTCTGACGTGCTAGTGGTTATATCCAGTGCCAGTGTGTTGATGAGTCATTAGAGTCCCCCACAGATAGTTTCCTAAGTTCGGACGAAACGTTGTAGAGGCCGTATGGTTTTATGGCAGGGTTCGGAAAATGCACGTGCGTTTTCGCACGTGTCATTTTTCGGGCAGATAATACTGGTCGGCTTTGGTTTAAGCTGGATCCGAGTATTATACTGTATAGATATAATATTTTTGTCTCAGTTGCATTTGTATTCGGTCGTAATACAAATGCGGGTATGTTTATACTGATACGGGGTTATTCTGAAATTCGTTTCAGGATCACTTTTGGAAGTTGCCAGTTTCCAGTTTTCTATCGCCCGTCTTTACATTCGGTTAAAGACGGATTTATCTTTTCTTGAGATGAGTGTTGAAGTTTCTAGAGGCTTCTAGAAGGTGGTGACTAGGTTCATGCATCTTTGTGACTCATTAGTGCATTTAATGATGTTTGATGACTAGGGTTAATGATTCATCATTTGCATTAAATGTGTTCAAACAAGGTGTTATTGTGACTCATTATTTCTTTATCTTATGGTTACCACTCCTTGCTCCTACACTCACTCTCTCCTCTCTATATATTGGCCGGCCATTATGATGGAGGCAATATGGTTGTTCATTTGAGAAAAGATATAGTTATAGTGTATGGAAATTTCATAGCTCTTTTCATTTCCATCACAGTTCCAAAAGGGCAACTTTATTAACCGTTCGTCCGTGACTTTGGACGTGACGAGACAAAGTGTTCTACTCATTCTTTACATTATCTTGGTCGTTTCTTTTAGCAAACTTGACGACCGAGTTGCCTCGGTTCAGAGGCGGTAGCCCGTTTAAAGATTCGTCGACGTGGTGCCACCTGGACAAGAAGACTGGAGATCGAGAAGATCGGAGCAGCCGCAACAAAGCGTGGGATGATGGTTGAAGATCGAAGGACTCGGATCGTTCGGTATAACTTTTTTACCCACTTTGTAGTTTGTTAGTTTAGCTTTAATGGTAGATCCGTGTTATAGTACGCGATAGCGCCAGTTGTAAAAGTTTTTGTTCCGCATTTGGCGTCTGTTAGACGGCCGGGGCGCTACCGTGGACTTACAGGAAGCGCCTAATGCCGCGGATTCGCAGTTCTTTCAGGTGATCACTGCATAAATTTTTCTACAGATGCTCCTGTTCACTTACACACCTCTCTGGAGTGCTCTGAAATTTTTTTCTCAAGCTCCATAGATTCCAGATTTCCTCGCAACAAATCACAACGAATCGTTTAGTGTTTTGCGTGAATTTTGATCTAAAAATTATGATGGAATAAACTTTTCAACTCAAATTTCAAAAACGAATGAATTAGCGCACAATCCCCGGCAACTCAAACTAGATCGATGACGATCAACGAGAATTAGGGATTTCTTGCGGAAACTAGGGTTTCATCATCTATCCCTGGTCCTTTCGTTGATCTCATTCATATTCTAGCCTCTAGTAAATTCAAGAATCGATCGTGGATCCCTAATTAAGAACGAACACAATCAAGAAAGTATCGCTCGAAACTAGGTCGTCGATTCTTCAATTTACTAAGGTTTACAAAACTCATAGGACTTAAGAATCGTTTCAAGATTTGTAACATCATTATCTATTGATTCTATTGACTCCTTCACGAGCGTAGTTTTACTCAAACATCATAATAAGAAACACAATCAAGAATTGAGATCTAATCATGATGCAAGAATGTAAAGAAAGTAAGATAAAAGAATTTCGCCTTTTATTTATCAACAATTTCGTTACAATTCTCTCAAGAACTATAATGAGGAAAGAACTCGATCGTCGATTTGGCTTCGCTCGTCTTCGTGAATCGCGGATCTTCTTGGATCACTTGCTCGGATGAAGATCGGCTCTGCTCCTAAAAGGTTGAAGGCTTCTTGCTTGAATTGTACTCGGTGTTCTTGATTTCGGATTGGATTTTGAATTAGGGTTAGGGTTTGGAGGTACAAGTTGTGTCACTCAACTTGTGCGGGGAGATGAAGATTGAACAACTCTCGAACAACCTTTAGAAGTGAAGCCTAGGGTCCCTTTTATTGCCTTAAGAATGGTTAGCTTCCTTTGTAAGCTTGGATTAGGTTAGCTTCCCTTGTAAGCTTGGTACTTAGGAGGAAGGTTCTAGAATTAGTTAGTTAGGGTTAGCTTTGGAAGCTTGGAAGTTTAGCTTGAATAAGGAGCTTGCTGATCTGGCAGAAGACTCTGGAGTTTTCTGGAAATTATCATAGCTTGCTGAGTTGTAGGTACTGAGAGAAGTATTCTGCAGCTGAGAAGAAGTGGTGACGTGGCATTTCCACCGCGGATCAGCGGCACGTGCCTGCTACGGCCGCGGATCCGCGGTCATGTGAGGGCCTCAGTGCATGAATTTCTGTGTACTGCTTCCTCTTGACTTAATGGTATTTTTATGATATGATGAATTTTATAATTCCTTCTGTATCAATGCCAGATCAAAAATCTTAGACTTGGCGTATCTTTTATCAGCACTTTGACAATTTTGGCTCGGTTCCTGGAATTTCCTGCACAGACTTCGAAACAAGTGTTGCGCTATACAAGGATGATGCGATGCCATGATAAACACTCAATTTCCCTCAAAATGTTGGTTTTAAGGTATAACACAAGTAATCTGGTATTTTACGACTGTTTTGCTAGTATGTGCAACACTTAACCTGAATACCTTTAGATGAATGCAAATGGTAGGGAAATTGACGTGTTAAAAATACATTATTTTCGACTGATCACCTACACAGTGGCACAGTGCCGACTGCCCGAGGGCGAGGCAGTCGTCCTCACCCGAGACGAGGGCGGTATCCATATGGGAGTCGATCTAACGGGCCGATGTTCTGCTTTCTGAGCAGGCTCTGAGCTGGGCTGGGCTTAGCCCTGCGCGCTTTCTGGGTAAGTTAGGGCCGTTGTAGACGCTCTATTTAGAGTTTGATGAATTTTCTTTGCCCTTTTCAACGCCACTAACTCTCTTTATGTATTCTCCTTTCTGCAGAGCAAATGAACCGACCAAATTCTTAGCCGCCATAGCCGCGAAGGTAGGAAGGAAGACCGGTGGCGCTAGCTCGTCCCGACCTGGTTTGAGCTCGGTCTCGAAGCCAACTGCACCGGCGAAACCTTTCGCTGCGCCCTGAGCCCGGAAAGTCAGCCGTGGGGAGAGCCAGAAGCACGCACAGGAACCGGAGCCCCGGACGAGGGGGTGGAGGATGAAGCCGGCCTCACCAAGGTCCCCCTAAAGAGGCACAATAGGACGGTCTCTCGCTCTCCATCCTCCGGAATCCCCGTGCAAGAGGGGGACGTCTGTTTTGAGGTGCCTTCGGAGCTTTCCATTACCGATAGCCTGCTTTCGGACATGGAACGATCGGCCGGGTGCAAAATTCCTTGGGGAACCCTAAAGGCCCAAGTGGCCGCCATCGTCCAGGAGGCGGTCCAGGTCGGTATCTATTTTCCTTTGAGTATTTTGTCAAATATTTTTCCTCGGATCGAACATTTTTAACCCTTTTTTGCTACTTTCCTCAGGTCCTCCAACACTGCGCCCTCATCGTCAATATGGAGTCCGAGGAGATTGCCCCGGCTATGAGGAAGGCGGGCGAATCATCCTCGCGGGAGGAGGACCTGCGCATGGAGCTACAGCAGGCAAGGGAGAGGATAGCCATCCTCGAAACCCGGGTGGCCGCTGAGGAGTTGACGAACTCCAAGTGTAAGGAGTCCGTCCGACTTTTGAGTGAATCCAACAAGGCCATCCAGGCTAAGTTGGAGGAGGCTAAGGTGCTTAATGTCACGATGAAGAAGTCGCGGGATGCCTGCAAGAGGGACACCCAGGCGGCTCTTGAAGTGGTGAAACTTGTCGATCTCCGAGCTTCGAAGTCCGTGGAGAGGTATAAGGCGTCGGACCAGTTCTATGTTGACCTTACTGACACCTCGGCCATTGTTTGGCACCAGGCCCTCGACACTGTCAAGGAGTTGATGCCGGGGTTTGCTGACGGCGAGCTTCGGCTCCAGTACCCTCTCTCCGAAGATGCGCCGCAGGGGGAGATTGTCGGGAGTGCCGCCAGGGGAGAGGCTGCCGGTGGAAGCACCGACCCAGAGGCTGCCATTTCGGTCCCCGACGCTGGTGTCGAGCAGGGCGAGATCCTCCCCGGTTCTGAGGCCTGAGCTTTCCTGCCTTTTTCCCTTTACTTTTTCAAATTTTGTAAGCCTCCGGGCACCTTTTGTAAGGCTGAGGAGCCCAGAATACCTTGTAAAGACTTTCAGAACATAAATAAAACTGGGTTTATTTTCCTCTGCATGGCAATGTGTTTCTTGCATGAGTACTTGAGCTTGTCGGTCTTTTCCTTGATCAAAGTGTTAGGCCGTAGGTCAATGACCGGACTTTTAGATGGCGATCGCGCGTCGAGTGTAAGTCGGTTAATCGCCAAGTGCAGGAAGGTCAGAGTCTTCCCGCCCCCGGAGTCGAGATGGCGATCGTTCAGTTAGGATATATCGGAAGACTTCTCCATGTAGGGAGGTCGGTATCTGACCATTCCTTAGAGTCGAACCGACGACCACGTCTCTTAGCGTAAGTTGACCAACAACCAAGTCAGAATTGGTCAGCATTGACTGGTTTCCCTGCGGTGTAGTTCTTAGACCTTTGTCTTGAGATGGTAGGAATTTATCACACGGATTGACCAAGCAGGGAAGCTGCTCGGTGGCCTCTTGATGTGGGCTTTAGAGACTTGGCATCAGTAGGCAGGGGACTACCCGCCAGGGATTGACCGGGCTGGTAAGCTGCTCGGTGGCTTCTTGGTGAGGGCTTCGATCCTTAGCGCAGCTGGGTAGGAAGTTACCCGCTAAGGATTGACCGAGCAGGGAAGCTGCTCGGTGGCCTCGTGAGGAGGGCTTTGGATCCTTGGCGAAGTTGGGTAGGAATCTACCCGCCAGGGATTGACTGAGCAGGGAAGCTGCTCGGTGGCCTCCTGGTGAGGGCTTCGATCCTTAGCGCAGGTGGGTAGGAAGTTACCCGCTAAGGATTGACCGAGCAGGGAAGCTGTTCGGTGACCTTGTGAGGAGGGCTTTAGATCCTTGGCGAAGCTGGGTAGGAATCTACCCGCCAAGGATTGACCGAGTAGGGAAGCTGCTCGGTGGCCTCTTGGTGAGAGCTTCGATCCTTAGCGCAGGTGGGTAGGAAGTTACCCGGTAAGGATTGACTGGGCAGGGAAGCTGCTCGGTGGCCTCGTGAGGAGAGCTTTAGATCCTTGGCGATGATGGGTAGGAAGTTACCCGCTAAGGATTGACCGAGCAGGGAAGTTGCTCGGTGACCTCATGATGAAGGCTTTAGATCCTTGGCGAAGATGGGTAGGAATCTACCCATGAGGGATTGACTGAGCAGGGAAGCTGCTCGGTGGCCTCTTGGTGAGGGCTTCGATCCTTAGCGCAGGCGGGTAGGAAGTTACCCGCTAAGGATTGACCGAGTAGGGAAGCCGCTGGATGGCCTCTTAGTGAGGGCTTTGATCCTTAGTGTAGGTGGGTAGGAAATTCCCTGCTAAGGATTGACCGAGCAGGGAAGCTGCTTGGTGACCTCGTGAGGAGGGCTTTAGATCCTTGGCGAAGATGGGTAGGAATCTACCCGCCAAGAATTGACCGAGCAGGGAAGCTTCTCCATGGCCTCATGGTGAGGGCTCCGATCCCTAGGGTAAGTGGGTAGGAAGTTACCCACTAAGGATTAACCGAGCAAGGAAGCTGCTCGGTGGCCTCATGAGGAAGACTTTATATCCTTGGCGAAGATGGCTAGGAAGTTACCCGCTAAGGATTGACTGATCAGGGAAGCTGCTCGGTGGCCTCGTGAGGTGGGCTTTAGATCCTTGGCGAAGATGGGTAGGAATCTATCCGCCAGGGATTGACCGAGCAGGGAAGCTGCTCGGTGGCCTCTTGGTGAGGGTTTTGATCCTTAACACAGATGGATAGGAAGTTACCCGCTAAGGATTGACCGAGCAGGGAAGCTGCTCAGTGGCCTCGTGAGGAGGGCTTCGATCCTTGGTGCAGATGGGTAGGAATCTACCCGTCGGAGATTGACCGAGCAGGGAAGCTGCTTGGTGGTCTCTTGGTGAGGGCTTCGATCCTTAGCGCAGGTGGGTAGGAAGTTACCCGCTAAGGATTGACCGAGCAGGGTGTAAGGTGTTTTTTGTCACCCCATTAAGATGGGAATACGCGTCGCTTGTCAGGCGTACAACAGATTCCCCCTACCTAGGGTAGGCGGGGGTTTATTGATTGTGGGGATCCGAATCTACGGCAGCTGTGGACTAAGCTGCCGTTAATTACCCCTCGCCTTTGGAGCGTAGGAATCTCCGATTGACGGGTCAAACCGGTCATGCAAATTTAATGTGCAGTGTGCGTATGTTGTGCAGTGAGGGGGTTTTGGATATATCGGGGGACTCGTAGAGTTTACGGGGGAAGTGTGTACGTATATATAAAAAAAAGAGAATAGCGTCCAAAGGACGCGTGAGCGCCAGCGCCCCACATGCCTGGCACGCAGGCGCTGGGCACCAACGCCCCAAGTACCGGGCGTGCGGGCGCTGGGCGACCGCAGAAGAGAAGACTTGGTCCCTGCACTTAGAGTTGTGCTCCTGATTTGACTTCTGGAATTAAACTCCTAAAAAGAGATTAATTTATGGAGTTAAACTCTAACAGAACTTGAATGGAGTTAAACTCCTAAAAAGAGATTAATTTATGGAGTTAAACTCTAACAGAATGGAGTTAAACTCCTAGAAATCTTTGGAAATGATCAAAGGGAGCCCCTTTTTTCCTCCTCTTTGGCCCTGGATCTTCTTTTAAGCCTTGGATCTTTCCAAGGTGGGATTTTTGGAGATGGGTCTCCTTCTTCCTCCTCTTCTGTTGGCCGGATCTTAGAGAGAAGGGGGTGACATTTAAAAATCTCCCATTTTTGAGATCTGATGGAAGATCTGAGTTCCCCTTCAAGGGTTTGATGGTGAAAAACTATTTATTTTTGGGAAAGAAAGAGTTGAACTCTTGATTTAATTCAGAAAAGGGGAAGAAGGTTTAGAACCTTGAGAAAGGGGAAGGAACCACAAAAACCCTATATTTTTGAGCGAATGAATTCTTATCCTTTATTTCATTATCATGTTGTCTTTTATAGGCTTACAAGTTTACATATAGCCCTTTGGGCTTTACAAAATGGCATTTTGCTCATCTCATATCTCATGTGTTCATTTCTTTTGCATATGAGCCATGGGCTTTACAAAAATTTAGTTTTATGCCTATTTTTCTTACATTCATACATAAAAAATTACATTAAAATTATTTATTACATGATTTCATTTTAGTATGGGGGTGGCCGGCCGCGGGGCTCGACTTGGGCATGGGCCCACTTGATCTGGGCTTGGGCCCGCTTACTTGGGGTTGACTTTGACTTTGACTAGGTCAATCGGGGTGTAATTTTCGACCTCAACAAAGTGCCCCCATCAATAAATGCACACCGCGTATATGAGTTGTGTGCATGAAATTGATGGATCTTGGAGTTGGACTTCAAGGTGGAACATCCTTCCAGGGGCGGAGCATAATTTTAGGGATCAGAGGATAATTCCGGAGGTCGGAGCATAATTCTAAAGAGCGGAGCATGATTCCGGGGTTCGGAGTATAATTCCGAAGAGCGGAGCATGATTCCAAGAGGTCGTAGCTTAATTCCGACAAGCGGCAGACATTTTGACCAAAGCATAATTTCGATGCAGAGGTTGATTCCCAGGAGAAGCATAATTCTGACAGGGAGGGCAGATACTCCGAGGCGAAGCATGATTTCGACATGAGGTACCTTCTGAGATGAAGCATGATTTCGTCACAGAGTTTGTTGGTTGACGTGATTCCAAGTCGAAGCATAATTTCGACAGGGAAGGCAAATACACCGAGGCAAAGCATGATTTCAACAAGGGGTATATTCTGAGACGAAGAATGATTCCGCCACAGAGATTGTTGGTTGACGTGATTCCGAGTCGAAGCATAATTTCAACAGGGAAGGCAGATACATTGAGGCGAACCATGATTTCAACACGGGGTATATTCTGAGACGAAGCATGATTTCGCCCAGAGCTTGTTTTTTGACTTGATTCCGAGGCGGAGCTTAATTCCGACGGGGAGGTCATTGGTTGACTTGATTCCAAGACGGAGCATAATTACGACAGGGAGTCGCTTGTTGACTTGATTCCGAGTCGGAGTATAATTCTAACGGGGAGGTCATTGATTGACTTGATTCCAAGACGGAGCATAATTCCGATAGGGAGGTCGCTGGTTGACTTATCCCCGACACAGAGTGTTTGTGGTCAACGTTTCCCCGGCATGGAGTGTCACTGGTTTTGATGTAGAGTCCGATTCCCAGGCGAAGCATAATTCCGACAAAGAAGGTAGATACTACGAAGCGAAGCATGATTTCGACATGGGGTACACTCTGAAACGAAGCATGATTCCAATGCAGATGTCAATTCCCAGTCAAAGCATAATCCGACGGGGAAAGCAGGTACTCCGAGGCGAAGCATGATTTCGACATGGGGTACATACTGAGACGAAGCATGATTCCGCTGCAAAGGTTGTTGGTATGATTTGATTTGGGTTGACATCAGCATCGCTACACTGGAATATGGTACCATGAGCAAATCATCATTTGCCATGAGCGGATTTAGGGATTTTGGTTTTGGTTTGGTATCAGTATCGCTACACTGGAATATGGTACCAGGAGCAAATCATCATTTGCCGTGAGGAGATTTCCCTTGTTCCCAGTTTAACGACTTAGGGGTCATCTGTTCCCAGTTTAACGACTTAGAGGTCATATGTACCCAGTTTATCGACTTAGGGGTCTATTGGATTGATTGGAATTTCGGGGTAGGGGTCGGCATCAGCGTTGCTAACACTGAAGCACAGGTGCCAGGAGTAATTCATCATTCGCCTTTTCCTGTTAGGGAGCGATAGCTTAGGAGACAGGTTTAGGTCCCTATCCCCTAAGGCTTTTCAATTTTATGAGCCGTAAGGATCTCATAAAAGAATTTTCTCCTTACGAGTCAAAAAGATCTCGTAGGTGCGTTTTCTCCTTAGGAGTCGTGGGGACACCCAAGTGTGTTTTTCCTTTGTGAGTCGTAAGGATCCCACGAAAGTGTTTTCTTATGAGTTGGGAGGATCCCGTAAGTTTTGTTCTCTTCATGTATCATGAGGACACATGAGTGGGTCTTCCCAAATGGAGCATAATTCCAAGGGCGGAGACCGGCCGCTGGACTGGTGATTGCGGTGGGGAATGGGTATGATGAGAATTATTTGAGCTCATAGATTGTATATGACAGTCAGTTCGGGGATCAACCGTAGGGCTGGGAGAATTTTTGGAATTTAGATTTTGGTTGGCGTCTGCATCGCTACACTGAAATATAGGACCAGGAGCGACTCATCATTCGCCGCTGGGGATGACCGATAGCGAAGTAGTACCGTGAGGGAAAGGTGAAAAGAACCCCCATCGGGGATTTGAATTTGGAATTTGGTTGACGTCGACATCGCTGCACTCGAATATGGTACCAGAAGCGACTCATCATTCGCTATTGGAGGTTTTCTTTTTTTACCGCGATTGCTCTACTATTTTAGCTTTTCTTATCACGAAGGTCATGATTGCCCTATCATTTCGGCTATTCATTCGCGGTTGCCCCATCATTTCGGCTTTATTTTTCATTTGTATTTTACTGGCTGATTTTTATTGCGAGTTACCCCATCATTTCGGCTCATTTTTTTATTTACACTTTTTTTTATTTACACACATTTTTTTATTTACACATTTTTTTACATTCTCAGTTTAACGACTTAGAGGTCGACTGTTTTGTATGAAATTGGCGGTCGCAGTTTGACTGTATGCTAACACGCCCTTAGACAGTTCTATCTCTCTTGCCTTATATTGTTTTTCGACCCAATGTTTGAAGACGAAACAGTTCTCAATGGCATGACTTATCACTCTGTTGTAGGGGAAGTATTGGGGTCGTTGGTCATATTCGCTTCTTGCGATCTTTTTGATTCTGGCAATT
This sequence comes from Agapanthus africanus, assembly GCA_030015575.1. NCBI lineage: Eukaryota > Viridiplantae > Streptophyta > Magnoliopsida > Asparagales > Amaryllidaceae > Agapanthus > Agapanthus africanus. Next base: position 166,553 of record JASDDO010000291.1, read on the forward strand.
GTAGAGCGTTTCTTAGCGCGTCTTGGAATATTTTATGGACTTTGTTCCATATGAAGGAATATGCCTTATCCAGCTTTTCTTTCAGTGGAGTGTTGGGGTCAAAATTTGCATCCCAGTTGACCGGTTCAAAGTCAAAGTCAACCCTAAGTAAGTGGGGCCAAGCCTAAGCAAATGGGCCCATGCCCAGGTCGAGCCCCGCGGCCGGCCTCCCCATGCCAAAATAAAAATCATGTAACAAATAATTTTGATGTAATTTTTGGTGCATAAATGTAAGCAAAATGGGTATAAAACCAAATTTTTGTAAAGCTCATGGCTTATGTGCAAAAAGAAATAGCACATGAGACATGGGATGGGCAAAATGCCATTTTGTAAAGCCCAAGGGGCTATGTGTAAATGTGTAAGCCTATAAGAGGCAACATGACGAAAATATCTAAGAGACTTTTCATTCCCCTCAAAATCTAGAGTTCTTGGTGCTTCCTTCTCCTTCCAAAAGGTTCTAAAACCTTCTTCCCTTCTTTTGAATTAAATCAAGAATTTTCTTCCTTTTCCAAAGCTAAATAGTTTTTCACCACGAAACCCATGAAGGGGAGCTTAGATCTTCCATTAGATCTCAAAAGGGGAGATTTTTAAATCTCACCCCCTTTCTCCAAGATCCGGCCAACCGACAGGAAGAAGAAGGAGACCCATCTCCAAAAATCCCATCTTGGGTAAATCCAGAGCCAAAGGGAGAGACAAAGGAGCCCCCTTTGATCATTTCTAAATTTTTTTAGGAGTCTAACTTCATTCAAGATCCATTGGAGTTTAACTCCCTAAATTAATCTCTGTCAGGAGTTTAACTTCATAAGTCAAATCGGGAGCACAACTCCCAGTGCAGGGACCAAGTCCCCTTTGCTGCTGGCGCACAGCGCCCGCGTGCCTGGCACATGGGGCGCTGGCGCCTTTCTCCCACGCATCCTTTGGATGCCCCCTTTCCCTTACACACACATACATATTCTACAATACTGTCCCTCGTTAGAAAAATTTCCAAAGGGCCGCTATTCCGCACCTCGCAAGGGGGCTGCTAGCCCCTTTCACCCCCAGCCCGCTATCCGAGTAGTGGGACCCCCGTAAAATCTCTGCGAGGCCCCCGATATATCCAAAACCCTTTCAAAACATACACACACTGCACGTCGAGTTCGCATGACCTGTTTAACTCATCAATCGGAGGTTCTTTCGCTCTAGAGGCGAGGGGTAATTAACGGCAGCTTAGTTCGCGGCTGCCGGAGATTCGGATCCCCACAATCAATAAACCCTGGCCTACCCTAGGCAGGGGGAATCTGTACCGCGCCTGACCAGCGCGCGTATTCCTATCTTAATGGTGTGATGAAAAACACCCTACAGATTCTGGCACACCCGGTGGGACCAATCTCTCCTCCTATATTTCGGGTTAAGCATTATTGCGAACTCAATCAATATACATATCGATTACCTGTACTGAAATCTTGCCTCTCTGTGCAGGAGGGTTAACAGTTTTCAATTGCCATCTTCGAACGCAAGTCGGTATTTGAACGACTTTCCTTGGCCCCAGCTGGGGGCAACGCCATCGACACCGACAAAGTAATAAGGCATCTCATGTAAGCTCCAGCGGTGCCCCTGACAACTACTCAATCGGGTATCTTCTTGACCATCACGTCATTAAACTGGGAATAATCGACCTCTAAGTCGTTAAACTGGGGATGTAAAAATGTGTAAATAAAACAAATATATATATAAAGCCGAAATGATGGGGCAACTCGCAATAAAAATCAGCGAGTAAAAATAAAAATGAAAATAAAGCCGAAATGATGGGGCAACCGTGAATAAAAAGCCGAAATGATAGGGCAATCGCGACCTTCGCGATAAGAAAAGCTGAAATGATAGAGCAATCGCGGTAAAAAAAACCCTGAATGATGAGTCGCTCCTGGTACCATATTCTAGTGCAGCGATGCAGACGCCAACCAAATTCCAAACTCAAATCCCAAATGGCGAATGATGAGTCGCACCTGGTACCATATTCCAGTGCAGCGATGCAGACGCCAACCAAATTCTAAACCCCATACCCCAAATGGCGAATGATGAGTCGCTCATGGTACCATATTCCAGTGCAGCAATGCAGACGCCAACCAAATTCTAAACCCCATACCCTAAGTGGCGAATAATGAGTCGCTCCCAGTATCATATTCCAGTGCAGCGATGCAGATGCCAACGAAATTCCAAATCCCATACCCCAAGTGGCGAATGATGAGTCACTCTTGGTACCATATTCCAGTGTAGCGATGCAGACACCAACCAAATTCCAAATCCCATACCCCAAGTGGCGAATGATGAGTCGCTCCTGATATCATATTCCAGTGCAGCGATGCAGACGCCAACTAAATTCCAAATCCCATACCCCAAGTAGCGAATGATGAGTCGCTCCTGGTACTATATTCCAGTGCAGCGATGCAGATGTCAACCAAATTCCAAATCCCATACCCCAACGGCGAATGATGAGTCGCTCCTGGTACCATATTCCGGTGCAGCGATGCAGACGCCAACAAAGTCCCGAAATTTTTCCGGCCCTACGGTTTGGATCATACATCCTGCAAAACCGTATACAATTTACTGGCGTAAAACGATCCTAATCTCTCCCAAGTCCTACCGGCGAGACCACATTCAAATTCCCACCGGCGATGAAGATTCAAAAAAAAAGGTATGTCCACAAGAAAAATGGGCAAGGATGAAAACCCGAAAGGGCTCCATGAGTAAAAACAGCAGGACTGTCGGCGAGTTTGTGAAAACTCGAAAGGGAGCAAACTCGTGAAAAAGAGATGAAATGCACTCGCAAAGTCCTCTCGACTTTGTGAGGAGAAAATCCCCGTGCGAGATCCTTACGACTCACAAAGGAGCAACACACTTGGGGGTCCCCACGACTCCTAAGGAGAAAATGCACCTACGAGATCCTTTTGACTCGTAGGGAGAAAATGCTTTTATGGGACCCTTACGGCCTATGAAATTGAAAAGCCTCAGGTGATAGGGATCCAAACCTGTCTCCTAAACCATCGCTTCCCAACAGGGAAAGGCAAATGATGATTCGCTCCTAGTACCATATTCCAGTGTAGCGATGCTGATGTCAACCCAAATCAAATCAAACCAACAACCTCTGCGGCGGAATCATGCTTCGTCTCAGAATGTATCCCGGGTCGAAATCATGCTTCGCCTCGGAGTATCCACCTGCCATGTCGGAATTATGCTTCGCCTAGGAATCATCCTCTACATCAAAACCAGTGACACTCCATGATGGGGAAACGTCGACCACAGACACTCTGTGCCGGGGACAAGTCAATCAGCGACCTCCTCGTCGGAATTATGCTCCGCCCTGGAATCAAGTCAACCAGCGACCTCCCCGTCGGAATCAAGCTACACCTCGGAATTAAGTCGACCAACAAGCTCTACGTCGAAATCATGCTTCGTCTCAGAGTGTACCCCATGTAGAAATCAAGCTTCGCCTCGGTGTATCTACCCTCCCTGTCGAAATTATGCTTCGGTTCGGAATCAACCAGCGACCTCCCCATCGGAATCAAGCTCCGCCTCGGAATCAAGTCGACCAACAAGCTCTGCGTCGGAATCATGCTTCGTCTCAGAGTGTACCCCGTATCGAAATCAAGCTTCGCCTCGGTGTATCTGCCCTCCCTGTCGGAATTATGCTTCGGCTCAGAGTCATCCAACGACCTCCCCGTCAGAATTAAGCTCCGCCTCGGAATCAAGTCGACTAACAAGCTCTGCGTCAAAACTATGTTTCGTCTCAGAATGTACCCCGCGTCGAAATCACGCTTCGCCTCGGAGTATCTGCCTTCCCTGTCGAAATTATACTTCGCCTGGGAATCAACCTCTGCATTGAAATTGTGCTTCGGTCAAAATGTTTGCCACCCGTCGGAATTACGCTCCGACCCCTTTGGAATCATGCTCCGCTCATCGGAATTATGCTCTGATCCCTGGAATCATGCTCCGCTCTTCGGAATGATTCTCCGATCCTCGGAATTATGCTCCGATCCCTGAAGTTATGCTCATCGGAATTATGCTCCGATCCCTGGAATCATGCTCCGCTCTTCGGAATGATGCTCCGATCCTCGGAATTATGCTCCAATCCCCGAAGTTATGCTCATCGGAATTATGCTCTGATCCCTAGAATCATGCTTCGCTCTTCGGAATGATGCTCCGATCCTCGGAATTAAGCTCTGATCCCTGAAGTTATGCTCATCGGAATTGTTCCCTTATAAAAATTCATAAGAAGAAGGGAAGGGGAAAATTCCCCACTAATGGAAGCATCACGTGTGAGCACGTGATCATTAATCCCTTACAAAGAGACTCGGAGAGGGAAAAGGAGAAAGTTCCCGCTAGTAGAGCATCACGTGCAAGCACGCGATGCATCTGTATGCAGAATAGGCAGCTCCGTTTAATAGGTGGCAACTAAAGCCTCACGTGCAAGCACGTGATCGTCTTTTCACACAAAACGTGTGGGACTCAGTTATAAAACAAACAAAGAACAAAGAGGCTCACGTGTTACCACGTGATGCCTTACCTCTGTTGGACTCCTGCATGCAAACAAACCAAGTTAATTCTGTGAGGAATTACGTGGTACACGTGATGGCTCGTATGCCTTCTGAACAGATAGAATTAAATTCTAAACAAAGAGATCAAAAGCACTAGTTTGGAAAATATTTTCTTGGATCTTTCTAAACAAGAAAGATTGCATTCTGTAAAGTAGAGCGCCGTTGGATTAAAAATCCAATGGTGATTAAAAATCACCAATTTATGGAAACATTCTGTGCAAGGAAATATCTTCCTAAATTTACCTGGAACAACAAAAGAAATATCTTCTGTAAAATAAAAGTCTTTGGATTAAAAATCCAACGGTGAATAAAATTCACCAAGTGATCTAAAAGATTATGTTGGTTATAAAATCAATCAAAATCTCTCAATGAGAGATTTGCTGAATAAACTGATTCTTTTCTTTCTCCTATAAATAGGAGCCAAGAAGGAGAAAAAAGAGAAGGAGAAGAAGAGAGAAAAACCCTTTTGGAAGCAAAAAAAAGGAAAGAAAAAGAGAGAATTTAATTCTCCAGAGAGAAGAAGATCTCTTCAAAGGAAAAAAAAAACTCTAGGTAAGAGAAGGAAGGAGATCACCCCATATGCTCCCACAAAATAAAAAAGAATTTAAATCTCAAACCAAGAGTTTAACTCTTCTAAAAAGAACTTAGTTCTTCCTCTGGTTGAAAATCTGCAGAAGCAGATCCCCCCACAAGTTGAGAATTTAATTCTCATCGGGGAGATCTGTCATGTAGATTCAAAACTTAAGGGGAGAATTGAGTTTAAATAATTTAATTCTTTCAACGTAACATATAGGAATTTAATTTCTCTAAATAAAACTGGGGTTTAACCCTATAAAAGAATTTAATTCTTAAACAAAGGATTTAACTCTCCATGCACATAAAAGAGATCATCACCCAACATGATAAATGTCAGATCACGTGCGCCCATGTGAGCCCCCCCTCAATGATCAAAAGAAAACAATTGATATCAGGTCACGTACTCCCACGTGACCCCTGAACTAGCCTCTTCAAAAGGATAAAAGGGGAGTAAACCTAAAACAGATCTCAATTTGAGGCGCCTCACGTGATATCACGTGACCCTTTATAGTGCTAAGCACTTTCAGAAGAGAAAGGAGAATAAATCAAATGCTAGCTCGTGACCCTTTATAGTGCTAAGCACTTTCATAAGAGAAAGGAGAATAAATCAAATGCTAGTGTGCCTCACGTGATCCCACGCGACCCCAATAGTGCTCAGCATTCAGAAAAGAAAATGGGTAATTCCAAAGAAGCTGGGCCTATTTTCCATGCGCCTCACGTGAGCGCCTTAAGTTTTTAGTGTTTAACACTACTTTAAGGCATCACGTGACCCCACGTGAGTGCCAGACATACGCTAGTGTTTAACACTTTAAATAAAACAAAAGAATAAGGGGTGTCAGAGCCCACATTATTGTTCAGCATCGCTGATGCAGAAATGGGATCAATCCCAAATAAAAATGATTAAAAGGGCTGAGCCCAAGATTGGCCAAACCCCAAATTGACTGAGCCTATTGGCTTTAGTCCCAAACAAGATTATCAAATCTTTAATGAACATTTACTGGTTCAAGGGTATATCTCTTCACACCTCTGATATATGTCGTTGTAATTCTTCAATGTCTTCAGAGAGGTGGCGGGTCCCGGCAACCAGACATTCAATGGACCGCAACGTCCCTAAACTAAACTCTACGGACTCTGATGTCCTTAAACTCATAGACTATGATGTCCTTAAACTTTATGGACTATGATGTCCTTAAACTTTATGGACTGCAACGTCCTTAAACTAAACCCTATAGACTATGACGTCTTTAAAATATGGACTATCATGTCCTTAAACTCCACGGACTATGATGTCCTTAAACTTATGGACCGCAATATCCCTTAACTAAAATAATAGAGCCCAAATGCTCTTTTGTTGGATCTAAATGATCCTGTTAAGTAGATCTTAGTCTAAAATTAGACTAACGTATCCTTAACAAACGTTTAAATTGATATTAGTTTCAAATGAGATTAACGATCTTTAAACCCAACCCAAAACCAAATCTGAGAAAATACGGATTTGGTCTAATCCACGTCCTACGGGCGACAACATAAATTAGTCTTCGTATACAATCCACGGGCAACCAAAAATAAAACAAACACACACGACACGAAGCGACCATCTGGAGAAGGAGAAAGTGGTTACCGCGATGCGGTAGCGTAATTAACTGCAGGGGCTTGCGCCTGCAGGGAAGAGTGTCCCCACAATCAAAACCCCTCACAATGAGGGGGAATCTGACGAAGTCTGCTACAACGGCCGCATCCGTCTAAACCTCCGATACACGGTGCTATAAATCAACTTGGCATCTTCAGAGAGGTGGACTGTTCCCTGCCGAAAGACGCGACGAAGACGCGATGAACGTCTTGCCTGAAATTCGGGGCAGATGCTAATTGGTGCTATCCGTCCACCTCTCTGAAGATGCCAAGTTGATTTATGACACCATATATCGAAGGTTTAAACGGATGCGACCGATGTAGCAGATTTCGTCAGATTCCCTCTTGTTTGAAGGGTTTTTGATTGTGGGGACGCTCTTCCCTGCAGGCGCAAGCCCCTGCAGTTAATTACGCTACCGCATCGCGGTAACAATTTTCTTCTTCTCCAGATGGTCACTTCGTGTCGTGGGTGTTTGTTTTGTGTTTGGTTGCCCATGGATTGTATACGGAGACTAATTTATGTTGTCGCCCATAGGGCGTGGACTAGTCCAAATCCGTATCTTTCTTAGATTTGGGTTTGGGAGTTTGGGTTTAAGGATACGTTAGCCTCATTTGAGACTAAGATCAACTTAAACGTTTGTTAAGGATATGTTATTCTAATTTTAGACTAAGATCAACTTAACGGGATCGTTTAGATCAGACAAAAGAGCAATTGAGCTCTATTGTTTAGTTTAATAACATTGTGGTCGATAATTAATTTAAGGATATTACGGTACAATGTTAGTTTAAGGACATCTCGGTCCAATGTTAGTTTAAAGACATCACGGTCGAAGTGAAGGACATCATAGTCCGTGGGTTTAAGGACTCCACAGTCCAATGTTAGTTTTAAGATGTCACGGTCGAGGTTAAGGACATCATAGTCCGTGGATTTAAGGACTCCACAGTCCGATGTTAGTTTAAAGACATCACGGTCGAGGTTAAGGACATCATAGTCCATGGGTTTAAGGACCCCACAGTCCGTTGTTAATTTTAAGACATCACGGTCGAGGTTAAGGACATCATAGTCCATGGGTTTAAGGACCCCACAGTCCGTTGTTAGTTTTAAGATATCACGGTCAAGGTTAAGGACATCATAGTCCATGGGTTTAAGGACCCCACAGTCCGTTGTTAGTTTTAAGACATCACGGTCGAGGTTAAGGACATCATAGTCCATGGGTTTAAGGACCCCACAGTCCGTTCTTAGTTTTAAGACATCACGGTCGATATTAAGGACATCATAGTCCATGGGTTTAAGAACCCCACAGTCCATTGTTAGTTTTAAGATATCACGGTCGAGGTTATGGAGATTATAGTCCATGGGTTTAAGGACCCCACAGTCCGTGAAATGCGTGGTTGTCGAGACCCGTCACTTCTTTGAAGACGTTGAGGAATTACAACGACAAATATCAAAGGAGTGAAGAGATATACCCTTGAACCAAGGTGGATTAAATGATCTGTAGTCCAATTTGGAACTAAGATCAATTAATTATATTATGAGCACATTGGCTCAGTTGAGTTTGAATTGAGGACTTATGGCCAGTTTGGGCTAAGTCTAATTAAGTTTGAAATATTGGTCCTTTTGTTGGACCATTAGACATTTGTCTGGTTTTAGCCCACATTATTTAGCAATGATAGGTAAAAGTTTGAGGGCTTTGATAATATTTTTATCTTTGGCTTAGCATTGAACATCACAGCTCTGAATTTTACTCAATTTTGAGATTCATTTGGAAAGGAGGCTTTTGCCTCTAGAGAATTAGTCAATTTGGCTAAAAGTAGTGTTAAACACTAGAGAACAACAGTGTTAAACACTGGAGATAGAACTCTCAAATTAGTGTTAAACACTAAAAGACAATCAGTGTTAAAACACTGAAAATATAATCCTCAATTTAGTGTTAAACACTAGAACATGACAATGTTAAACATTGGAAATGAAGTTGTCAAATTAGTGTTACACACTAGAAAGCACCAGTGTTAAACACTGGGAATAAATCCTTTAAATTAGTGTTAAACACTAAATAGGAATGGGTCACATGCGGCCACGTGAGGACACCCAGAGGTGGGACCAGATTCTTTTTACTTTGCTTTGCAAATAAGTGTTAAACACTTTTTCACTTTCTGGCCATCACATGTTGGCACGTGATGGAGATTTATGCGCTGATTATTAAAGCATTTATCAAGAGGTCACGTAAAATACGTGAGAGCGTCCAAAGGTGGGGCCAGATCTCCTCACTTTGTTATGCAAATAAGTGTAAAACACTTTTTCATCTTTTGAGCATCACATGTTGACACGTGATGGAGATTTATGCACTGATCATTAAAGCACTCGCTAAGGGATCACGTGGGGATACGTGAGAGAGCCCAAAGCTCATATTTCCTTTGCTTTTTCTTTCTGTGTTTTGTAGGTCATGTGGGAGCACGTGAGGCATTGCCTCAAAGCTTATTCCTTCTCATTTTTGGGGATTTTTTCAGGGGTCACGTGGGGACACGTGACCTTAGTCTTTTGCATGCATGGAGATCTTTCAAGGCTCTTTTTTTTTTAAGAATTAAATTCTCTGTAGGGTTAAACCCTAGTTATGTTTTAGAGGAATTAAATTCCTATTTGAAAGAATTAAATTCTTATCTAGGGTTAAACCCTAATTTTCTTTAGAGAAATTAAATTCCCATATATGTAAAAGAATTAAATTCTTGTGTAAGGGTGAAACCCTAATTTCATTTTAGGAGGAATTAAATTCCTGTAAATCTGAGAGAATTAAATTCTCAATTAGGGTTAAACCCTAGTTTTGTCCATCTTGAAGGAATTAAATTCCTATAGTTTTAGGAGAATTAAATTCTCAGATAGGGTTTAAACCCCAATTTCATCTTGAAGGAATTAAATTCCTGTAAATTGGGAGAATTAAATTCTCAGATAGGGTTTAAACCCTAATTTATCTTGGAGGAATTATATTCCTATAAATTTGGGGAGAATTAAATTCTCTGAACTCAATTCTCCCTCTAAGTCTTGGATCTGCATGGCAAAATCTCAACCCGATGAGAATTAAATTCTCAACATATGGGGAGATTTGCTTCTGCAGATCTTCAACTAGAGAAAGAACTAAGTTCTTTTTGCAGAAGAGTTAAACTCTTAGATTTTGAGAATTAAATTCTCTGTTTGAAGTTTTGATCCCCTTTCTTTTCTCACCTAGGGTTTTTTTTGTTGAGAATTAAATTCTCCTTTCTTTTCTCTCTGAAATTTCAAGATTCCAAAATTCTATCTATTTCTTCTCCTCTTGGCTCCTATTTATAGGAGAAGGAAAAGAATCAATTTGTTTAGTAAATGTTTCATTGAAAGATTTTGTTTGTTTTTATAATTAATATGATCCTTTAGATCATTCAGTGAATTTTATTCACCGTTAGATTTTCAATCCAAAGATATTCTGTTTGTTATTTTCGGTGAGATTTAGGGAAATCTTTCCTTATCTAAGATTTTTCCATAAATTGGTGATTTTTAATCACCCCTGGATTTTTAATCCAACGGTTCCCTATAACCCTTTTCCATCTGGAAAGATTTAGAGGAATTTAGAATTTAATTCTATTAAACTGTAAGGCTTTCAAAGCCTGTCACGTGCTGGCACGTGACCCTTGGTCACGTGTGGGCACGTGACCCCCAATTAAGTCATTTCCTCAGCCGCTTGTTTTCATTTCTGTTTTAACCATCACGTGTCAACACGTGACCATTGGTCACATGTGAGCACGTGATACCTCATTGAGATAGTTCCTGATATTTAATCAGGGAACATGGACGGATAAAACCAAATAGTATCTGCCCCCAAATTCAGGCAAGACGTTTGTCTTCCCGGTTTTCGGCGGCGAACAGATTCTGGCACGCCCGGTGGGACCTTTTCCTCTTTCCACTCCACACTTCATGTGTCGTGTTTCGCGAACGAATCGCGGTTTGCTATGGTTGCCCCTGGATTTGAGGTACTTAGATTTGGTGTCTTTCTCCGTGCAGAAAACAGAAGATCAACTGCAACAACTGCACCAACTCCAACAACTGCACCAACTCCCACTCTGTCCTTACTGGAGGAGTGACCTACGGGTCTCAGGCGGCCTCCGTTTTCACGATGCCAGTAGAACAGGTGACGCAAGCCACCACTGGGCTATTCTTTGGGACCATGCTCCCGTCCATGAGCTTCAACGCTCCACTGCTGTTACAAGAAGCTCCGAAGAAGTCGGTCTTTGATCAGCTTACAACTACCGTGGCCCCTCTCAACTGGTCGCCCAAATCCAACGCCTCAGTCTTTAACAGATTGAGCCAAAACTCCAATGGGTCCGTGAAGAAGCCCGCGATACCGGAGGGGGTTATCCCAAAACGGATAGCCATCCCTATTCCAACAAACGAAATCATCAAAGAGGCCTCTCCTACTAAAGGATCGGTCTTCGCTAAACTGTCCGCTCCAACTCCCGCTTCAGGCGAGATCACCAAAGTTGCTTCCCCTGCCCAAGGGTCAATCTTCGACAGGTTGGGCACTTCTTCTCAGCGGACGTCAATTTTCGAGAGGCTGGCACCGACATCAACCCTTCACCAGAGCAGGGGCACGATGAAGCCACCCCCATAGCTGAACCAATACCGTCTGCAAGGCATGCTCGACGTCGTCATTGGCACCGAGTGAGGAAAGCTGGGGGCAATTCCCCATCTGGACTTACCCCGTCGGCTTCAACGGTGGAAGTCGACGCTGCTATTGCAACTGGGAACAGCTTTGAACCACTCAAGAGGGTCCGCAAGAACTCTCCGACTGCCGTGCTGAAAAGATCTCTTCTACCTGTGGAGCATGCTACAAAGACAAAGCCAGAACAACCCCCTTAGCGGCTGTCCTAAAAAATTCACAGGGTCTGGCGACAGGTCCAGGACTCGGTGATCAACTAAGACTACTCCCGCCAACCAAAGAAAATGAAGGATCGGCAAGAGAAGGACCGCCCTGTCGTACTACAGAAGGTGTCATCTACTTAGGTTCCCGCTGCAACGGCTCCCTCAAATTCAACCATCCATAAAAGGAGAAGGCCGGAGAAGATCCCTGTGTCTGTGACGAATCGCAAGGACATTGAATCCAAACACCCCAAGTCTAGGGGCATGGTAGTGCATACTGTTTATATGGTTTCCGAAAAAGAGAAAAGCTGTGCTTCTACGGGTCATCGACCGCTCACACTATCAGTGACAAAGGCTCAGGAGCAACAACATCAAAAGCTCCAAGAGATGCTGACAACTATGGCTGCACTCACCGGGCCAAAAGCAAGCCCGGAGACATCGTCGGAGCAGCGCCAAGAACAGGAAACTGATGCCGAATTCCTCCGAAGAGTGATCGAAAGGAAAGACAAAGAGACCGTGGAGCAAGCGGCCAACATAAAACAAATGGCGCTTTTATTCCAAGATATGGTTGGAATGATGATACAGCTGGATCCCCCAGCTGAAGACCCTCCGATTATCCTTGAAGACGACAGAGGGGAGACGTCAAACCCCCTTCCGGCTTTATCAACAGCTAGAGAGGAGACGATCTAGAGAGCCGCGCTGGATGACTATATAGCTCAACAGATACGATCTCATCAGGCGAGCGAAGCGGCCGGCCAAATTGTTAAGACTGGACGACCCTATCTGGGTTGGTACGACCAAATAAAATACCCGCCGGGGTATACGATCCCTAAATTCCATGTATATAAGGGGACGGGGAATCCACATCAGCACGTTGCTCAATTCAGGACTCTGTGCGGTAACACCGGAGGTGACGATAAGCTACTGCTTTGTCAATTCGTTGGCAGCCTGTCGGAGACAGCATTCGAGTGGTATTCCGAGCCCCCGAATGACTCTGTCAAGACATTTGCAGAAATGGAACTACTGTTTACACAAAGATTCGCAAGTGCTAGCGATCGCACCCCGATCACCGCACTAATTAATGCCAGGGTGAAGCCAGGCGAAACATAGGTTCAGTACGCGATACTGTGGCGGAATCTATGGTCGAAATGTGAACAACGCATAGAAGAAGCCCCTGCAGTAGGCATGTTCATGGGTACCCTCGATCCGCAGGCGACTATATCCCAGTTCATGATATTTTTCAAGCCGACTACCTTCTAGGCCTTGATTGACAAACTGGTCCAAATGGATCAGATGGGCCATAGATCGTCTTCCTCGAAAATGGAGCCTCGAAACGAAAAGGGGAAGGGGAAAGCGACTTTCGTCGCCAATGCTCAACAGCAGCCTAGTGGTCCAAAACCAGCTGATCGCCAAAGTGATAGACAACGACTCTTCAACGAGAGTCTAAAACACCCTTATTAGTTTCCTCGGGATAAAACGAGAAGACTGGTCGAGTTGGCCGTGAGTAACAGGCTCATCACCCTACCGGATCTGAAACGCCCACTGCAGTCCGGTGACGTCAACAGTCTCAACTACTGCCCCTACCATCGAATAATGGGCCATCCAATCGAAGACTGCTTTATCTTCAAAAACTGGATTGAGGACCAGTACCAGCAAGGCAAATTCGCATTGTCTGAAAACTGGAGGGTAAACCCGCTACAGCCGCACGCTCTTAAAAAGGTGGGCACACCGGGAGCATCATGCTCTTTTATAGAAGAAGCTCCATGGGAGATCGCTCTTTCAGCTAAAACGAAAAGAATGCCGAAGGATCTCCAAACATGCCCTGCGATTAGGTGGAAAAGTCCGCTGGAACCCGAGATCATTGAGGGAATGCTAAAACCGCGCCCAATGCCAAGAATTGGTAGCGATAATCAAAACGCCCATGCCCAGCCGTCAAAGTCTTCAAAGAAGAATAAGAAGACCAAAAAGCCCATGAAGCCTAATGACATCCTTGAGGATGAGGATGATGACAATGATGGGGGAGAAGACTCGTCAGATGAACTTGAGAATTATGTGGCGAGCTGTCATGTGATCTCTCACTCGTCAATAGATGGTGAAGAAGCTCCTGATGCAGAGAAACTGGAGGCAGATCCCGAACCGGAACCCCTAGAACCGTCATACGAGATAATTGACATGTTGCTGAACGAAGCCCGTCAGAAAAGCAAAGCCGATCGAGAGCGCGAAATGGCCATATTCGGAAAAGCCAAACGCCGGTGACTGGACGAAAGGTTTAAAACACTCCCACCAGATCAAAGCACATCCGCTGTAAACAAAAGCAAACTTAAGACAAGGAAGCAGTTCACCAAAGCCCTGTCAGTGGGAATGAAGTTGTCGCCTTTCAAAGAAGACACTTCAGAAAATATGTTCCCTAACGAACTAGATGCACATACAAACTACTGCTTATACCATCGGAGGATCACACACCCTACCGAGGGATGCATAGCCTTTAAAAATTGGTGCCAGGGATACGTTGCTCATCGACAGCATCTCAAGCGGATGAAGCGCAAAACCCGTCGAGAGCAGAGAAGCATGACAGACGAGCATAAAAGAACTGCCGACGACTGTTACATGGTTGGTTCCGGGGGATCGCAAGTTCTCACCTTCGGGAGCGATTCTGATGAAGAAATAGCCCTCGGCCCTCTCTTCAAAGAATCCACCTCAGGAAAAGAGGAAGAGGCAAAGAACTGTGAGAATATTCAGCTGCACAATCGTACGCTACCCGAAAAGAATCTCAGACCCACAAACAAGGGATCTAACAGAAAAGATAAGGGGAAAGAAAAAGTCCGTGAAGATATCACCCTCAATGACCGAGTCGTCGAAGAGCTGGCAGAAAAAGCCAAGAACCCGCCAAAGAAAAACAAGGTAGATTACAACGTTCTGACACACCTGAGGAAGATACCCTCACAGCTAAGCATTCTCGATGCCCTTCTGCTATCCAAAGAAGCGAGAGATTCTTTGATCAAGGCACAACAAGAGCCCAAGCAGTTTCAAGCTTTCCTTGCCGAAGAAAAGATGAAGGACGAGCTAAAAGAAGAGCACACTGCTGACGTCACTTTCGACGATGAAGACCTCCTCCTCGGGACGTGTGAGCACAACCGTCCCCTGTATGTCACCGGATACTGTCATGATATCAAGATAGGAAAAATCCGGGTCGATAATGGGTCATCCGTCAATCTTCTCAATGTAAGAGTGTTGAAGGAGATTTGCATGAGCGTTCAGCATCTCGCTCAGGATAAAATCACCATCTTCGGGTTTGACTCCCAGTCATCACGGACGCTCGGGTCTGTGATACTGACGTTACGTTTTGGGCTGCTCGTCACTGACATCAAGTTTCACATCATTAACGCAAAAACTTGCTACAACGTTTTGCTCGGCAGGCCTTAGTTACATGAGTACAACATCATCCTTTCTACACAAAATCAATGTATGAAGTATTTTAAGGATGGTCTCGAGTATACCGTGACAGGAGAGCTGAACCCATTCTCCGTGAATGAAGTCCGAAAGTACGAAGATGCAAAATACTTCTTACCAGACTTCAAAGACATGGAAAGATGCTATAAACCGAAGAACAAAGTTATCGCCACCATCCCGGTCTTTGGGAGCGATACTGAGGAGGAGGAAGAGATAGTCTATTCGGGGCCACTCCAATACAACAAGCCCGAACCGTCTACCCCTATATTGGTGTTGGGGTAAAAATTTACACCGCGTTGACCGAGTCAAAGTCAAGGTCAACCCCCAAGCTAGGTGGGCCCAAGCCCAGGTCAAGCGGGCCCAAGTCGAGCCCGCGGGCAGCCTCCCCATGCCAACAACAAAATCATGTGATAAATAATTTTTATGTAATTTTTTATACATGAATGTATGCAAAATGGGCATAAAGCCAATATTTTGTAAGCACATGGCTTATGTGCAAAAAAGAAATGGCACATGAGCCATGGGATGGGCAAAATGCCATTTTGCAAAGCCCAAGGGGCTATATGTAAATATGTAAGCCTATATAAGACAACATGATGAATAAAAAAAGGGACAACTTTTCATTCTCTCCACAAAAATTTTAGATCTGAGATCTTTTGTGCCTCCTGCTCCTTCTCCAAGGTTCTAAACCTTCTCATTTCATTTGAATTAAATCAAGAGTTTTACTCTTTCTTTTCAAAAACTAAGAAGTCTTCCACCACAAAACCCACAAAGGGGAACTTGGATCTACCATTAGATCTCAGAAAGGAGAGATTTTTAGATCTCACATCTCTTGATCATCAAGATCCAGCCAACAGAGGAGGAAGAGGAAGAATCCCTTTCATCAACCAAAACATTTTAGGAGTTTAACTCCATATATTTACATATATATATATATATAATAAATATTTCCTTTCTGAAGCATAGCTTTTGTTTCTTAGGCTAAAAGCCTCTTTTTCTCGCCGGCGCTCAAGCGCAGAGCTCCCGCGTGTCGACACGTGGCGCGCTTGCGCTCAAGCGCAAGCGCCCGAGCGCAAGTCGCCCACGTGCCGACACGTGGCGCGCTTGCATTCAAGCGCAAGCGTTCGGGCGCAAGTCGCCCCCGTGCCGACACGTGGCGCGCTTGCGCTCAAGCGCAGGCGCTCGAGCGCAAGTCTCCCCCGTGCCGACACGTGGCGCGCTTGCGCTCAAACGCATGCGCTCAAGCGCAAGTCGCCATCGTGCCAACACGTGGCGCACTTGCGCTCAAGCGTCCAGTGCTCAAGCGCAGAGCGCCCACGTGCCGACACGTGGCACTCTAGCGCCTGAGCGCACACCACCTAGGCGCACAGCGCCCAAGGTGCTGCCCCTACGCATCCTTTGGATGCTTCTCCCCCCTCTTTTTTTTATATGTATATACATACATATATATATATATATATACATATGTACACATATGCACACATATGTGCACACACAGATACACCACGACACTGTCCCTGTTAGAAAAAAATTTCTAACGAGGCGCTGCCCCGCACCCCGCACCCCGCAAGGGGGCTGCTAGCCCTCTTGACCCCCAGCCCGCTATCCGGGTAGCGGGGCCCCCGTAAAACTCTGCGTGGCTCCCGATATATCCAAACCTCCCCTTTCAAAACACAACACACGTACACTGTACATCGAGTTCGCTTGACCAGTTTAACCCGTTAATCGGAGGTTCCCTCGCCCCAAAGGCGAGGGGTAATTAACAGCAGCTTAGTCCGCGGCTGCCGGAGATTCGGATCCCCATAATCATTAAACCCTGGCCTACCCTAGGCAGGAGGAATCTGTAGTACGCCTGACAAGCGCGCGCGTATTCCCATCTCAATGGGGTGACGAAAAACACCCTACAGATTCTGGCACGCCCGGTGGGACCAATCTCTCCTCCCATATTTCGGGTTAAGCATTCATGCGAACTCAGTCAATATACATACCTATATTTATACTGAAATAATGCTTTTTCATGCAGGTTTTCAAACTCTCCAACAATGTCTCCAAGGACGATCTCAGCTCTCAGCACGACTCCCATCTCCTACACGATGAAGATAGACTCCAGGACGGTCCTTCCGTCCAGTCTCGGACGACAATGGGAGGAGCCGCTGCTACCATTTGGCTCTATTATGTTCATGCCAGTTGGCGCCATCCCAGCTCCTCAAGCCCCGGTGGCAGACAAACCGGTCTCGAAAGGCAGGAGACCAAATGTGGTGATCTCAAGGGCGCCCCAACCCAAACGCAAGTCGGTGTCTGAACGACTTTCCTTGGCCCCAGCTGGGGGCAAGGCCATCAACACCAACAAAACTACAACGCGTCCCGAGCAAGCTCCAGCGGTGCCCTTGACCACTGCTCGATCGAGTGTCTTCTCTAAGCTCTCCTCTGATCAACTCAAAATGGCTTCCCGGATAGCGGATGCCCGCCAAGCCTTCAAAATCGAGAAGCTGAGGTAGAAAAGGCTCAGATATAGAGCCAACAAAAGGGCTAGGGCTCCTGCCAGGCTGAACCTCATAAGGTTCGAAGAACAGGGTTCCCCGCCGAAGATGAGGAAATGGCTGGGTATGTGGTCCACACTGTCTACACGGAAGGCACGTGCAGCAAGAGCAAGGACGGGGCTACCACATCTCAAACCCAATCTGGCTTGAATGTGGTGGCCACTTCCCAAGAACAGCCGCCTCTGCTGGGTGATGAAAACCCTCTCGATGAGGATGATAGGCAGAAAGACCTTTCGGTCCATGAGGAGTCGGGCTCGAAAAGAGAAGAAGAGCCGACTTTCCGCCCCAGGACCGTGGAGCAAGAGCTGCTTCAAGAGCTCCGAAAGCAGCTCAGAAACAAAGACAAGGAGATGTCCAAGCTCTACTCAAAAATTGACGACTTGACAAATGTCGTCCTACAGCTCACGGCCCAACTTGCCTCTCAGCCGCCTAATCAGGCGCAGGGCTCTCATGAACCGGGAAACGGTATCCCAAAACAGCCGACACCCGTTCCCTCAAATCCAAAAGTAGGCGGACCGCATGAAAATCAGTCGCATCTTATCTCGGGAAATGTCTTGGCTACCGATGACAGTAGCCCGCTAACTCAAGATCAAATCATGGATTTGGTTGCCAGCAAAGTCAAAACATTGGTGGCCGAAGCCGAAGTGCAAAAAGATATCGGCAGTAGTGGGAGACCATATCCTGCTCAGTATGATCTGGTAGAATTTCCTAGCGGCTATGTCATCCCCAAATTCGGAAGATTCGATGGGACGGGAAATGCGAATCAGCACATCGCCCACTTCAAAGCCTCATGCGAGAATACTGGGGGCAACGATGCGCTTCTCCTCCGCCCGTTCGTTAATAGCTTGACCGATGTTGCTTTCGACTGGTACGCGAGCATACTGGATGGCTCCGTTACTACTTTCGTCCAAATGGAATCTTTGTTTCGACAAAGGTTCATGAGCGTCAGTGATAAGATCACCATTTCCGAGCTCGTAAGGACTAAGCCCAAGAACAACGAAAGCAGCATGGATTTTATAACCCGATGGCGCAATCTCTCCGTCAAATGTGAACCGCCGATAGAGCAGGACCAATCTGTCAGTCTCCTCATCGGAAATCTCAACAATTGGATGGCCCCGTTTCTATGCACCGCGGGTCTCAAAACATTCCAAGAGCTGACCAGGAAAGTCCAGATGCTGGAGCGCTCAAAGCAGGAGTCCTCCTCGGATTCCCAAAATAATAATAGGTCGTGGAGAAACTGAAAGGACGATAATTGCAAAGGCGGAAACTCCGATGATTCTGAATCTTTCAACACTTCAGCTAACCGAAATAAGCAAGGGATGAGCGGGCCTAGCGCCAACCAGCCTCGGAAGCCAGTGTTCGGAGAGGGAGGAGAATCTCCACTGAAAGAGAAGCTGGATAAGGTCTATTCCTTCAGAAGGGACAAAATCCGTAAAATATTCAAAGACGCCCTGAAGAACGGTCTACAACTGCCAGAGTCAAAAAGATCGCAGGAAGCGAATAGGACCGACGACCCCAAATACTGCCCCTATCACAGAGTGATAGGCCATGCCATTAAGTACTGCTTCGTCTTCAAAGATTGGGTCGAAAAGCAATACAAGGCAGGAGAAATAGAACTGTCTAAAGGCGTGTTAACAAACAGTCCAGCTACGACCGCCAATTTCATACAAACGGACACCGAAGTTCTTCATGAAACTGATTCTCTCAGACATCTGCCTTTCTCTGAAAACAATCGACCACCACGTCATTAAACTGGGAACAGTCGACCACCACGTCATTAAACTGGGAACAGTCGACCTCTAAGTCGTTAAACTGGGAATGTAAAAAAAATGTAAATAAAAAAAAATGTGTAAATAAAAGAAAAATAAAGAAAAGCCGAAATGATGGGGCAACTCGCAATAAAAATCAGTGAGTAAAAATGAAAATGAAAATAAAGCCGAAATGATGGGGCAACCGCGAATAAATAGCCGAAATGGTAGGGCAATCGCGACCTTCGCGATAAGAAAAGCTGAAATGATGGAGCAATCGCGGTAAAACAAAACAAAACAAAACAAAACAAAAGCGGCGAATGATGAGTCGCTCCTGGTACCATATTCCAGTGCAGCGATGCAGACGCCAATCAAAATCCATTTTCCCAAAATTCTTCCAGCCGTACGGCCAGTCCCCAAATTGACTGCCGTATACAATCCACGGGCTCAAATAATTCTCAGCATACCCATGCCCCACCGCAATCACCAGTTACGCGGGTGGTCTCCGCCTGTGGAATTATGCTCCATTGAGAAGACCCACTCATGTGTCCTCATGATACATGAGGAGAACAAACCTTTGTGGGATCCTTACGACTCACGAAGGAAAAACACACTTAGGAGTCCTCACGACTCCTAAGGAGAAAATACACCTACGGGATCCTTACGACCCGTAGGGAGAAAATGCTTTTATGGGACCCTCACGGCCCATAAAATTGAAAAGCCTTAGGTGACAGGGATCTAAACCTGTCTCCTAAGCCATCGCTCCCTAACCCCAAAGTGGCGAATGATGAGTCGCTCCTGATACCATATTCCAGTGCAGCGATGCAGACGCCAACCAAATTCCAAATCCCATACTCCAACGGCGAATGATGAGTCGCTCCTGGTACCATATTCCAGTGCAGCGATGCAGACGCCAACAAAGTCCCGAAATGTTTTTGGCCCTACGGTCTGGATCATACATCCTGCAAAACCGTATACAATCCACGGGCGTAAAACAATCCCAATCTCTCAAAAAAAAAATAATAAAATAAAAAAAAAGGTATGTCCACAAGCAAAATGGGCACGGATGAAAACCCGAAAGGGCTCCGTGAGTAAAAACAGCAGGACTGCCGGCGAGTTTGTGAAAACCCGAAAGGGCGCAAACTCGTGAGAAAAAGATGAAATGCACTCGCAATGTCCTCTCGACTTTGTGAGGAGAAAATTCCCGCGTGAGATCCTTACGACTCACAAAGGAGCGACACACTTGGGAGTCCCCACGACTCCCAAGGAGAAAATACACTTACGGGATCCTTACGAGCTGTAGGGAGAAAATGCTTTGTGAGACCTTTACGGCTCACAAAGTTGAAAAGTCTTAGGCGATAGGGACCTAAAACCTGTCTCCTTAGCCATCATTTCCTAATAAGCAAACGCAAACGATGATTCGCTCCTGGCACCATATTCCAGGGTAGCGATGCTGATGCCAAACAAAAAAAACAATTCCCAAATCCTCTCATGACAAATGATGATTCGCTCCTGGTACCATATTCCAGTGTAGCGATGCTGATGTCAACCCAAATCAAATCAAACCAACAACCTCTACGGCGGAATCATGCTCCGTTCCAGAATTTACCCCGTGTCGAAATCATGTTTCGCCTCGGGATATCTACCTTCCCTGCCAGAATTATGCTCCGCCTCGGAATTAAATCAACCAACAAGCTCTGTGTCGGAATTATGCTTCGTCTCAGAATACACCCCGTGTCGAAATGATGCTTCGCCTCGGTGTACCTGCCTTCCCTGTCGAAATTATGCTTCGTCTTGGAATCAAGTCAGCCAACAAGCTCTGCGCCGGAATCATGCTCCGTCTCAGAATATACCCCGTGTCGAAATCATGCTTCGCCTCGGAATATTTGCCTCCCTTGTCGGAATTATACTTCGCCTAGGAATCTACCTCTGCGTCGAAATCATGCTTCGGTTAGAATGTCTGCCGATCCTCGGAAAGATGCTCCGAATCCTGGAATCATGCTCCGATCATCGGAACGATGCTCCGATCTCTGGAATTATGCTCCGCCCATCGGAACGATGCTCCGATCTCTGGAATTATGCTCCGCTCTTCGGAAAGATGCTCCGATCTCTGGAATTATGCTCCGCCCATCGGAACGATGCTCCGATCTCTGGAATTATGCTCCGCTCTTCGGAAAGATGCTTCGAACTCTGGAATCATGCTCCGCTCATCGGAATGATGCTCCGATCCTTGGAATCATGCTCCGCACTTTGGAATGATGCTCCGAATCCTGGAATCATGCTCCGATCATCGAAACGATGCTCCGATCTCTGGAATTATGCTCCGCCCATCGGAACGATGCTCCGATCTCTGGAATTATGCTCCGCTCTTCGGAAAGATGTTCCGATCTCTGGAATTATGCTCCGCCTATCGGAACGTTGCTCCGATCTCTGGAATTATGCTCTGCTCTTCGGAATGATGCTCCGAATCCTGGAATGATGCTCTACTCTTCGGAATGATGCTCCGAATCCTGGAATTATGCTCCGCTCTTCGGAATGATGCTCCAAACCCTGGAATTATGCTCCGCCCTTTGGAATGATGCTCCGAATCCTGGAATCATGCTCCGATCATCGGAACGATGCTCCGATCTCTGGAATCATGCTCCGCTCTTCGGAATGATGCTCCGAATCCTGGAATTATGCTCTGCTCTTCGGAAAGATGCTTCGAACTCTGGAATCATGCTCCGCTCATCGGAATGATGCTCCGATCCTTGGAATCATGCTCCGCACTTTGGAATGATGCTCCGAACCCTGGAATCATGCTCCGCTCATCGGAATGATGCTCCGATCCCCTGGAATCATGCTCCGCTCTTCGGAATGATGCTCCGAATCCTGGAATGATGCTCTACTCTTCGGAATGATGCTCCGAATCCCGGAATTATGCTCCGCGAACCAGAATGATGCTCCGATCCCCAGGAATCATGCTCCCCGGGATGATGCTTCGCCACCGGAATGATGTTCCACCTCGAAGTTCAGCTTCAAGATCCATCAATTTCATGCACACAACTCAAATGTGCGGTGTGCATTTATTGATGGGGGGCACTTTGTTGGGGTAAAAATTTACACCCCGTTGACCGAGTCAAAGTCAAGGTCAACCCCCAAGCTAGGTGGGCCCAAGCCCAGGTCAAGCGGGCCCATGCCCAAGTCGAGCCCGCGGCCAGCCTCCCCATGCCAACAACAAAATCATGTGATAAATAATTTTTATGTAATTTTTTATACATGAATGTATGCAAAATGGGCATAAAGCCAATATTTTGTAAGCCCATGGCTTATGTGCAAAAAAGAAATGGCACATGAGCCATGGGATAGGCAAAATGCCATTTTGCAAAGCCCAAGGGGCTATATGTAAATATGTAAGCCTATATAAGGTAACATGATGAATAAAAAAAAGGGACAACTTTTCATTCTCTCCACAAAAATTTTAGATTTGAGATCTTTTGTGCCTCCTGCTCCTTCTCCAAGGTTCTAAACCTTCTCATTTCATTTGAATTAAATCAAGAGTTTTACTCTTTCTTTTCAAAAACTAAGAAGTCTTCCACCACAAAACCCATAAAGGGGAACTTGGATCTACCATTAGATCTCAGAAAGGAGAGATTTTTAGATCTCACATCTCTTGATCATCAAGATCCAGCCAACAGAGGAGGAAGAGGAAGAATCCCTTTCATCAACCAAAACATTTTAGGAGTTTAACTCCATATATTTACATATATTTATATAATAAATATTTCCTTTCTGAAGCATAGCTTCTGTTTCTTAGGCAAAAGCCTCTTTTTCTCGCCGGCGCTCAAGCGCAGAGCGCCCACGTGCCGACACGTGGCGCACTTGCGCTCAAGCGCAAGCACCCGAGCGCAAGTCGCCCACGTGCCGACACGTGGCGCGCTTGCGCTCAAGCGCAAACGCCCGAGCGCAAGTCGCCCACATGCCAACATATGGCGCGCTTGCGTTCAAGTGCAAGCGTTCGGGCGCAAGTCGCCCCCGTGCCGACACGTGGCGCGCTTGCGCTCAAGCGCAGGCGCTCGGGCGCAAGTCGTCCCCGTGCCGACACGTGGCGCGTGCGCTCAAGCGCAGGTGTTCATATCAGAAAATTGCATTCTAATACCGTTCATTCATTATCTAATTGTTGTATTTATCGGTATTATTGACCAGTGTTTGCTCAGTATTACAGATTACAGGTATCCATGACAAAATACTGGAAATGCATCCAACAGCACGGATATATCACTTGAGGGAAGACACTGCGACCAGAAACGCTAACCGACCGATACTTCAGGAGTTCCTTTATGCAACAAGTTGTGTACACATTTTTTTCTAAATGGTCCAACACAACAAGTGTGTACACAAGACTTTTAAGCACATGTGGATATGATTTTATATGCAATCAAGGATATGATTCTATATGCAATCAAGGATATGATTTTATATGCAATCATCAAGGATATGATTCTATATGCAATCAAGGATATGATTTTATATGCAATCATCAAGGATATGATTTTATATGAAATCAAGGATATGATTTTATATGCATATGATATTATATGCATTCAAGACTAAAAAGCATGTGTTCAAATCAAAGGCAATCAAATAAATCAGCATGAGCCATAATGGGGCAGATATGAATATTTCTTTCTGAGCCTATAAATAGAGACCAGAGGGAAGAGGAAAGGGTAGCTTTTTCTTTAGTTCTATCTTAGAATTCTTGTAATTTTTCTTTTCATTCTTGAGCTCTTGCCCCTTTGTCTTGACCTTGCAACTTCTCATTTAGAACTTGCAAGCTTAAGGCTTAGGTTCTTGACTTCAAGATCTCTTGTAACAAGTTTGTTCTTCAATAAAAGTTCGTATTTTTATTACATGTCTTGTTCCACTTTACATGATTTCAATTGTGAAATTCATGCCTTGCTTTGATCTTGCAACCTCTTAAGTGAGCTTGCAACCTTAAAGCTTGGTATTTGGATCTCACACGTTGCCGGGGATTGAACACTGGGAGATAAAACGCTTGAACTCATCGGTTCTCTTTTCCTCTTTATTTCATTGCATGTTTTTATGTATCTTCTCTTTTCTTTCTTGTTAATTTGTAAATATGTGTGAGTAATCTTTTCACTTGTTAAGGGTGTAATATGTTAGATCGTATTCGAAGATTTTCTTTGTCCAAACTTTAAAACCTAAAACTTGCCTATTGAAACTTCGTGCAAATCACCCGCAACTCCGCTCACTAGGCATCCTATCCTACCCCGATAGTGATGATTCCTAATCATGACCGGATTGCCCGTGGTTTGCCGAAGGCTAAAATCAAGAGATAACAACGGAAGGACAAGGGACAAGGAAAACGGATTTAGCGAAATACCGCAAATACCGTATTTCAAGTTCCCTAATCCGCGTTGTTACCTATTGCTTTAGTATCAATACCAAGTCGGGGCTATAAGGAATTGGCAAATATCACCTTCATACAATCTAACTTATTACTACCCTTAACAAGCCCTTTTTTTATTCATATCTTTGTTACGACAATTAGTTAACCAACAAATCAAAACACGGAATTAACTCGTTAAAACAAGCAATAAGAAACTTACCATCTCCCTGCGGACGACCCGTATTCATCGCGGCTCGCTACAAGCGACACCGTTTTGATTGCGGTAATTTCAGAATTCTTTTTAAACACGACACAGTTAGATCGTGACAATCAAATGGCGCCGTTGCCGGGGAGACGGTAGCGTATTTTCTTTCTTGTTATTCGGGTTAATATTCTTTTTGTATATATAAATATATATATATATATATATATATATATATAAAAATCTTTTTGTTTTTTTTGATCATTTTTGTGGGCAAGAGTGCAGATTTTTGCGAATTTGTAAACTGCAATTGTGGGGAGCAAAATGTACATTCACGGTTAAGGTGATTACGAAGTACAGTGCCAAAGATCCGGGTAGTTTGACCCGCGCAAGCGAACTTTTCAAGCTTACCGGATTTGATTCAACGGGGGTTTCCTAACCCAAAACTTAACGGTACGTATTTTACTAACACCTTCTTCTCAAATCCGACGCTTCCAATATACTATTCTTTGCAGGATTCTTTGCAAGATCGCTAGCAAACGCTAAAAAATTGACTAACCCGTATTTGTTGCAGCGCCGCGCTTAAACTAAAAAAAACGATTGTTTGACTCTTTATAGAATTTTTGAATTGCGCATTGCATACATTAATACGGACTTAAGGGCAAGCGAACCCCACAACATACGGTAAAGGATTTCATCACCTTTTCCGTGGCCCACAAATTACGAACTTAAGCATAACGTTTACCCGCACAAATTTTAAAAGAAATTAGACTTTAAGCCTTAAGGACTTCGCGCTCACTAGGAGAAGTGAACTGTGTTTAGAACCTCGCTTAACGGTATATTGTTTACGGGGTGTCTAGAAAAGTGTGAACGGCGAAACCGCCAAAAGAGAAAGGGTTACTTAATTAAGGAACTTCGCGAAAGCGTTGGAAAACCTCCCCTTATCTCTGCACTTACCTGGCCTCGTGATCAGTGTACCTTGAGCTCGTTTCTCGACGCAGTTTTACTTCAACAATCAAGTTCTGGAGCAGGTCTAGTTGACCTAGGTGAACCCTAGAACGATTAGGTGTGTGGTATTTTTGTGTCGTGATTATTTTTTTCCAGATTCTTTTTTCTGTATACTTCATTCTTTTGTTAATATATAACTAAAAAAAACTAAAAAAAAAGAAAATCACATTCTTTTTCCCCTCCTTTTCTCTTCTTTCTTTCACTCTTCATATCATGGGTACCCCACCTCGCAAAACTCTTGCCGAACTTTGGTACCCACAACCAGACATCACTTCTTACGGTTCTTGCTTTGGCCGAACATCGAACGACCCCTCCATGCCCAAAGTTTCACTGAAAGATCGCATAGCAGCGTCTAGGACAAACACTTGCACTCCTCATTCCACTTTGTATCAACCTTTTCAACCTCCCACATCCGCTTATGTTGATACCCCTTTTGCAAGTCATCCTTTGTCCATCGCTAAACGCATTGAACAATCCCGTAGCCGATCTTTCACTCCTTTCACCACTTCAAATTCTTGGGATCAACAATTCCATTCACCTTCCTATCCAAATGTTGATCCTGCGTCTGTCCATCCATTCAATTCCTACCAATCCTACCCTACTGTTGCACCTTCCCTAGACATTGCTTCAGAACCGCCATTTGGGAGTTTTCAGTATCCAAACAACTTTGAATCTTTTACTGAACCCCCTTCACAACCCTTGTCTAGTCTGGAACAGTCGTTGGAAGACCTTAGGGTAGCATCAAGCCAACAGATGATGGATTTGAATGCGTCCATGGCCGCTCTCATACAACTTACTGATCCGGTAGCTAGTTTCCAGCTAGCTCCAAATCATCCAATGTATGATGAGGCGGTAGGACAGGCTGAGAATGTGAGTGGAGAAAGTGAGCTATATACCCTTCCCAATCAAACCTACCCGTCTCAAATTGACTCCCACAACTCCTGTGTTGAAAGTCTATCAAGTGTCCCACATGATTTATCAATTGAAGATAGAATGATGAATGAGTTGTGCGACTTCGTAGTATTTGATTTGCCCGATTTTGAAGGGTTTCTTCCAAGTGAAACCGATCCTAAACCTTTTGACCTCTACACCTCCACTCTAGAACCTGAATCGATTGATATCCATGCTTTTGTTGAGGTGTCTGAGAATATAGATTTTCACTTGATCGAGGATATTGACACTGGAAACATTTTGGATGATGAACCCGTAGATTTGGCTGAGTTTGTCTCTTCAAATCATCATCCCGAGTCTTTAACTGTTTTTCCCGAACTTCATATGCGTCTTGATATTGATGATAAAGGCATGGATGAGATAAATTTTGAGGAGAATATTGAGGATAGTGTTGAGGATGAACCAGTTTTAATTGATGAGTCGGATTTTCCAATTCATCCTGTTCCTTTCATTGACTGTGTACACCCTCCCGAAACCTTAACCGATACCCTTCCTCGACCACTACCCTCCATCCTTTCCATCGTTCCGACCTTGCAAGAACCCGTATCACTTACATTTCATATGTCTTGTTTACCAAGTTCGGCGTACCCATGGTTTCTCACGAATCCTGAGGGATTTGACCCCATTTCTCGACGGGTAAATATATTAGCACAATCGCTTTTCACACATCGGTCATCACAAACTGTGCTAATCTATTTACTCCATTTGCACCCTCAAGTTCGTATTTCACTTCTTTCTCCCTTCCGCCATTCTTCTTCCTCTTATATACCTAGACCGTATACCACTTCTATCTCCATACGGTCTCGCGCATTTCCCACCTCTTTTCCCTACGCCTTCTTTCACCAGCCACTGCTTTACAGAGATAAGATCTTTGAATGGTTGGTGCTAACTTTTGGCCTGTGTAAGGCCTTGTATAAATTGATACTGTTCTTTCCCCCTTAATCCTGAACTTCAACGCTTAACAGTGGAAACACTGTTTTACTTAAGTTTGGGGGGGACTCTTTTTTTGTATATTTTTCTTTTCCTTTTTGTTTTGTTTATAATTTGTTTTTAGGAAGCGCCGGCAATTTTGACCCTCTTGGTGTAGCCTGACAGTGAGGGCACTGTCAAGTTTAAGTTTGGGGGTGTGCTCGGTAAGCTTTCTTCCTTCGCATTCATTTGTATATTTTGCATGCATACATATTTAAAAATCCAGAAAAATCAGAAAATTTTCTAAAAACATAAAAACTTTTATGTCAAGTTAGCTAGTGGGAGGACTCTGATTCAACATTTCGACGGTTGTGTTTGATAAAATAAGAATAACTAAATCTTATTTTTAGATTTTGAAAACCTGAAAGATAACTCTCCTTTGAAGTTAACTATAGCTGATATACGTCTTTACATCACACTACACGTGTCGTGAGTTTTTGGGAATTAGATGATAAGTCTTTTATGTCGAAAAACTTTTAAATGGATCAATGATTTTCTGAGGATCAAATAGGTTTGTTCTGAAATAAGTAGTGTCAAGAATAGTTTATGAAGTAAAGCGAATATGAAGGAATGTTATTGATGCCGTAATTGGAACTAAGTCTGAAAAATAACCCATCTGAAACTTGATTGGAATGATTACACACTAAACCCACTAAACACGTCTTTTATCCAAAAAATAATTGAACTGCCGATTATATCTCCGTTCGTATTAAATCATCTGATTTTCACGCCAAACTGTCTTTTGTTTTTGGACCTGGGTAACTTGAGTAATTAAGTCCGCCGGGGTGTTTCTACACCTAATGCCCTAAAACCAACTGGTGTGGGTGCATTGGCCCAAAGCTCGCTAAGAAGCCTAGAAAGTCCAGATTAAAACAAAGTCAACCAAGTGTTCTCTCCGAGTTAAAATTCCTAACGGTTCTTTGTGTGAGAATAATCTTGATAAAAGACAGGCTTTTTTTAAAAAATTTAGCGGAGATATGAAGGTTTTATTCTATGATAAAGACTATTGCACGATTCTCAGAGGTGTGTATGAAATGAAAACAAGGAAAGGGTGGAGTGAAAAATAAGACTTAGTTTCCTGTTAAGGAAGATAGAAATTCTGAAGTTGAAACTTTTTACTGGAAAATGAAGCTTGAAAAAAATTGCTTAACTCTTTATAAAACTTATGTGATCCTTTTAAAATTTTTATCCGGGCTTAATTGTGTGATATGATGACTTTATTCGACCTTTCGGGAACTTAACGACACTACTTGCACTGCACGTGAAGACATATAAAAGCTGTAGTTAAACAAGAAGCGAGGTGTGAAAAATAAAGGGTCGATAGTCTAGACCTAGGATAATAGAATTGTTATTTTCTGAAACAAAACTTTAGGGTTTGAATCTTAGTTATTTTACAAAACTAGCTTGACCGGATTTTGTGGGTAGTATCCGCTGAAAACCCTCAGGAGACAACACTCCTCCTACTAGGGACACCTAGAGGTTTAACGGCTTGTTACACTTGCTCAGTGCAATCGCGTTCCCTGCGAAAGTGAGGTTAGGAAATTTTTTGTGAATAAATTGGTTTTGCTCGGGACGAGCAATAGATAAGTTTGGGGGTATTTGTTCATATCAGAAAATTGCATTCTAATACCGTTCATTCATTATCTAATTGTTGTATTTATCGGTATTATTGACCAGTGTCTACTCAGTATTACAGATTACAGGTATCCATGATAAATACTGGAAATGCATCCAACAACACGGATATATCACTTGAGGGAAGACACTGCGACCAGAAACGCTAACCGACCGATACTTCAGGAGTTCCTTTATGCAACAAGTTGTGTACACATTTTTTTCTAAATGGTCCAACACAACAAGTGTGTACACAAGACTTTTAAGCACATGTGGATATGATTTTATATGCAATCAAGGATATGATTCTATATGCAATCAAGGATATGATTTTATATGCAATCATCAAGGATATGATTCTATATGCAATCAAGGATATGATTTTATATGCAATCATCAAGGATATGATTTTATATGAAATCAAGGATATGATTTTATATGCATATGATATTATATGCATTCAAGACTAAAAAGCATGTGTTCAAATCAAAGGCAATCAAACAAATCAGCATGAGCCATAATGGGGCAGATATGAATATTTCTTTCTGAGCCTATAAATAGAGACCAGAGGGAAGAGGAAAGGGTAGCTTTTTCTTTAGTTCTATCTTAGAATTCTTATAATTTTTCTTTTCATTCTTGAGCTCTTGCCCCTTTGTCTTGACCTTGCAACTTCTCATTTAGAACTTGCAAGCTTAAGGCTTAGGTTCTTGACTTCAAGATCTCTTGTAACAAGTTTGTTCTTCAATAAAAGTTCGTATTTTTATTACATGTCTTGTTCCACTTTACATGATTTCAATTGTGAAATTCATGCCTTGCTTTGATCTTGCAACCTCTTAAGTGAGCTTGCAACCTTAAAGCTTGGTATTTGGATCTCACACGTTGCCGGGGATTGAACACTGGGAGATAAAACGCTTGAACTCATCGGTTCTCTTTTCCTCTTTATTTCATTGCATGTTTTTATGTATCTTCTCTTTTCTTTCTTGTTAATTTGTAAATATGTGTGAGTAATCTTTTCACTTGTTAAGGGTGTAATATGTTAGATCGTATTCGAAGATTTTCTTTGTCCAAACTTTAAAACCTAAAACTTGCCTATTGAAACTTCGTGCAAATCACCCGCAACTCCGCTCACTAGGCATCCTATCCTACCCCGATAGTGATGATTCCTAATCATGACCGGATTGCCCGTGGTTTGCCGAAGGCTAAAATCAAGAGATAACAACGGAAGGACAAGGGACAAGGAAAACGGATTTAGCGAAATACCGCAAATACCGTATTTCAAGTTCCCTAATCCGCGTTGTTACCTATTGCTTTAGTATCAATACCAAGTCGGGGCTATAAGGAATTGGCAAACATCACCTTCATACAATCTAACTTATTACTACCCTTAACAAGCCCTTTTTTTATTCATATCTTTGTTACGACAATTAGTTAACCAACAAATCAAAACACGGAATTAACTCGTTAAAATAAGCAATAAGAAACTTACCATCTCCCTGCGGACGACCCGTATTCATCGCGGCTCGCTACAAGCGACACCGTTTTGATTGCGGTAATTTCAGAATTCTTTTTAAACACGACACAGTTAGATCATGACAATCAGCAGGCGCTCGAGCGCAAGTCTCCCCCGTGCCGACACGTGGCGCGCATGCGCTCAAGCGCAAGTCGCCCTCGTGCCGACACGTGGCGCACTTGCGCTCAAGCGCCCAGTGCTCAAGCGCAGAGCGCCCACGTGCCGACACGTGGCACTCTAGCGCCTGAGCGCACAGCACCCAAGGTGCTGCCCCTACGCATCCTTTGGATGCTTCTCCCCCCTCTTTTTTTTTATATGTATATACATATATATATATATATACATATGTACACATATGCACACATATGTGCACACACAGATACACCACGACACTGTCCCTGTTAGAAAAAAACTTCTAACGGGGCGCTGCCCCGCACCCTGCAAAGGGGCTGCTAGCCCCCTTGACCCCCAGCCCGCTATCCGGGTAGCGGGACCCCCGTAAAAAATCTGCGTGGCTCCCGATATATCCAAACCTCCCCTTTCAAAACACAACACACGTACACTGCACATCGAGTTCGCATGACCAGTTTAACCCGTTAATCGGAGGTTCCCTCGCCCCAAAGGCGAGGGGTAATTAACGGCAGCTTAGTCCGCGGCTGCCGGAGATTCGGATCCCCATAATCATTAAACCCCGGCCTACCCTAGGCAGGGGGAATCTGTAGTACGCCTGACAAGCGCGCACGTATTCCCATCTCAATGGGGTGACGAAAAACACCCTACAATTGGTATTCGGCAGTGACTCTAAAAATGAGGTCAATGCAGTATTTTCTGTTCGGCCATCAATATAAGCCTTCACTAGCGATGAACGGAGTTTGAAAATCGCTATGGTTCCACGGTAGCACTACAGGGAGCTTGACGCACTTGATACCTATAGTGTGCAAGAACTGTAGAAGTTCTACGTCCCTCCCAAGTGAAAAGATGAAAAGGCGGTCCTCTTTTATCAATCCACGGAAACCAAAGTGAAGAAAGAAATCTGGCAGGGTGCTGATTCTACGCTTGACAGGCTCCAGCCCATCCTTCTGCCCAGATATTACACAGAAGGATTAAAAAGGGTGTTGAGGCGCCAGGGTATACCCTTCAGACAGACTGCTCGAAAAGTTCAGTTCTACAACAGGATCTGGAACGTCCCTGGAACTCAGCGAAGATTGCCCAACTGGAGAATGGATACGATCGGGCTTGGATATGTTCAATCCAAGAAACGGGAGCGATTCCATGGCTGCTATGTTATACATGATTTCGATGAAGAAGGAGATGCTCTGTTAAAGACATTGCAATCGAACCAAAACGTGATCCCGCTGTAAAAATGCCAAGTCCGTCGTTTGAGAACAGATGGACAAGCTAGTACGGGAAGCGAGTCAAATGATCCGGGATGACCATAACCGCGAAATAGCCATTTACAAGAAAGCCAGGACGTAGCGCCTCTTTCAGCAGGCTGCGGGGAATGACAATGCTCTTCGTCGCCATCCCGTCATACAGAAGACCAGACGCAAAGGTAAAAACAAGCTAAAGAACGGAAAAGATGTTCGACAGCGGAAAAGCAGGTCCAAGAAGCCACGCGATCGAGAATTGAGTAGCCGGGATTCGTCTCTTATAAAGAAGATGGTTCGAGCATATTCTTTTCCCCAAGATAAGACAAGGAAGGTATTCGGTCTTGTCATGTAGTATCAAATGATTACGCTCCCGGAATCCAAACACCCCGAGAAAGCAGACGAGGTCTCTCACCCGGATTATTGCTCCTTTCACCGAGCGATAGGACATTCTCTTGAAGACTGCTTCACATTCAAAGACTGGGAAGAAGACCAGTATCAGCAAGGCAGGTTTGCTTTATCCAGCGGTTGGAGGGTAACTCCGCTACAGAAGCATGAACCAAAAGCCACGTATGCAGCGAGAGTAGAGCCAGATCAACATCGGTCTTGGAAGCGATCTCGTACCTGTCACGCGATAACGCTGTCAGGAGAAGGAGTATGCGAGGATATGGCTGACTTCCCTTGGTGCTCCAAAAACGATGATGACGTGATGATCTCAGAGTTTCCACCAGCGCCAAAAAAGCTGGAAGATGGAATACATACTACTGTAGATAACCTGAGAAAAATTGACTTGGGTACGGCAAACGACCCGCGGCCTACGTTCGTCAGTGAGCTGCTTTCTAAAGAAAAGGTGGCTATGCTCAAAGACGTACTCATGCGGTATAAAGATTGCTTCGCATGGAACTATTCCGAGATGCTAGGATTAGATCCAGAAATAGCCGTCCATAAATTGGCAATATCTCCGGATATCAAGCCAGTCAAACAAGCCCCGAGAAGAATGCGGCTCGAACTTGAAATGAGCATCAACGCCGAGGTCAAGAAGCTCATCGACTCCGGCTTCATCCAAGAGATTCGGTACCTTAACTGGATTGCCAACATCGTCCCAGTGATGAACGGTGCGCATATGCATGGACTTTCGGGATCTCAACAAAGCTTGCCCGAAGGATGATTTTCCTGTACCGGTTACCGAGCTGATTATAGACAACACGTCCACTTACGAAATCTTCTCCTTCATGGACGGATCATCAGGGTACAATCAAATAAAGATGCATCCCGAGGACCGGAAGCATACCGCTTTCCGGACTCCTTTGGGCATATTCTGCTATAAAGTGATGCATTTCAGTCTAAAGAACGCGGGCGCCACTTATCAGAGGGCCATGACGAAGATTTTCGATGACCTCAAACATGAAATCGTCGAATGCTATATCGATGACCTCGTAGTTAAAAGCAAATCGTACGAGGAACATTGGGAGCATCTGAAGATCGTATTTCAACGCCTTCGGAAATACAACTTGAAGATGAACCCTCTTAATTATGCGTTCGGAGTCTCCTCAGGTAAATTCCTAGGATTCATCGTACGACACCGGGGCATTGAGATAGACCCATCAAAGATTAGGGCGATCATAGAAATGCCTCCGCCTAGAACTCTCAAGCAATTGGGATCTCTCCAAGGAAAGCTCGCATATATCCGGCGGTTCATAGCTAACCTCTCCGGCAAATACCGCCCCTACAATCATCTGATGAAGAAGGGAACCCCGTTCGTCTGGGATCGCAAATGCCAAAGCGCACTAGACGAAATCAAGCAATACCTACAGAATCCGCCGGTGCTGACCGCTCCGGTCAAGGGAAAGCCTCTCATCCTGTACATAACAACCCTTAAAGGTTTTTTATGCATGCTAGGGACACAGGAGAACGACCAAGGGAAAGAGAGAGCCCTCTACTACTTGAGTCAAGTTCTCCCGGGGGCAGAAAACAACTACCCCCCATTGAAAAGCACTGCCTGGCGTTAATCTTTGCGATAACGAAGCTCCGACATTATGCTTTTGCGCATGAGGTCCACCTCATATCAAAAGTGGATCCTCTCAAATATTTGATGTCAAGAGCCATACTAACGGGACGGCTCACTAAATGGGCCCTCCTCTTGATGGAGTTCTCGATAGCATACCGACCCCTCAAGGCAGTGAAAGGCCAGGCCATCGCGGACTTCCTCGCTGAGTATCCGATACCTGCCGATTCACCCCTAAATTGCGAATTGCCAGACGAGCACGCGTTTGACACGATTGACGGGGGAAGAAGAGAGAGTGATACCCGATGGGAACTCTACTTCGATCTTCGATTGGGCATCTTCCATGAAGAAGCAAAAACACAGCTCCCCCATAATCAAATCTGGGATAGGCCTCATCTTCGTGACTCCACAAGGAGGGATAATGCGCTTTGCCTTTTCCCTAACAGAGCCGAGAACAAACAATGAAGCTGAATATGAAGTTTTGATAGCAGGTCTTGAGATCGCTGTCGACATGGGAATCGAAAACTTCCTGATATACAGAGACTCCCAACTGGTCGTTAGTCAAGTAAACGGCGACTATCAAATGTGCAAACCAGAGTTGGTAAGGTACGGTGAGAGAGTGCAACAATTGCTGACTCAAATTCCCGCTTACGCCCTGGAAAGCATACCGCGTGCGGAAAATAGCAAAGCAGATGTGTTAGCCAAACTCGCTAAAGAACTGGCTGACGAAAACCTCGATGACGTAAGGATCGTGGTACAAAGCCGTCGGGTTCTTGCGCCAGCAGAAATATCTCCAGAGTTATCCGAAGAAAAGGAAGCGACCAAGAAAACGGACTTCCAAATAAAAGAGCAGGAAAAGGCTAAGGATTGGAGAGAAGTCTTTATAGTACTTCAAATACCGTCGAACGCCTGAAGACACATCCTTAAGACATCAGCTCGTGAAACGAGCTCTGTCTTTTGCCTTCGTCAATGATAATCTGTACAAGAGATCATTCGACTCTCTGTGGCTAAGATTCCTACGACCGGAAGAAGCAAAGAAAGTCGTCCAAGAAACTTACGACTGACTCTGCAGTTCTCATCAAGACGGGCCGAAGATGAAGCTGAAGATCAAAAGAATGGGCTATTATTGGCCCACGATGATTCAAGATTGTCTCGAATACGCAAAGCAGTGCCACTCGTGCCAGATTCACGGGGACTTCATCCACCAGCATCCAAACCCGCTATACCCAACAGTAGCCAGTTGTCCATTCGAAATGTGGGGAACTGACATAATCGGGCCTATCGAACCAGTATCGTCCAGAGGACATCGGTTCATATTGGCGACAACTGATTACTTCTCTAAGTGGGCAGAAGCAGTACCGCTAAGAGAAGTGAAGACAGAGAATATTCTCCATTTCTTCAAGACATATGTCATCTATCGGTTCGGCACTCCGCGATGAATTATCTCCGATAACAGTCCGGCCTACAGAAGTCACAAAATCAGCCGCTTCGCACAACAGCATAATATAGACCGGAGATACTCTTCGGTCTACAATCCACGAGCCAACGATCTAGCTGAGGCTTTCAACAAGACCTTGAAGAAAATCATAAAGAACACGGTGTCCAAAAATAAGAAGGACTGGCACGAGAGACTGCATGAAGCTCTCTGGGCTTACCAGACCACGTTCAAAATGGCCACAAACACAACACCGTATGCATTGGTATTCGGCACCGAAGCAGTACTCCCCTTGGAGATTGAGCTACCCTCTCTACGAGTGGCGGTTCATTACGAGCTAACGGACGAAGAGAATGCTCATCTTCGGCTTGAGGAGCTCGACGTCCTTGACGAAACCCGGCTCATGGCGCAGCAAAATTTGGAGGCTTACAAAGCAAGGATGACACGCTCATACGAGAGATTGACTAGGCCGAAAACATTCCGCCAAGGCGAACTCGTGCTAGTGGGCAAGAGACCTATGATCCACAATCATGCCAAACGGGGGAAATTCGAGCCGAACTATGAGGGCACGTACATCATAGACAAGGTCAATCAAGGAGGGGCTTACTTGCTCATGGATATGCATGGCGAAAGACCCTTCCGGCCAATAAACGGCCGGTTCCTGAAGAAATACTACGCCTGACGAGTCACGAACCAGGTTAATGATAGATGACGACAACTATGTCCGCTCGCTATCTTCTTGAGTCCAGACTCTAAAAATAGAAAACGCCTGACCGAAATGTCTGTAAACTATTACAAACCCGCAGCATCCTTGGGCTGACACTTAAAAAAAACGGTACGTCCATAAGCAAAATGGGCACGGATGAAAACCCGAAAGGGCTCCATGAGTAAAAACAGCAGGGCTACTGGCGAGTTTGTGAAAACCCAAAAAGGCACAGACTCGTAAAAAAAATGGTACGTCCATAAGAAACATGGGCATGGATGAAAACCCGAAAGGGCTCCATAAGTAATAACAGCAGGGCTACCGGCGAGTTTATGAAAACCCGGGAGGCGCAGACTCGTAAAAGAATTCGTGCACACTTGCGAGGTCCTCTCAGCCTTGTAAGGAGAAAACACCTGTGTGAGATCTTTACGACTCACAAAGGGGCAACACACTTAGGGATCCCCACGATTCCTAAGGAGAAATTACACTTACGAGATCCTCACGACTCGTAAGGAGAACCCTCTTATGAGACCCTCACGGCTCATAAGATTCAAAAGCCTTAAGCTACAGGGATCTGAACCCGTTCTTAAGCCATCACCTTTTCCAGATTGCCCTACAAGTGGTTCATTATTGACCCTTGTATACAATCCACGGACACAAATAAACGTCTCCGCTACCAAGTTCCCGCCAATGGCGTGAAATTTCCCCGCTTGGTGAACAACACTTGTAAGTCCTCTCGACTTATAAGGAGAAAACACTCTTATAAGATCCCTATGAC
This sequence comes from Agapanthus africanus, assembly GCA_030015575.1. Taxonomy (NCBI): domain Eukaryota; kingdom Viridiplantae; phylum Streptophyta; class Magnoliopsida; order Asparagales; family Amaryllidaceae; genus Agapanthus; species Agapanthus africanus. Next base: position 203,919 of record JASDDO010000291.1, read on the forward strand.
TTACAAAAGAAAACACACATAGGAGTCCTCACGACCCCTAAGGAGAAAACGCACCTGCAAGATCCTCACGACTCGTTGGGAGAAATACCTTTATGAAACCCTTACGGCTCATGAAGTCAAAAGCTTTAGTCGACAGGATCCTAACCCTGTTTGCTAAGCCACCTTTGTTCGAATCGACAACGGCAAGTGATGATTCGCTCCTGACAACATTCCAGTCACAGCGATACTTATGCAAGATTGGTATCAGACCTTGAGTTCCATACTCGGAAAAAAATGCATATGAAATACCCGAAATGTTGGGCAACTCGCAATAAAAATCAGCGAGTAAAATATATGCATACAAAAACAGCCGAAATGATTGGGCAACTCGCAATAAAAAAACAGCGAGTAAAAAGGAAAAATAGCCGAAATGATTGGGCACCGTGAAAAATAGCCGAAATGATTGGACACCGTGAAAAATAGCCAAAATGATTGGGCAATCGCGACTTTCGCGATATAAAAAGCTGAAATGATAGAGCATCGCGGAAAGAAAACAAAAAAATACATATGAAATGAAGCTTTTGCCTTGCAGGTAAGTCGATACTGACCCGTGTATACAGTCCATGGGCATAAACGAAAAGGGAACCACATGTCCCAACAAACTCTATCAAAGAGAGAGTCAGATCTCAGCGGCAATATCTGCATCCTAGAAGACCAGCAACGGCGTTCCTCCTCATGCCAGCAGGACACGGACGCGACACTGCCAATCGGAGCCACGACAAAGCCCCTGGTTCCAAGACTTTGCGGTTCACAGACAACCGAAAGTCAACCCTGACATCGTAGCGGCGAAAGTCAACCTTGACACCGTAGTGGCGAAAGTCAACCCTGACACCGTAGAAAGCGGCGAAAGTCAACCCTGACACCGTAGAAAGCGGCGAAAGTCAACCCTGACACCGTAGCGGCGAAAGTCAACCCCGACACCGTAGCGGCGAAAGTCAACCCCGACACCGTAGAAAACGACTAAAGACAACCCTCGACCTCCCCGTCGAAGCAACGCTTCAACTAGGGAACAAGTCAACTCATCAACCACTTACGAGTCCTCTTGACTTGTGAAGGAGAAAATTCTCTTATGATATCCTTACGACTCTCAAGAGAAAACACACTTAGGAATTCTCACGACTCCTAGGGAGAAAATACACCTACGCGATCCTCTCGACTCGTAGGGAGAAAAGTCTTTATAAGACCCTCACGGCTCATAAAATTAGAAAGCCTTAGGCGACAGATCTGAATCTGTCGCCTAAGCCATCACTGCCCTGCAAGGAGATCAAGGTAGATTATCTACAAAATGCATTTGCTAAAAGGGACACACTACCATGAAACAAAATATGTCTTTTATTCATAAATCCAAATGAATACAAAGTACAATCTATAAAAGAATCAAAAAATACTCTCATTCAGGAGTAAGTACCAAAGGAGAATAAAAAAACATATATATCTTCAGGCCGGCGGACGGTGTAATAAATTCGTCAGTTCATCCTTCTTCCACTGGGCCTCGGCTTCATGTTTTATTATTGCTGTGAGACGGGTCTTCGCCTGAGACTGTTGAGCCTGATACGAGGCGAGCCGACTCTCAAGCTCCTTTTCAGCAACTTTATGAGCTTCAACCATCTCGCAAGTAAAAATAACCGTTTTATCAATGGCTACCACCTCCCTGATAACTTCTTGAAGCACCCGCCAGAGTTCATACGCACGAGTGGTCTTAGCCGTGAGTTCAGCTTGAAGTTCCCCCAAAGCATTTGAAGCTAGCTCCTTCTTCGAAAATTTTCGGTTGAGCCTCTTCTCACATGACTGCAGATTTGCGGCGCACCGTTCAATCAGCCCCCATAAGCTCGTCTTTGCAGCCACGACCTCTGAGGGAAGGCGTGTGCACTCGAGACCATGTAATCAAGCCTCCACTCGACGACAAAACTCAACCCAGACATGCAACAATATTTCATCATGATAAGTGGCAAGAAAAAGCAAAGAAATGTTGGCTTCGGCAGCAAATTCTTTAGCTGTGATCGAACTACCAGCACGAAGATCTTCGATAAGAGCCGACAAGGAATGAAGGCTTTGCTTCGCCATGCCGGGCATAAGGGCCGGGTGGCATAATGATGCGAGATTCCAGCGGGATAAAAACGGGCAAAGCTGTCAAGATTCATAAACAATCGGCAAGATTTGCAAACAAAGAATAAATGAAACAATGTCAAAACCTTACTTACCCGTAGTCATGAAAGGAGGGTTTAACAAATCCCCAGGACCGTCGAGAATCTCAACTTCGTCGTCAGCTTCCAGAACTATAGAAGACATTAGCATCGTTATACGAAATAATGATAATGCAATGAGGGGGTCAAATAACACCGACCTTGCCCAGAAGAGAGGACGATACGTTGCGGGGATATTGCCTGCGGGGCGGCCATCTTAAGCAGACGTTGAAAAGGCTTTCTGGGGGATAGATCCGCGATGGACGCCGCCAATCCTCGTAATTCTGAAATGACAGAAATATTTAGATAATGGAGAGATCATTAAAACAAAATATAGAAGACTACCTTCGATACTCCTCCCGCTTTGAACTAGAGGGATAGCAGCTTCGGCAGCCTCCTCCGTACCCTCAGGCACATCACCGGGGACGTGGGCTGGTGTAACAGCTTCCAATTAAGGGGCAGCGGCCACCGCTTCAGGCTCCAATGAAGGGACGGCGGTCTCGACTACCTGTTCCACAATCTCCGGTCCGTCACCAGAAAGATACATTAAATCTGCGGCCAATAAGGATGCCTCTTCTGGGAGAGCAAGCACCGGGAGAATAGAAGCCACCAATAGAAGCTCTGCAGCAGGAATAGCAGCTGTAACGACCTCCTTCACACCTACTGGTGTCTCATCGGGGATATTTACAGAGTCCACAGTCAGGACACGACTTGAGCTCAGATTCTCCGCCATTGCTGAAGTCCCTGCAAAGTTTTACGAAGATAAAAAGACAAAAAAGCGATACAAATTACCTGCCAAAAGAAAAATACAGAAATCACGCATACCGATACGCCATGATGCCTCTAGTATGGTTTTTTCAAGCCGACGTTCCTTCCTGAGGAGGTGTGCTCGCCAGGGTTCAAGTGTAGATTCATGGCCATCGGTCTTTAATGACAGCTCATCTTCGGAAGCAGCTGAGATGGGCTATTTGAGAGCTATCTCGCCTCCCTGTTCTAGGGGACCTATAAATATTCTCCGTATTGATGGGGGATCTTCGTAGAGTATGCAGGGAGGATAAGGTCTCTTCGGGACACCCACATTCTCAGTTCCGTCCTGTGAATGCTTTATAGCCTCAGCCAATTATGCGACTTCCTCGGCAGACGAACCCAGAAATAGAAGACCATCATCCGGCTCTCGCATGGATATTGGTTCATCTTGAACAATAGGCTCCTATTCCACCAAAAGGTCAAGCAGACCGGTGACCGTCTTCTTTCTCCTCTTCGACCCGGAACTAGCGCTGGTAGAAGATCGTTTCCTTCTCTTCGGCGCTTTGGTGCAACGTTGGCCCACTTCGCCCCCGCTATCCTCTTTCGGCGACACCACTGCTGATAACGGCACTGCCGCTGGCACTTCGGCGGAAGCCTTTGCTTGAGCTCTAGTACGCATTGGCAGCTCTACAGTGGGAAGAGTTGATTCGGTTTTTGCGGCTTGCGAGATAAGGACCACGCCGCTATTCTGCAAGAGAGAGCGAACGACTGACCGTGGTCGCAACGGGATGCTGGTAGCTTGAGTCGGAGCAGGAGTCTTATACTCAAAAAGTACCCGCCTTTCCTCAGCAATAAATAGGCCAACCCGGTGGCGATACCAGCCCACAAAAGACCCCACAGATCGTGGGAGATAGTCAGGTTCTGAGATCATGAACGCAGAGCCAGTGTTCAGCCGCATGAAGTGATGCATGATGTAGCGAATAACTCCCGAAAATGAGGTAGGCTCAACCAAAAATGCTTCAAAAGGGACGCCCTAATTATAACCCAATTGCCGAGTGAAGCGGTGCGGATTATACCGCATGACGAGAGCCGTACCATCCCGGCGGAACACCAAATAGCCCGGCATAATTGAATACAGATGCATGATTTCCTTAGGCTTTAAAGATGGTGCTCCCCCTTTCGACGAGTCGAACAGCTGTTGAATAGGCTCCGCCGGAGTAGAAAGAACACGATCAATGAACACCATCCCCCCTCATTAGTATATGTATTGAGCAGAACATGGAGGGCCCCTAATTGAGTCAGACCGGGAGCGGAGGCATCCACCAATCTCATAACTCGAGGAGAGGTGTAGGAGTCATAGAAGTTCGGCCGTCGATGTGCCGCGAATGCCCCCAGCACATGCATTTCGATCCAAGATGTGAAGTAATGAAAGGGGAGATTCACAACATCTACACCTGGAGTCAAAGTGTTGGCCACAACACTTAATCCGTGATAAAGATGCGATAGCCCCGCGATGCCGACGGCCAACTTTTCCCCTTCAGCTACACGATGGGCGGGATAGAAGGCGAAAGCTCTCATGAAGCGTCGGTGCGACAGTATCACAAACCAACTGAGCCAAAGGCTGATAAAACCGACAAAGAAGGTCTCTTCATCCATGCCGGGAGCCGCTATCGAATCAAAAGGAACGACCGACAAGATCGAGATGTAAAACTGTGGTAAATCTTCTTCTTCGACCGGCAGTTTATCCATACCAAACCTAAAAGGGTTATCAATACTCTCAAACTTCGGGGCTTCCTTGGATAAAATATCCCCCCGAATGAAACAGGCGATAAAGCTCTCGAAAGTGACACCCCGCCCCTCTGACTTCGCAAACAATTTATCGAAAATACCCAGGACCTTGATCAGACTGGGATACTTATGACGGACGGCGGTTTTGGCTGTCAGACTATCAAGCACAGCCGGCATAGTGGAGAAAACATATTCATCAGGAGGCAGCAGTTCCTCATAATGCTCCCCCCTAATGGGCAGTCCTGAAATCTCACGGAATTCATCCAATGAGATAGACACCTCTCGATCCCTTAGCAGGAAGGTATTGGTGGGCAGATTCCACAGGTTTAAGAAGGTTTTGATCCACCAGGCGTGAGGAGCATGGTAATGGAAGAGCGATTCATATACTGCCTGATATAGCCCGACCTTCTGCAGCCTTGTGCGGTGGGCAGAAAAAATACATCGAGCCCAAATAAGGTAGCCCACTGGGTGCCGGAGGGTGATACCCACTTTATAGACCTACCCCCAAGGTCGAGCTTCACTTTGGCAAATCCGACACCCCAAGATGTCTATAGCAGGTAGGGGCTGGTTAGGTATCCCAGAGGTAGAGGGCTCCAGCCGACCCGAAAGAGTCCAATTGGTCACTTCCACTGCGTAAGCAGTCTGTGGGCGTTCCATCAGCAGTATAGGACGAAGAGGTTCCATCGGCTCCCCGCAAATAAAACTTCGGCGACCCCAGATAATGTGGCCGTACCAAGTGCCCCATAAGAGCAGTGTTCCCGCCAGAATTTTCGGCCAAGAGCTACTTATTCCCTTATAAAAAGGGCGAGAGCCCTCAAAATTTGGCCTCATGTATAAAACACGTGAGCGCTAATATGCAAAGTATATGAGCGCTGAATAAAATAAACATTAAGGGCTAAACATGCATCACGTGTAAAACACGTGGGCGCACATATGCAAAGCATATGAGCACTGAACATAAATAACCAAGGGCCAAATATGCCTCACGTGTTACACACGTGAGCGCTCTGAACATACACAGGCTAAAACCCACACTATGGGTCACGTGTTAAACACGTGCGTGCTTTTGCCAATCACATGCAAAGCATGTGAGCACCCTAATTTAAAATGTTCCTATCAAATTCTAGAATTAAATTCTATTTGGGAAATATTTTCTTAATCTTCCTTAAACTAGAAAGATCTTCTCTGTTAAACAGAGTACCCTTGGATCAAAGATTCAGCGGTGATCATTTGATAGAATAAAAATCTATCATAGGAAAATATTTTCCTAATCTTATAACAAGAATAAAATTCTATGTTAACAAGATATCCATATTAAGAAAATATATTTCTGATCTTGTTAAACTAAAAAAATATGATAGAATAAAATTCTAATCTTGTCAAAACTAACAAGATATTCATAATCTTGTTAAACAAACAAGAGATCTTCTCTGTTAAACAGAGGGCCTTTGGATTAAAAATCCAACGGTGAATAAAATTCACCGATTGATCTAAAAGATCATGGAATCAATCATGATCTCTCAATAAGAGATTTTCTTAACAAATTAATTTTTTTCTTCTCATATAAATAGGAGTAAGGAGAGGAGAAAAACATAGAAAAAGAGGGAGAGGGGAAGAAAAATAGAGAGAGAATTTAATTCTCTAAAGAAGAGGAATCCCTCCCAAAATTTCCCAGAAAAAGAGAATTTAATTCTCAAACCAAGAGTTTAACTCTTCTAAAAGAATTTAGTTCTTCCTCTGGTTGAAGATCTGCAGAAGCAGATCTCCCACAAGTTGAGGATTTAATTCTCATCGGAGAGATTCTGTCATGCAGATTCAAAAGCTAGGGGAAAGGACTGAATCCAAAAGAGTTTAACTCTTACAAAACATATAGGAATTTAATTCCTCTGGAACTAGGGTTTAACTCTTTAAAAAGAATTCAATCCCTATAAAGAACAAAATGAGAACTTGATCCCTCGAAACCATAGAAGAACAGCCTGATGATTCATTAGCATTCAAACGCTACATAAAAGCTCACGTGATCCCACGTGAGCACCTTTGAGGAACAAAGAGGGAAAGAATGAAATCTAGTCATGTGACCCCACGTGTCCCTTGAGAAGTGCTCAGCACTTATAAAAGAGAAAAGAGAATAAACCCTATTTTTGGAGCGCCTCACATGACCCCACATGATCCTTCAGAAGTGCTCGGCACTTATAAAAGAGAAAAGGGAATAAACCCTATTTTTAGAGCGCTTCACGTGACCCCACATAACCCCCGTGAAGTGCTCAGCACTTATAAAAGAGAAAAGAGAATAAACCCTATTTTTGAAGCGCCTCACGTGACCCCATGTGACCCCTGAGAAGTGCTCAGCACTTATAAAAGAAAAGGGAATAAACCTTATTTTTGGAGCGCCTCACGTGACCCCACGTGACCCCTGAGAAGTGCTCAACACTTATAAAAGAGAAAGGGGGATAAACTCTATTTTTCGAGCGCCTCACGTGATCCCACGTGAGCGCCTCAAATTCTTAGTGTTTAACACTATTTCGAGCGCCTCATGTGGGAGCACGTGAGCGCTGATCATACACTAGTGTTTAACACTACTTTAAGTCCTCACATAGGAGCACGTGAGCGCCAATCATATATTAGTGTTTAACACTATGAGAGGCCAATATTAGCCAAACTTAGATCAAATCTCCCGAGGGCAATCAATCGAGCCCTCCATGCTCAGGGTCCCCCAGACTGATTTTAGTCCCAGAGATAGCTAATGAACTCCTGGCAAATAAGATGATGTTCATTCCATCATGATCTCTCCCCTCGATCTGGAATTTGGTTCAAGGGTACATCTCTTCACACCTCCGATACATGTCGTTGTAATCCTTCAACGTCTTCAGAGAGGTGGAGGATCCCAATAACCAATAACTCTTGACGCGCCACCGAACAAGCTTTTCAAAAAGGGGAGTAAATCTAAAATACATCTCAATTTGGGGGCGTCTCACGTGACCTCACGTGATCCCTTGATAGTGCTTAGCACTCAAAAAAAGAAAAGGAGAATACAAGGCAATTTTCATTCTTCAGAGTGCCTCACGTGATCTCACGTGACCCAATAGTACTTAGCACTCAGAAAAGGAAAAAAGGGAATAAACCCAAGATAGCTCCCATTTTGGGGGCACTTCATGTGTTCCCACGTGACCCACAAATAGTGGTGTATAACGGAGGGAGAAAATTCCAAAGACAGTGCTCGCATTTTGAAGACACCTCACGTGACTGTTTGATGAACCAAGTGTTTAGCACTTATAAATGAAAGAGAAATAAAATCCAGAGAACAGTTCTCATCTCGGACGCCTCACGTGCTCACACGTGAGCCAAGTGCTCAGCACTTATATATATATATATATATATAAACTCAAGGAACAATGCCCACTTCGCGGCCCCTCACGTGTTCACACGTGAGCTCCTCCAAAGTTCAGTGTTCAACACCGATTCAGTTCTTAGAACTATGGGGTGGGGTGACTAAGGGAAATCAAGCTTAGCTCAAATTAGCCAAGTCTTCCGAAGCCAAGACCCTTTTTGTCACCAATCAACTGATCCCTCATGTTCAGGTCACCCCAAACTAATTCTAGTCCCAAAGATGACTAGTGTTCTCCTACCAGATGATATCTAAACTGATGTTCATCCTATTCCCCAAATCGGGATATTGGTTCGAGGGTACATCTCTTCATACCTCTGATACATGTCGTTGTAATCCTTCAACGTCTTCAGAGAGATGGAAGGTCCCAATAAACAAGAACTTTTGGTGCATCCCCAAACGGTTGAATCAAAACCACACAGACTATGACGTCTTTAAACTGGACTATGATGTCCTTACACTTTACGGACTGTGGGGTCCTTAAACTCATGGACTATGATGTCCTTAAACTTTACAGACTATGATGTCTCTAAACTACCATGGACTATAGGGTCCTTAAACTCATAGACTATGATGTCTTTAAACTTTACAGACTATGATGTCTCTAAACTCCATGGACTATGATGTCCTTAAACCCACTGAACCGTAACGTCCTTAAACTAAAACGATAGAGCCCAAATGCTCTTTCGCTGGATCTAAATTGTCCTAAAAACCCTGTTAAGTAGATCTTAGTCTAAAATTAGGCTAACGTATCCTTAACAACCATTTAAGTTGATCTTAATCTCAAATAAGATTAACGATCCTTAAATCAATCCAATTACAGATCTCTCAACTGACATTGGTTCAAGGGTACATCTCTTCACATCTTTGATATGTGTCGTTGTAATTCTTCAACGTCTTCAGAGAGGTGGTGGGTCCCGACAACCAAAAACTTTATAGACTATGACGTCTTTAAACTGTCATGGACTGTGATGTCCTTAAACTTATGGACCGCAACGTCCCTAAACTAAAACAATAGAGCCCAAATGCTCTTTTGTTGGATCTAAATGACCCTGTTGAGTAGATCTTAGTCTAAAAATTAGACTAACGTATCCTCAATAAACGTTTAAGTTGATCTTAGTCTCAAATGAGATTAACGATCCTTAAACCTAATCCAAACCCAAATTTAAGAAAATACGGATTTGGACTAATCCACGCCCTACGGACGACAACATAAATTAGTCTCCGTATACAATCAACGGGCAACCAAAAATAAAACAAACACACACGACACGAAATGACCATCTGGAGAAGGAGAAAGTGGTTACCGCGATGCGGTAGCGTAATTAACTGCAGGGGCTTGCGCCTACAGGGAAGAGCGTCCCCACAATCAAAAACCCCTCAAATGAGGGGGAATCTGACGAAGTCTGGTACAACGGCTGCATCCGTCTAAACCTCTGATACACGGTGCCATAAATCAACTTTGTATCTTCGGAGAGGTGGACGAATAAAACTAATAGAATCTGCCCCTAAATTCAGACAAGATGTTTGTCTTCCCACGTCTTTTGGCGCAGAACAAGCAGATTTGTCCGATCTTTATCATGAGCTCTGATCATCGCCATTGCTTCTTCGTCCGACGGCGATTGTGGAAAAGCAGCGTCTGAGCGAGTAAAAGGAAAGTAGGGGAGGGAAGCCATTGTCCCTAAAATAAAGGGAGGAAAGATTGTTAATGCAACCTATACGTGCATATATATATATATATATATATATATATATATATATATATATATATATATAAACAGCAGAAGAAAACGACAAGAAGCTTATTCCGTGAGATCATTGATTACAAAAATAATGGACCCCACAAAATCAGTCCGACGGCTTGCCAATCACGAGGCAGGGATATCATTGAGAGAATAAAGAAAAAAGATTCTCAATAAATACACATTGGAGTTTACATGACTTGGAACATCCTCACAAAAGAACACCCATTACAAATCCTGGAAAAATCCCTTAAAAAGATTTTTCAAGAACACTGGGGAATCAAATTCTCGAAGGGCCTTCTTGAGCTTTCAGAGCTAAGCTCTTTGGTGAGGAATTAAATTCCTTTTATGCAATGGAATTAAATTCCAGAAACCCTATAAAGAGAAAATGAAAAATTAAATGTCATGCCCAAGACATTGAGAGTTATTATTCAAAAATCATATCTTGGATCTCTAAGAGATGGGTTTTAGAGGAGAGCAAAACTCTCATGATGGATTTAAAATCTAGAGGCTTTCTTTAAGAAAAGGGTTCTCTTATGTTCTAGAGCTTTACCTAAAAAGGGGTTCTTTTTGGCAGAGTTAAACTCTGGAAATTTTCAATAGACAGAGAACTAAGCTCTGAAGAGGAGAATTAAATTCTCAAAAGATAGCAAAGAAAGAAGAAGATGAAGGAACGGAGGCGTTGCAGAGACGAGACTCCTGCATTTATAAAACATGATGGGAAACAGTTCATCTTCCTCGTTCCCTAAGCAGATCCAACGGCTGTATAGATGATAGCGTTGCACTCATGAGTGAGCCACATGAGAACAACGCTGTGGGGGCATTTGTTCCTTTATAAAAATTCAGAAGAAGGGAAGGGGAAAACTCTCCACTAATGGAAGCATCACGTGTGAGCACGCGATCATCAATCCATTACAAAGAGACTCAGAGAGGGAAAAGGAGAAAGTTCCCGCTAGTGGAGCATCACGTGCAAGCACGTGATGCATCTGTATGCAGAATAGGCAGCTCCGTTTAATAGGTGGCAACTAAAGCCTCACGTGCAAGCATGTGATCGTTTTTTCACACAAAACGTGTGGGACTCAGTTATAAAACAAACAAAGAACAAAGAGGCTTACGTGTTACCACATGATGCCTTGCCTCTGTTGGACTCCTGCATGCAAACAAATTAAGTTAATTTTGTGAGGAATCACGTGGTACACGTGATGGCTCCTATGCCTTCTGAACAAATAGAATTAAATTCTATACAAAGTGATCAAAAGCACAACTTTGGAAAATATTTTCTTGGATCTTTCTAAACAAGAAAGATTGCACTCTGTAAAGTAGAGCGCCGTTGGATTAAAAATCCAATGGTGATTAAAAATCACTAATTTATGGAATGATTCTGTGCAAGGAAATATCTTCCTAAATTTGCCAGGAACAACAAAAGAAATATCTTCTGTAAAATAGAAATCTTTGGATTAAAAATCCAACGGTGAATAAAATTCACCGAGTGATCTAAAAGATCATGTTGGTTATAAAATCAATCAAAATCTCTCAATGAGAGATTTGCTGAATAAACTGATTCTTTTCTTTCTCCTATAAATAAGAGCCAAGAAGGAGATAAAAGAGAAGGAGAAGAAGAGAGAAAACCCCCCTTGAAAGCAAAAAAAAAAGGAAAAAAAGAGAGAATTTAATTCTCCAGAGAGAAGAAGATCTCTTCAAAGGAAAAAAGAAACTCTAGGTAAGAGAAGGAAGGAGATCACCCCATAAGCTCCCACAAAAAAAAAGAGAATTTAATTCTCAAATCAAGAGTTTAACTCTTCTAAAAAGAACTTAGTTCTTCCTCTGGTTGAAAATCTGCAGAAGCAGATCCCCCCACAAGTTGAGAATTTAATTCTCATCGGGGAGATCTGTCATGTAGATTCAAAACTTAAGGGGAGAATTGAGTTTAAAGAATTTAATTCTTTCAACGTAACATATAGGAATTTAATTTCTCTAAATAAAACTGGGGTTTAACCCTATAAAAGAATTTAATTCTTAAATAAAGAATTTAACTCTCCATGCACATAAAAGAGATCAGCACCCAACATGATAAATGTCAGATCACATGCGCCCACGTGAGCCCCCCCTCAATGATCAAAAGAAAACAATTGATATCAGGTCACGTGACCCCTGAACTAGCCTCTTCAAAAGGATAAAAGGGGAGTAAACTTAAAACAAATCTCAATTTGAGGCGCCTCACATGATATCACGTGACCCTTTATAGTGCTAAGCACTTTCAGAAGAGAAGGGAGAATAAATCAAATGCAAGTGCACCTCACGTGATCCTACGTGGCCTCAATAGTGCTCAGCACTCAGAAAAGTAAAAGGGTAATTCCAAAGAAGCTGGGCCTCTTTTCCAAGCGCCACACATGACCTCACGTGAGTGCCTTAAGCTTTTAGTGTTTAACACTACTTTAAGGCATCACGTGACCCCACGTGAGCACCAGACATACGCTAGTGTTTAACACTTCAAATAAAACAAAAGAATAAGGGGTGTCAGAGCCTACATTATTGTTCAGCATCGCTGATGCAGAAATGAGATCAATCCCTAATAAAAATGATTAAAGGGGCTGAGCCCAAGATTGGCCAAACCCCAAATTGACCGAGCCTATTGGCTTTAGTCTCAAACAAGATTATCAAATCTTTAATGAACATTTACTGGTTCAAGGGTACATCTCTTCACACCTCTGATATATGTCGTTGTAATTCTTCAACGTCTTCAGAGAGGTGCCGGGTCCCGGCAACCAGACATTCAATGGACCGCAACGTCTATAAACTAAACTCTACGGACTCTGATGTCCTTAAACTCATGGACTAAGATGTCCTTAAACATTATGGACTATGATGTCCTTCAACTTTATGGACCGCAACATCCTTAAACTAAACCCTATAAACTATGACGTCTTTAAACTATGGACTATCATGTCCTTAAATTCTACGGACTATGATGTCCTTAAACTTATGGACCACAATGTCCCTAAACTAAAACAATAGAGCCCAAATGCTTTTTTGTTGGATCTATATGATCCTGTTAAGTAGATCTTATTCTAAAATTAGACTAACGTGTCCTTAACAAACGTTTGGACTAATCCACGCCCTACGGGCAACAACATAAATTAGTCTCCGTATACAATCCACGGGCAACCAAAAATAAAACAAACACACTTGACACGAAATGACCATCTGGAGAAGGAGAAAGTGGTTACCGCGATACGGTAGCGTAATTAACTGCAAGGGCTTACGCCTGCAGGGAAGAGCGTCCCTACAATCATAAACCCCTCACAATGAGGGGGAATCTGACGAAGTCTGCTACAACGGCCGCATCCGTCTAAACCTCCGATACACGGTGCCATAAATCAACTTGGCATCTTCGGAGAGGTGGACGGATAAAACCAAATAGCATCTGCCCCCAAATTCAGGCAAGACGTTTTTCTTCCCGGTTTTCGGCGGCGAACAGGAATCATTCTCCGATCCCTGGAATCATACCTCTACTCTTCGGAATTATGCTTCGATCCTCGGAATTATGGTCCGATCCTCGGAATTATGCTCCGACTCTTCGGAATGATACTCCGACCCTGGAATTATGCTCCGCAAATCGGAATTTTGCTTCGACTCTTTGGAATGATACTCCGACCCTGGAATTATGCTCCGCGAATCGGAATTATGCTCCGACTCTTCGGAATGATATTCCGACCCTGAAATTATGCTCCACAAATTGGAATGATGCTCCGATCCCCGGGAATCATGCTCCCCGATGGATGCTCCGCCCCCGGAATGATGTTCCACCTCGAAGTCCAGCTTCAAGATCCAGCAATTTCATGCATACAACTCATATGCGCGGTGTGCATTTATTGATGGGGGGCACTTTGTTGGGGTCAAAATTTGCACCCCAGTTGACTGGGTCAAAGTCAAGGTCAACCCCAAGTAAGCGGGCCTAAGCCCAAGCCTAAGCAAGTGGGCCCATGCCCAGGTCGAGCCCCGCGGCCGGCCTCCCCATGCCAAAATAAAAATCACGTAACAAATAATTTTGATGTAATTTTTTTTGTGCATAAATGTAAGAAAAATGGGCATAAAGCCAAATTTTTGTAAAGCCCATGGCTTATGTGCAAAAAGAAATAGCACATGAGATATGGGATGGGCAAAATGCCATTTTGTAAAGCCCAAGGGGCTATGTGTAAATGTGTAAGCCTATAAGAGGCAACATGATGAAAATATCTAAAAGACTTTTCATTCCCCTCAAAATCTAAGGTTCTTGGTGCTTCCTTTTCCTTCCAAAAAGTTCTAAAACCTTCTTCCCTTCTTTTGAATTAAATCAAGAGTTTTACTCCTCCATTTTCAAAACTAAATAGTTTTTCACCACGAAACCCACAAAGAGGAGCTCAGATCTTCCATTAGATCTTAAAAGGGGAGATTTTTAAATCTCACCCCCTTTCTCTAATATCCGGCCAACCGACAGGAAGAAGAAGGAAACCCATCTCCAAAAATCTCATGTTGGGATGATCCAGAGCCAAAGAGAGAGACAAAGCAGCCCCCTTTGATCATTTCTAAATTTTTTTTAGGAGTCTAACTCCATTCAAAATTCATTGGAGTTTAACTCTCTAAATTAATCTCTGTCAGGAGTTTAACTCCATAAGTCCAATCGGGAGCACAGCTCCCAGTGCAGGGACCAAGTCCCCTTTGCTGCTGGCGCACAGCGCCCGCGTGCCAGGCACGTAGGGCGCTGGCGCTCTGGCGCACGAGGGCGCTGGCACTCTGGCGCACGAGGGCGCTGTGCGTGCCAGGCACGTGGTGCGCTGGCGCTCTGGCGCACAGCGCCCGCGTGCCTGGCACGTGGGGCGCTGGCGCCTTTCTCCTACGCATCCTTTGGATGCCCCCTTTCCCTTACACACACACTCTCTCTCTCTCTCTCTACAACACTGTCCCCTTTAGAAAAAATTTCTAACGGGGCGTTTTCCCGCACCCCGCAAGGGGGCTGCTAGCCCCCTTGACCCCCAGCCCCCTATCCAGATAGCAGGACCCTAGTAAGAACACTGCGGGGCCCCCGATATATCCAAAACCCTTTCAAAACATACGCACACTTCACGCCGAGTTCGCATGACCTGTTTAACCCGTCAATCGGAGGTTCTCTCGCTCCAAAGGCGAGGGGTAATTAACGGCTTCTTAGTCCGCGGCTGCCAGAGATTCAGATCCCCACAATCAATAAACCTTGGCCTTCTCTAGGCAGGGGGAATCTGTACTGCTCCTGACCAGCGCGCACGTATTCCCATCTCAATAGGGTGACGAAAAACACCTTACATGGAGATTCTCCTCCCTCTCCGAACACTGGCTTCCGAGGCTGGTTGGTATTAGGCCCGCCCATCTCTCGCTTATTTCGGTTAGCCGAAGTGTTAAAAGATTCAGTATCGTCGGAATTTCCGCCTTTGCGATTATTGTCCTTTCGGTTTCTTCAGGACCTATTGTTATTTTAGGAATCAGAGGAGGACTCCTGTTTTAAGCGCTCCAACATCTGTACTTTCCTGTTCAGCTCTTGGAATGTTTTGAGACCAGCGGTCCATAGAAACGGGGCCATCCAATTGTTGAGATTTCCGACGAGGAGGTTGACAGATTGGTCCTGCTCTATTGGCTGTTCATATTTGACGGAGAGATTGCACCATCGGATTATAAAATCCGTGCTTCTTTCATTGTTCTTTGGCTTGGTCCTTACGAGGTCGGCGATGGTGATCTTATCGCTGACAGTCATGAACCTCTGTCGAAACAAAGATTCCATTTGGACGAAAGTAGTAACGGAGCCATCCGGTATGCTAGCGTACCAGTTGAAAGCGACACCGGTTAAGCTATTAAAAAACTGGTAGAGGAGAAGCGTATCATTGCCCCCAGTATTCCCGCATGAGGCCTTAAAGTGGGCGATATGCTGATTCGCATTTCCCGTCCCATCAAATCTTCCAAATTTGAGGATGACATAGCCGCCAGGAAACTCTACCAGATCATTCCGAGCAGGATACAGTTTCCCACTACTGCTGATATCTTTTTTCGCTTCGGCTTCGGCTACCAATGTTTTGACTTTGTTGGAAACTAAATCCATGATTTGATCTTGAGTTAGCGGGCTGCTGTCATCAGTAGCCAAGACATTTCCTGAGATAGGGTGTGCCTGACTTTCATGCGGTCCGCCCACCTTTGGATTTGAGGGAATAGACGTCAGCTGTCTCGGAACACCGTTTTCCGGTTCATGAGCAGAAACCTGCGCTTGATTTGATGGCTGAGAGGCAACTTAGGCCGTGAGCTGCATCACGACGTTTGTCATGCCGTCAATTTTGGAGTAAAGTTTGCCATCTTCTTATCTTTACTTCTGAGCTGTTTTCGGAGCCCTTGGAGAAGTTATTGCTCTGCGTTCTTGGGACGGAAGATTATGTCTCGCCCCGCTTCCCAATAGATGGAAATGGTGACGTGGCAAGCCCGCGACGTATTTATTTCGAGAAGGTTATTTTTCGAGATAAATACGCTAAGCGTCTATAAGCAACATATACTAACAAGAATAAACAAAAGAATGAAATCCAACTCTGATTTATTGCATTCATGTTTCATAGTAGACAAAATATCTGAATATAAGATATTTAATATGATAAGCTTTAACAAGGAGGCATACATAAATAAGGTGAAATGAAATGAAAAGCTGAATGAAACTATACGTCCGGTTGTGATGCGAACTGGTTGTACTCCTATTCGGCCGCTTCTATCTCCTTTGTCTTAATACCACCTAACGAATATTCCAAGAAAGAAAGAAAGATGGGTGGAATGCCCGTCAGCGAACTAACGCTCGGTAAGTCCCCAGAAGGATGATGTGATGTATATAAATGATGCATGGTGTAATATGATATATGGTATAGCATGGATATAAATCGTGAACATGTAAACAAGTATACTAGCGTACATGGTAATGTGTATGTCAACTATAACAGCATGGAAATGTAGCATGAGCATAGCAAAAAAGTATAGCATGGCCGTGGAGTGTAGGTATAGTGAATATGAAGTGAATGTAAGTGTTCTAAAAGGTCTCTAAAAGGGTAAAATTAACTAACGTGAGTTCAAGTGTGAATGTCAACCAATCTCAAGAGTATTCTCGAATCCAAGACTATCGTCCAGGGAAAAGGAATCATGGGCCCAAAATAGCGGGGCTTCAATTGTTATTGAAGTATTCCAAACCCAACAGACTATCATCCAGGGACTTGGAAACACGAGTCCTCATTCAGGAATTTATGATATACTATTTCAGCCCAGTACCACAGCAACGTTATTTGTCATAATAGGACTCATGAGATTCCGTTGGATTCATACTCAAACTACCCTAACACCCCGCATATATTAGTCTGTGATTAAAGTTATAAGTCTTGCCTAAATCCGTGAATACATAAGAGAGTGCAATTCAAATATCGAGTCAAGTTCAAGTATTCAAGTCAATTGTTCATGTATTCATGTCAAGTGTTCATGTCAAGTCATTACGTATTCAATGTTCGGGTCAAGTCGAGTCAAGTGTACCTATTGGGTTCAGATGTTCATGATTGAGTCGTGTCAAGATCACGTCAATTATAGCATGTAATGGTTTAATCACAAGTTATATAGATAAAAATAGATAAGCATCATAAAATATGATATGAGATAAGTATACAAGAAACGTCCAAAAACAATGTTGTAAATATATGATATGTAAGACTAGTTAATTAAGTTATTTAAAGTCAGAATATAAACGAAAACATAGACTTAAGGATTATGCACACGTGAGTTCTGGTCTCGCTTAAATACGACTATCGGTTTTAGAGATATACTCGTTTTCGTATCGTCGAGCAAAATGGATCAGAATCTGTTCAGCACCGTCACACATTTTTAAAACGCAGTTTGAGTTAATTTCTATCGGGTTTAAGATTACAAAAATTATTAGAAAATTGTAGGTATTTCGATGTAGTTATCCAAAACACTAACATTCGCACGATTTGGATTTTGGAAGCTCTACTTATGATCATTTTAATATCAGCGTTTTAAACTGAAATTTAGATTTCTGGACAGCAACTATATATTATATTGCAAAGCCTATATCGAGTTATTTCATGCATTTCTAAGTAATCTAGTATACAGAAAATTATAGTTCTATCAATTTTTCATCTACATATCTAATGTTTATCACAAACGGACATCGGGAGTTCGAGTTATGTCCTATTTAAAAATAGTGTGCGAATCAAGACAGATTCTGTTCAGATCCGTCACTTAATGTTGTGACGCATTTTTCTATATTTTACGTCGGTTTTCAGTAAAAATATAAAAATAAGAAAATTAATTTGATGTAGATATACAAAACACCTGATTTTGCTCAATTTGGATATTGGTAGACCAAATTACGTGTCTAATAAGTTGACCGATAACTGCAGTTATCTGTTTTACGAACAGTGAGTAAAAATGATATAATTCCTAAACCGTTATACGGTTCGATCTAAAAATTTTACAGCGTGTACAGAAAAATATATTCTATGATATGTAAATTTTCTAAAATTTTTAGAAGTAAAAATTAATTTCTAAAAATTATTTTAAAAGTAAAGATATTAATATGTCATATGTGAGAAATGAGAAAACAATGGTATTTATTCGTAACTTCATTTTTTTTTACAAAATTTAAATGAAGTAATTTAAAATAAAACAACAAACGATACAATCCTAATTAGTCACTATGAAATCTTAACATATGGATTAAGAGTAATGAAAAAGACTTTACAAACTATATATGTGTGTATATTTGTGTGTGTTCATTATTTATATATGTATCCATTTAATTAATTATTTAGAGACTATGATATGATAAGGGAAGCTTTTCAAGGCAATATGACAAGAGAAAAATAAAGAGAAGGAGATAGAGGGAGGGAAAGAGAGAAGGGACTTACATACACAAACCGGTATTGTCACCGAACTTGTCTATCCGCCGATAGCCTTGCGTTTCTAGCGAGACTTTCTTGAGAATTTATTCATGTTCTTCTTCGGGGAATATAGATGAAGAGAGATATGTGAAATGATAGAAATGTGTCATGATGAAAAGAAAGAGGAGTGAGATATAAAAAAGTTTATGGCCACCATAATTCTAATAAATTATGGCTCATAACCATTCTAATTATTTTGGGAGTTGAAAAGAAAATGAAATGAAAGGTCTCATTTGTAGGTTATGAGAAGAATAAAAATTGACAAAAAACTAATTGCAAGAATGGAGATTTGAACATGTGACTTATGAAATAACAATGCAAGGACTTAACCAATGAACTACAAACTTGTTCATGCACATATTTAATTAGAATTAAATATATGTTGTTGCTTGAAAAGAAAGTGAGCATTTGGGCTCATAGTTTTATAAAAGAAAATGAAAATGAGATTGGATTTGGGTAATGAGTTGGGTTAGGTATTGCGTTTAATTTGAAATAGGTTAAGATTTAGTTTAAAGAAATAGGTTTGGGAAAAATAGATAGAATAATAAAATAATATATTTAATAGAAAACAAAATTTACGGAAAAATACTACGAATAAATAAATACAATATTTTATTACACAAAGGTATAATAATACTAGGGTCGTTACAGATCGGCTCCTCTTCGCTTTACGAGCCCGACTCCTCATGAACCGAGAGATCTCTCTGCTTATCAGCCTTACTGGAAGGGTTTTCATTATCTCCCAGAGGATGCTGGTCGGGGGAAGTGCCAGCCACATTCATACCAGATTGGATTTGAGATGTGGTGGCCCCGTCCTTGCTCTTGCTGCATGTGCCCACCATGTAGACAGTGTGGACCACATACCCAGCCATCTCCTCATCTTTGGCGGGGTAACCCTGTTCTTCGAAGCTCATGAAGTTCAGCCAAGCAGGAGCCCTAGCCCTTTTGTTGGCTCTGTATCTAAGCCTTTTCTGTCTTAGCTTCTCGATTTTGAAGGCTTGGCGAGCATCCGTTATCCAGAAAGCCATTGTGAGTTGATTAACGGGGAGCTTAGAGAAAATACCCGATTGAGAAGTTGTCAGGGGTACCGCTGAAGCTTGCTCGAGATGCCTTGTTGCTTTGTTGGTGTTGATGGTCTTGCCCCCGGCTAGGGACAAGAAAAGTCGTTCAAACACCTACTTGCATTTGGGTTAGGGCGCCTTCGAGACCACCACATTTGGTTTCTTGCCTTTCGAGGCCGGTTTGTCTGTCACCGGAGCTTGAGGAGCTGAGATGGCGTTAGCTGGCACGAACAGAATAGAGCCGAATGGTTACAGCGGCTCCTCCCATTGTCGCCCGAGACTGGCCGAGAGGACCGTCATGGCGTCCATCTTCATCGTGTAGGAGATGGGAGTTGTGCTGAGAGCTGAGATTGTCCTTAGAGACATTTTGTTGCGTCCGAAGATTGCAATTTGAAACTGTTTACCTGCACAAAGAAGCATGATTTCAGCACAGGCAATCAATGTATGTGTTGATTGAGTTCACATGAACGTTTAACCCCAAATATGGGAAGAGAGAAAAGGTCCCACCGAACGTGCCAGAATCTGTAGGGTGTTTTTCGTCACCCCATTGAGATGGGAATACACGTCGCTTGTCAGGCGTACTACAGATTCCTCCTGCTTAGGGTAGGTGGGGGTTTATTAATAGTGGGGATCCGAATCTTCGGCAGCCGCGGACTAAGCTGCCGTTAATTACCCCTCGCCTTTGGAGCGAAGGAACCTCCGATTGACGAGTCAAATTGGTCATGCAAACTCAATGTGCAGTGTGCGTGTGTTGTGCATTGAGGGGGTTTTGGATATATCGGGGGCCCCGCAGAGTTTACGGGGGTCCCTCTACCCGGATAGCGGGTTGGGGGTCAAGGGGGCTAGCAACCCCCTTACGGGATGCAGGGCAGCGCCCCGTTAGAAATTTTTTCTAACGGGAAAAGTGTGTACGTATATAAAAAAAGGGAAAATAGCGTCCAAAGGACGCGTGAGCGCCAGCGCCTCACGTGCCGGGCGCGTGGGTGCTAGGCGCCCGCAGAAGAGGGGACTTGGTTCCTGCACTGGGAGCTGTGCTCCTAATTTGACTTCTGGAGTTAAACTCCTAAAAAGAGATTAATTTATGGAGTTAAACTCCAACAGATCTTGAATGGAGTTAAACTCTTAGAAATCTTTGGAAATGATCAAAGGGGCCCCTTTTTTCCTCCCCTTTGGCCCTGGATCTTCTTCTGAGTCTTGGATCTTTCCAAGGTGGGATTTTTGGAGATAGGTCTCCTTCTTCCTCCTCTTCTGTTGGCCGGATCTTGGAGAGAAGAGGGATGGAATTTAAAAATCTCTCTTTTTGAGATCTGATGGAAGATCCGAGTTCCCCTTCAAGAATTTGATGGTGAAAAACTATTTACTTTTGGGAAAGGAAGAGTTGAACTCTTGATTTAATTCAGAAAAGAGTAAGAAGGTTTAGAACCTTGAAAAAGGGGATGGAGGCACAAAAATCCTAACTTTTTGAGGGAATGAATTCTTATCATTTATTTCATTATCATGTTGCCTTTTATAGGCTTACAAATTTACATATAACCCCTTGGGCATTACAAAATGGCATTTTGCCCATCTCATGCCTCATGTGCTCATTTTTTTTGCACATGAGCCATGGGCTTTACAAAAATTTGGCTTTATGCCCATTTTTCTTACATTCATGCATAAAAAATTACATTAAAATTATTTATTACATGATTTTATTTTGGCATGGAAGAGGCCGGCCGTGGGGCTCGACTTGAGAATGGGCCCACTTGATCTGGGCTTGGGCCCGCTTACTTGGGATTGACTTTGGCTTTGACTTGGTCAACCGTGGTGTAATTTTTGACCCCAACACAGGGAAGCTGCTTGGTGGCCTCATGAGGAGGGCTTCGATCCGTGGTGCAGATAAGTAGGAATCTACCCGCCACGGATTGACCGAGCATGGAAGCTGCTCGGTGGCCTCTTGGTAAGGGTTTCGATCCTTAGCACAGGTGGGTAGAAAGTTACCCGCTAAGGATTGACCGAGCAGGGAAGCTGCTCGGTGGCCTCATGAGGTGGGAGTTTCGCCCTTCGTTAACTCCACTTGCACACTACAGGAATTTGGAAATTTCTTGAGAGTTTTGGAAGGGATTTATGAGTGGGTAGGGGTGGTATTTATAGGAAAAGCTAGGGTTTAGTGTAGTGAATGGGTGTAATAAAATAGATTTAATTGTGAATTTTATTGTACTCTGTAAATGTGCAGAGTAAACAAATAATACTAGAGTTATGGGGGGTCCAAAGGTCTAAAGCAAAAGAAAAAATTGGGGTTTGGGCCAAGGAAAACCGGCAGTGACGGCCGAAAAGTAGATCTCGCCGGTCCATTCATGGGGTTGGGGGCTCGGATTCGTGCCACGTGTCCCTGACATTTCAACTAGCCTATTTAACATATTTGATTATTCTGTAACTTACCCTATTACGTGTGTTACACGTGTAGACTCTTGGGCTTCTTAAAAGATTAAAATAAATTAAAATAAAAAGATTTTGTGGCTGATGGGATTTGAACTCAGGTGCTTTGTCTCAACAGTGCAAGGCTTCACTAATGTACTACAAGTACTTTCTTGCTGTTCAAAAGCAAAACAAATTTATAACTCGTGTTTAAGGTTAGGTGTCCCTTTCTGTATTTGAAAAAAAAACCGTACAGAAATTTAGGGTTGTTACACTTTTGAGACACGACTCGCAAGTTTCATAAGATGTAAATCGAACTGATTCAATATCCATTTTTATGCAACTTAGCTAGTTTTGTCGTATTGATATGACCACAAGAGGGCTTCGTTCATTTCTGAACTTTTCCTCTTGTGTGTGTTTTGTACGTTTAGAACTATATTTTGATTTAGAACGTATATACCGTTACACAACGTACCATACCCAATCAACACTTGATTTAGGAAAATATTCATAATATTTTTGGTAAGAAATAACAGTCGCTCAGAATCATTGTATTACCACTTGGTAATATAAGGTGATATTCGCCAACTGCTTTGGCTGCAACAATTGCACCATTCCCTTCTCTGAGGGACATATCACATTTTCCCAGTTCTCTACCTCTACTTAACCCATGCAATAAAATACATACGTGGGATCCTGATCCGGTATCCAATATTCAGAACGTAGAGCAAACTGAGAAACGGTTCTCAGTAACGAACACACCCGAAGAAGATGCATCGGCATGCTCCTTCTTCGTATGGGTGGCGTGGGAATCCGGGTATTCTACTATTCCTTGCTCAGACTTATGATAGTCATAAGATAGCGCGGAACCTGGCCCAATATAATAAGTGAGTTCAGTCAATACATCCATATTATTATCTTGATTAAGGCGTGTCATTTGTCGCTACCAGGAGAGAGAGAAGAATAATAACTTTTGCATGCACTCTTTGCAAGATTAGATTGGTTATTATCTTATCTAATCAGGATGCCTCCCACTGTTTTTATCAAATCTTCCTTCAAACTCTAAAAGGTAAGATTAGCCGGGATTAATTATACTCTACAAGTTCGCCAATCGTTCGGCCAGGCAGGTATTGGTACTCCGAGAGAGTTTCCCCATGCTTTCGTATGGAACTAATTAAATAATCTCATTTCCGCAGGGGCATAATCCTGTTAATACCTTTCTTAGACACTTACTTGATCAGCTAATTGTAAAGTGGAAAACTCTCTCAGGAGTAACTCTTACTCACAGTGGGTATCGGGATCCAACTATCATATAAAAGGTATGCAATCTCATTGCAAATTCCAACACTTGAAATTCCTGATATCTGTTTTTACCTCTAGCGTCCTATGATCTTGACGCAGGCCAACAAACCATAAGCCGCTAGTCAAGTTCAACCCGTTCATTTCATGATTGAATTAAACCCACCCTCACGACTCTTGACGCAGGCCAACAAAGTCGTACGACTACCCTAATCCAATTACATCATATGCAGCAGATAAGCACTAATCAGCTACCGCATACTACGTCTTGACGGAGGCCAACAAACGCAACACGAATACTAAATAGTACTTATCTGAAATGACGGAGGGCTATGTCTGGCTTTGATGAAAACCTTTAACGTAATGAACTTGATATTGTTGTAGAATCTAGTGATTTAAAAATGAGTTTTTTTTGTATTTGCTAATTTTGCTAAAGAGGTCACTCACGGTGAATGGATCTCGGCTATTTTCTCATCGAATGAGGTGCTGGACACTCATCAAGAAATACCACTATGCAAAACAATAACTAGAGAAACCATTAAAACAAAACCGAGTGGGTTATAGCATTTGTTAGTTTTGCTAAAGAGGTCACTCCTGGTGAAGGGATCCCGGCTCTTTCCTCAACGAATGAGGTGCTGGATATTCATCAAGGAATACCACTATGCAAAGCAAGAACTAGAGCTACCTTTTTGAAATTTCAATTCTACAACATCTTTAGGTTTCTTTTCTTTTCATTAATCTCATTAATGAAATCCCATCATTTATATTTCCATAAACATCACAGAAAAGAACTGAAAATAGAACATACGTTTATACCATCTGCATTCGCTACGGGGCCCTGTCATGCACCGTTAGGTTACTTAACTAACGGCAGAGCGGGGGTTGGACTAACGCGGGTGCAAATATAAGCAACGTTTATTATATATATCATATATATATATATAGCATTCGTCTCATGTAGTTATATGATCATATCACAGAACCAAGCAGCAGAAGTCAACATATGAAATATTGGATATACTATGATGTCCATGTTTTAAATTAAACCAATAATGAAAAACACGGATTCTACGGTCGTGATAAATAATCAAACCCACATTCCTAGACCCCCTACGAGAGCGGCAAGCAACCCTGCCAATTCTAGAGTTAGGAGACCCGATCTCGACTCCTCGAGATGGTCTCCCACTGGACTCTAGAACCCGGTTACTTGTGCTACCCGTCTTGGGTTATCCTAATGCGGAAAAGTAAATAATATACATCAATGGTGACATCATCCTCAATACGGAAGTGCCCCAATAAAAGAATATTACATACAATTTTTACATGAATGAAAATTGAAAAACTCTCATCTCACGCAAAAAAACCTCGGCTATTCAATCACGACGATCCAATATAATATATTACAGCAACACATAACATCACATGTCATCAACGTAAGTAAATATGCGTATCCTAAATTCCGTTGATATATAGCAACGAGATCGGGGATATACCACATATTACACTTACGGTCGTAGAAAAGAAATGAAAAACCACAATATTTAGAATCCGCAAATACCTTAGACATTATAAACCCGGAATATCTTATATTCCGAATTTCATGCCTAACTTTTAACCCTTGCATTTTAGTCTCAAATTGAAAACTCTTTTCAATAAGCAGTCGGATAATTCAACAAGTTTCCGACTAAGTGATCGCGTACAATACGTTGCGATGGAGTTTTGATCCGAATCAAAACTCCGTGGCAATCGATCAACCGAGACTAAAATGCTAGATTTATAAAATACTAGCTAGTTTTCACAAAATTAATTATTGTGGATTCCAAATATTGTATCGCATATCATCATAATTTATACGATGCTAAACATTTCGATCGATTCCTTAAACACCCACAAATCACAGAGACCTCAACAACTTGAGTCTCATTAAAAACATCCAGAAAGTGCCAAATACAACAATGGAGCAGCGCAAGAAAAACTAACCCAAAACACCCCAAACATGCGGCGGAACTGTGTCCAAACTAGGGTTTAGGCCGCGGTTCCGCGACGCTTTGAGGGAGTTAGGGCTTTGAATTTCTTAGGGCTCCATTAAAAACCCTGCACGATTTTCTGCATATTTTTAATCACGAAAATTTAAACTTTTGAAAAATCGACTGAAACTTGAGAAAATCCGGCTTCGAAAATTCGATCGAACACTTTAACATCGTAAAGACCTTTCCTAATGTTCTAGCTTGGCTTTGATACCATGAAAGTCAACCCTAGCACCACTATGAGGTTTAAACGGGCCAATGCCCGGTAGCTATGATAACTTGAGTCTGGGGGTGGAATCGTCAGATCCCAATAACTTGATAAGTCATACCGATATGTGGCCTATAACGGTACGAGAAACTACTGATAACTCTTACCAGTAAATCTCATCAACATCCCTGGCCAGGGACTTCCTGTTATAGCCAATCAAGCACAGCGCAACATCAATTCCCTATACCGGGAGAGAAGAAACCCCTCCTATCGCCCATTGCCTCCATATGACTCAGGAATGTACCCAAAATCCACATGTTTGCACGACTCCTTTGAGCCATGGTAGAGAGGAAATCAAAGCACAGTGGAAACCATACAAGATTCTATGACGATCTCGGGTCTACAGACTAACCTGTACTAGTGTTACCAGAGAACTGTTGTATGACGATAGGTATAGTACCATCTACGATTTTTCGGCAAGTCATGTTTGGTGTTCCCATTTTCTAATGAGCACCTGTGTACAATCTTTGATGTCAAACACTAATGGATATGGGATCAACTATCGTCCCCTACAGGGTCAAGAAAGGTACACACTAGTCTACTCTAAAATATATATGCCCTGTCTCGATACTCTCTCGACTAGGAACTGTTAAAGGATGTGCTTGTAGACTAAAAAAGTCACACTAGTATGATCTGCATTATAGTCCCGGTAGTCAAGCAAACATCCTAAAGGCTTTATCAACATATATCAGAGAGACAGTATAATAATATAAGTGTACATGTTAAGATAAAAAGCAACCAGATAGCATACTATCATGACGAGCAAGAAAGTCCTTGTTTCGCCCAATTAGAGCAAAGCTCTGTTCAAATTCAAAATTCAAAATTTTGAAGCAACGCTTCAAGTCTCGGGCGCAACGCGCCACGTGTCAGGCGCTAATACGTCAGCGCAGCGCCCAAGAAGGCGCGCCCAATCAGAGCAAAGCTCTATTTTTATGAAGCAACGCTTTAGTTGCGCTGCGCTCTGCGCTGCGCGACACGTGTCAGCGCAGATGCGCTAGCGCAGTTGCGCTGCGCTCTGCGCTGCGCGACACGTGTCACGCGCTGGGGCATCTGCGCCAAACAGAATTAAAGATTTTTAAAGAAATCTTTCTGTCCTTGTTAAAACAAGAAGATTTTCTTCTGTAAAACAGAAGCCCTTGGATCAAAGATCCAACGGTGGGAAAAATTCCCCAAATCACTATGAGAAAGATCTCTTTAACAAATTCAACAAACTTATGGGCACTATAAAAAGGACCCTAGGCCTCAATTCAAAAGAAACATTTTTTTTTTTTGAAAAATCAAGAGCTTCAAACAGGGAGAACTCTGAGAAAAATTTCAAGAAGAGGTAAAAAAAACCTTTATAAGGAAAAAGAAATTTCCTCTAATAGATCATTGATCTAAAAACAAGATCAATGATCTTCATATAATAAATAGTGCTTTGCACTTCTTATGAACCACTGGTTCTTTAGAACGAAAAAAAATATAAATAAAAAAAATAGTGCTTTGCACTTTTATGAACTTCTGGTTCTTGAAATGAAAGAAAAATTTATTTTTCTTTGATTCTAATTTGATCAAAGATATAAAAAAATAGTGCTTTGCACTTCCAAACTGCGCTGTTGCGCTCTTGAGAGAGCGCCACGTGTTAGCTGTAGAACAACCTGCGCTACGCGCTCTTAAGATAGAGCTTTGCTCTCTGGAATTGGCGCAACTCGCTGAGAGCGCGCCACGTGTCAGCAGCGCAACAGCGCAGCGCACTAGCGCAGCGCACTGCGCTGTTGCGCTTGCGCTCACCAGAGCATGACACGTGTCATCATCATATGAGCTTGCGCTCATTACTTAGCGCAAAGCGCCTGACGAATGCATTGTATTGCTTACAAAAGGGGCCAAGCCCAATTAAAGAAGGCCTAACAGGCCTAATAAAATGCAACGCATTACTTTGAAAAGGGCAGAGCCCAAACTAAAACAGATGCGCTACATCATAAAGAAAAGGGACAGAGCCCGATTAAAAGGCCCAACAGGCTCAATCAAATATGCTATGCATTTTAAAAGGGGCAGAGCCCAAACAAAATAGATGCTCTGCATCATTTATAAAGGGCTGAGCCCAATCAAAACAAGAATAATGCAGTGCATTACTAAAAGAGGGTAAAGTCCTAGAACAGGCCGAAGACAATTTTTTTTTTTTATTGAAGCTGGACTTAGCCCAATTTTGGCCATAAGTCCTTAAATTAAATTAACTGAGCAGAATGACTCTCCTAAACCAATCCACATCCGGTTCGAGGGTACATCTCCGAACTCCTTTGATATCCATCGTTGTAATTCCTCAACGACGTCAAAGAAGTGACAGGTCCCAACGACCACACACCCATATGGACTGCGGGGTCCTTAAACTCGTGGACCGAGACGTCCCTAAACTAATATTGGACCGGAACGTCCCTAAACTAATATCGGACCGAAATGTCCCTAAACTAATGACGGACCACCACGTCCCTAAACTGGAACATGGACCACCACGTCTCTAAACTGGAACAATGGAGCCAATTGCTCTTCTTTCGGATCTAAACGATCCCGTTCAAGTCGATCTTAGTCCAAAATAGGACTAACGTATCCTTGGCGAACGTTTAAGTTGATCTTAGCCGCAACGCGACTAACGCATCCTTAAACTAAAAAACACCAAACCCAAATCTAAATTAAATACGGATTTGGACTAATCCACGTCCTATGGGCGACGGCATTACTCAGTCTCCGTATACAATCCACGGGCAACCACAAACAAAACAAACACACACGACACGGAGTAAAACTCTGGAGAAGGAGAAAGTTGTTACCGCGATGCGGTAGCGTAATTAACTGCAGGGGCTTGCGCCTGTAGGGAAGAGCGTTCCCACAATCAAAACCCCCTCAAGCGAGGGGGAATCTGATGAAGTCTGCTACATCGGCCGCATCCGTCTAAACCTCCGATACACGGTGCCATAAATCAACTTGGCATCTTCGGAGAGGTGGACGGATAAAACCAAATAGCATCTGCCCCGAATCTCAGCGTCAGGACATCGCGGTCCTGTGCGCCGCCTTTCGGAGGGGAACAGATTCTGGCACGCCCGGTGGGACCTCTTCCTCTTTCCACTCCACACTTCGTGTGTCGTCTTCGCGAACCAATCACGGTTTGTTAAATGGTTGTCTTCGGATTTCAAGCTACTAAGATTTGGTCTTTTACTTGGCGTAGAATTCAAGATTCAATGGCCTCTAACTGCACCAACTGCTCGAAGTGCCACTGCAACGGACGCTCCACCTCACCGGGAGGTGTAGCATATGGGCCCCAAGCGGCTTCCTTCCTCACTCTGCCGGTAGATCAGGTGACCCGAGCCACCACTGGTCTGTTCTTTGGGACCATGATCCCACCTACAAGCTTCCCTACGCCAATACCTGCACTTGAGGCAAACAAGAAGTCGGTCTTCTACCGGCTCACTGCTACGACGGCCCCTGTCAACGGGTCGCCCGTTACCAAACCAACAGCCTCCGTTTTCGCCAGGCTGGATCAGAATCATAAAGTGGCCGTCCCAAAGAGGGCAACGGCCGCTGCTCAGGAAGTTGTTAAAGAGGCTTCTCCCATCAGAGAGTCGGTCTTCGCAAGATTGACGATTCCCATTCCTGCCCTTGCTGGTCAAAAGGCATCAGTCTTCGATAGGCTGACATCAGCAGTCACCCCACACTCGAATAGGGGGCAAAAAGAAACTATCTCAAATTCCGAACCAATCCCGATGGCTCGTTGTGCACGACGTCGCCATTGGCAACGAGTGAGGAAGGCAGGGGGAAACACTCCCTCAGGGCTAACTCCACCGGCTCCAGTGGTGGAAGTCAACGCTGCTGTTCCAACTAGGAACAGCTTTGAGCTGCTGAGAAGGGTACGGAAGAACTCTCCAACCGCTACATTGAAGAGATCTCCTCCACCTGCGGAGAGAGCTCCAGAGACAAAGCTGGAACAGCCCCCTCAACGGCTGTCGTAAAAAATATACAAGGTTTGGCGTAGGGTTCAAGACTCCGTGATTGACCCGGACCACTTTCATCGCCAGAAAAAGGCAAAGGTGGAGAAAGGCAAGGATTGTCCCATTAGACAGCAGCGGACAGCAGCTGCTAGGGTGCCCCCTACAATGGTTCCTTCAACCTCAACGGCTCACAAAAGGAGGAGGCCAGAGAAAACCTCCGCGTCAATGGCAAAGTCTAAAAGCGGTGAACCTAAACGCCCCAAGTCAGGGGGCATAACAGTTCATACGGTTTATATGGCTTCTGGAAAGGAAGAAAGCCGCACTTCTACGGGTCACCGACCGCTTACCCGATCAGTGACCAAGGCTCAGGAGCAGCAACAAAAGCTCCAGGAGATGATGACTACAATGGCTGCACTCACGGAGCCAAAAGAGAACCCTGAGACGTCCTTAGATGAGCGCCAGGAGGAAGAGACTGACGCCGAGTTCCTTCGCCGAGTACTGGAAAAGAGGGACAAAGAGGCTGCTGAACAAGCGGCCAACATACAGCGTATGGGCCTCCTCTTCCAGGACATGATAGGGATGATGATACAACAAGATCCTCCCGCTGAAGAACCCCTAATCGTCCTTGGAGATAATAAGGGAGAGACGTTGAATCCGCAGCCCGCTCTATTAACAACTAAAGAGGATACAATCTCTAAGACTGATCTGGACGAATACATGGCCCAGCAAATAAGGGTTCATCATGCGGCCGAAGCAGCCGGCCACGTCGTAAAAACGGGGCGGCCATATCCAGGCTGGTATGACCAAATCAAGTACCCGCCGGGTTACACAATTCCCAAATTTCATGTCTACAAAGGGACCGGCAATCCTCATCAGCATGTCGCCCAGTTCAGGGCGCTTTGCGGTAACACCGGCGGCGATGACAAGCTTTTGCTCCGCCAGTTTGTTGGAAGTCTATCAGATACGGCGTTCGAGTGGTACTCTGAACTCCCTAATGATTCTATCAAAACCTTCGCGGAAATGGAGCTGCTGTTTACCCAGCGTTTTGCAAGTGCCAGTGAACGTACCCCGATGACGGCACTGATTAACGCCAGGGTAAAACCCGGCGAGACATGGGTTCAGTACGCTATACGGTGGCGTAATCTATGGTCGAAATGTGAGCAGCGCATAGAAGAAGCCCCTGCGGTGGGAATGTTTGTCGGAACCCTTGATCCACAAGCAACCATCTCACAGTTTATGATGTTTTTCAAGCCGACTTCCTTCCAGGCTTTAATTGACAAACTAGCGCAGATGGACCAGATGGGCCATAAACCCCCTCTCCCAAAGCCGGATTCCCGAAATGACAAAGGAAAGGGAAAAGCGATCGTTGTCGCTAATGCTCAACAACAACCGAACGACTCGAAGCCGGTTGCTCGTCCAAACAATACGCGCCCGTACGTACCCCTTAAGGATAGGATGGGACGTCCTTATTCCTTCCCCCGCGATAAAACGAGGAGGTTATTCGAGCTGGCATTGCGCAACAGACTCATAAATCTGCTGGATCCAAAACGACCGTTGCAACCAAGTGACGTCAACGAGCCTAATTACTGCCCTTATCATCGAGTACTAGGCCATCCGATCGAAGATTGCTACGTTTTCAAGAATTGGCTTGAAAACCAGTACTGACAGGGCAAGTTCGCGTTATCTGACAAATGGAAGGTGAATCCCCCGCAGCCCCACACCTCTAAAGGGACGAATACGCCGGGGGCAACATACTCTGTCATTGAAGAAACTCCGTGGGAGGTTGTATTATCATCGAAAACGAAGAGAATGCTAAATGATCTTCGGACATGTCCGGTGATCAAGTGGAAGAACCCATTGGAACCGCAGGTCGTTGAGGGGATGTTGAAGCCACGTCCAACTCCAAAGACCAATGATGGGGGTTCGAGCACTAGTAGCCAGTCGTCAAAGTCTTTGAAGAAAAAGAAGAAGGCCAAGAAGCCGGTGAAGCCTAGCGATAGGCGCACGGACTTGCAAAAGCAAATTGACGCGCTGGAAGAGTACAACCAGAAGGCGTGGACTCCCATTACATTGCAAGAGTTCCTCAACCATGTCTTCCAAGAAGAAGATGAGGGAGGTAGTTCGTCAAATGAATCTGAAGAACATGTGGCAAGTTGCCATGTGATTTCCCATTCGATCACGAACGATAAGGAGACTCCTTGCACCGAAAAGCTGGGGGCAGATCCTGAACCAAAAGTTCTGGGACCATCAGATGAAGTAATTGACGCCCTCCTTAATGAAGCTCGGTTGAAAAGTAAAGCTGATCGGGAGCACGAGGCGGCTATATTTGAAAGGGCCAAGCACCAGCGACTTGATGAAGGAGCTGAGACGATCCCGCTGGAGCAAAACACCTCCACTACCGACAAAGGCCAACTCAGGATGAGGAAAAAGTTCGCTAAGGCCATATCAATGGGCATGAAGCTACCATCCTCTGAAGGAAACATCGCCGGTGAAGTGGAAACGCACCCCTCGTATTGCTTATATCATCAGAGGATTTCGCACCCCACTCAAGAGTGCAAAGCTTTCGATAGATGGTGGCAAGGATACGTTGCTCATTGACAACGCTTTAAGCGGGAAAAACGTAAAACTCGTCGGGAGCAGAGAAATACGACCGAAGGGTTTAAAAGAACTGCTGGCGATTGTCGCATGGTTAACACCGGTGGATCACAAGTGCCTACATTCGGGAGTGATTCTGATGAAGAGCTAGAACTTGCCCCTCTCTTTAAAGAGTCCGCTTCAGGAAAAGAAGAAGAACCGAAGGTCTGCAAAAATATCCGGCTGCGAAATCGGACGCTGCCTGAAAAGAACCTCGGACCCTTGAACAGAAAAGATAAAGGGAAAGAAAAGGTCTCTGTGGATATTACTCTCGATGACCAAGTTGCGGAAGAGTTAACCGCTAAGAACCCACTAAAGAAGAATAAGGTGGATTACAACGTCTTAGCACATCTAAGGAAACTGCCCTCGCAGCTCAGCATTCTTGACGCCCTTTTGCTATCAAAAGAGGCGAGAGATTCATTGATTAAGGCACTCCAAGACCCGGAACAATTCCAAGCATGCCTGGCCGAGGAAAAGATGAAGGATGAGTTAGAGGAAGTACACACGGCTGATGTTACTTTTGGCGATGAGGACCTTCTACTTGGGACTTGCGAACACAATCGCCCTCTCTATGTTTCGGGATACTGCCATGATATAAAGATAGGCAAAATCCTGATCGATAATGGGTCGTCTGTTAACCTACTCAACGTGCGGGTGTTGAAGGAAATCCGCATGAGCGTCCAGCACCTTGCTCGGGACAAGATCACCATATCCGGGTTCGACTCCCAATCGTCAAAGACTCTTGGATCTGTGATACTGACGCTACGCTTCGGACTACTCGTCACGGACATTAAGTTCCACGTCATAGATGCCAAGACATGCTACAACGCTTTGCTCGGCCGACCATGGTTACACGAGTACAACATCATCCCTTCTACACAACATCAGTGTATGAAGTATTTTAAGGATGGTTTCGAGTATACCGTGATGGGAGAACTGAACCCGTTCTCTGTGAACGAGGTCCGCAAATACGAAGATGCCAAATACTTCTTGCCGGATTTCGAAGACACGGAGAAGTGTCACAAGCCGGAAAATAAAACTAACGCCACCATCCCTGTCTTCGGCAGTGATACCGAGGAAGAAGAGGAGATCGTTTATTCGGGTCCGCCCCAACATAACAAGCCAGGACCGTCCACTCCTACATTGGTCTTTGGTAGTGACTCGGAGGATGAGGTCCATGTCGTATTCTCTGCTCGACCTTCAATACAAGCTTCCGCTGACGAAGAGCAAAGTCTGCAAGTCGCCATGGTGCCGCCTAAACATCATAAAGAACTGGACGCACTTAATATCTACAATATAGAAGAGCTGCGGACATTCTACATCCCTCCCATGCGAGAAAACAAGAAAGCAATTCTGTTTTACCGCTCTGAAGAAACCAAGATGAAAAAAGAAATCTGGTATGGCGCAGAGCCTGCGCTCGACAGGCTTCAGCCTATCCGTCTTCCCAGATATTATACAGAGGGTTTGAAGAAGCTGCTGAAACGCCAAGGGATATCTTTCAAACAGACCGTTAGAGAGGCCAAATTCTATGACAGGGTCTGGAATGTTCCCGGGACTCAACGCAAACTGCCTAATGGGAGAATGGAAACGAGAGGGCTTGGATACATCCGGTCAAAGAAACGAGAGTTACTACCCGGCTGCTACGTCATATATGACCTTGATGAAGAAGCGGATGCTCAATGGGAGGACGCTAATCCTAAGCCAGTGAAGGTTCCAGATGCAAGAGAGCCCAGTCCGTCGTTCAAGGAACAAATGGACAGACTTATAAAGAAAGCTGGTCAAAAAGTCCGAGATGATCACAACCTTGAGACGGCCATCTACGATAAAGCCAAGACGCAACGCCTTCTCCAACAAGCTGTAAAGGATGAAAATGCCGCTCCTTGTCGACCTGTTATAAAGAAGACTCAGCTCAAAAGCAGAAATAAGTCGAAAGGCCAAAAAGGCACTCAACAACAACAAAGCAGGGCTAAGAAGCCACGCAAACGGGAGTCGAGCGTTATTGATCTATCCCTCATGAAGAAAATGAGTCGAGCATACTTTTTTCCTCGGGATAAGACAAGGAGGATATTTGAGCTTTCTCTAAAACATCAGATGCTCGCGCTGCCGGAGTCTAAACACCCTGAATAAGCAGGCGAAGCCTCACACCCGGACTATTGCTCTTACCATCGAGTAGTAAGCCATCCTCTTGAAGATTGCTTCACCTTCAAGAATTGGGTCGAAGATCAATATCAGCTTGGTAAATTCGCTCTGTCCAACAACTGGAGGGTAGCACCACCACAAAAGCACGAGCCTAAGGCCACGAAAGAAAGATCAGTTCCACATTGGGATTAGAAGCGAATTCGGACCTGTCACATGATAACGATGCTACAAGAAGAATCCGAGAACATGGGCAGCCTTCCCTGGTGCCTCGAAAACAGCAATGATGAGGTGATCTCAGAATTTCCCCCAGCTCCGAAAGAACTGGAGGATGGCATACATACCACTGCAGATAACCTCAAAAAAATTGAGTTGGGGACGATAAACGATCCGCGACCGACATTCGTCAGCGAGCTGCTGTCTGAAGAAAAGGTGGCCGCGTTAAAGGACGTCCTTGTACAGCATAAAAATTGCTTCGCATGGAACTATTCCGAGAAGCCGGGACTTGATCCAGAAGTTGTTGTACATAGACTGGCAATATCCCCGAGTGTCAAGCCGGTCAAACAAGCGCCGAGAAGAATGCGGCTTGAGCTCGAGATGAGCATCAACGCGGAAGTCAAAAAGCTGATAGACTCCGGCTTTATCCAAGAGGTTCAATACCCTGAATGGATTGTTAATATCGTCCCAGTGATGAAGAAAAATGGTACGGTGTGCATATGCGTGGACTTTCGGGATCTCAACAAAGGCTGCCCGAAGGATGATTTCCCAGTACCAGTCACCGAACTAATGATAGACAATACGTCCACGCATGAGATTTTCTCATTCATAGACGGCTCATCAGGATATAATCAAATAAAAATGCACCCTGAAGACCAAAAACATACGGCTTTCCGGACTCTTTTGGGAATATTCTGTTACAAGGTGATGTCCTTCGGTTTAAAGAACGCCGGTGCAACCTACCAAAGGGCCATGACGAAGATTTTCGATAACCTTATACACGAAATCGTTGAATGCTATATCGACGACCTCGTTGTTAAAAGCAAATCATATGAGGAACATCTCGAGCATCTGAAGACCGTATTTCAACGTCTTCGACAATACAACTTGAAGATGAACCCTCTGAAGTGTGCATTCGGGGTTTCCTCGGGCAAATTCCTGGGATTCATCGTTCGACACCGAGATATTGAGATAGATCCATCAATGATCAAGGCGATCATGGAAATGCCTCCGCCAAGGACTCTCAAACAGCTGCGATCTCTCCAAGGGAAGCTCGCGTATATACGGCGATTTATAGCCAACCTTTCAGGAAAGTGCCGTCCTTACAGCCACCTGATGAAGAAGGGAACCCCGTTCGTCTGGGATCGCAAATGCCAAGATGCACTAGACGAAATCAAACAATACCTGCAAAACCCGCCGGTGCTGGCTGCTCTGGTCAAGGGAAAACCCCTCATTCTTTATACAACTGCCCTCGAAGGTTCCTTAGGCGCATTATGGGCACAAGAGAATGACCAGGGGAAAGAAAGAGCACTTTACTATTTAAGTCGAGTGCTGCTGGGGGCAGAAAGCAATTACTCCCCTATTGAAAAACACTGCATGGCGTTGATCTTCGCAATAACAAAGCTTAGACATTACGCATTAGCGCATGAAGTCTATCTCATTTCAAAGGTGGACCCTCTCAAATATCTAATGTCAAAGGCCATATTGAAAGGACGACTCGCTAAATGGGCCCTGCTCTTAATGGAGTTCTCGATAGCATATCGACCACTCAAAGCAGTAAAAGGCTAGGCCATCGCCGACTTCTTTGCTGAGCACCCGATACCGGCCGACTCTCCTTTAAACTGCGATCTTCCAGATGAACATGCGTTTGATGCGATCGATGGTGATAATACCCGATGGGAGCTTTATTTTGACGGAGCATCTTCCGTGAAGAAGCGCAAACAAAGTACCCCTATAATCAAATCAGGGGTAGGACTCATCTTTATAACTCCACAAGGAGGGATAATGCGCTACGCGTTCTCCCTGACGGAACCGAGGACAAACAACGAAGCCGAATACGAAGCTCTGATAGCAGGCCTCGAGATCGCCATTGACATGGGAATTGAAAACCTCCTCATATACGGAGATTCGCAACTGGTCGTTAGTCAAGTAAACGGCGATTACCAAACATGCAAACCGGAATTGGTAAAATACGGTGAAAAGGTGCAACAACTGCTAACCCAAATTCCCTCCTATACTTTGGAGAGCATACCACGCGCGGGTAACAGCAAAGCGGACGCGTTGGCCAAACTTGCTAAAGAAATGGCTGACGAGAACCTCGATGACGTTAGAATCTTGGTACAAAGTCGTCGGGTGCTCGCCCCCGCAGAAATACCTTCGGAATCACCCGAAGAGAAGGGAGTGACTGAACAAGCGACCTTGCAAATAAAAGATCATGAGAAGGTTGGGGATTGGAGGGAAGTTTTTATAGACTACTTCAAGTCCCACCAAATGCCCGAAGATGCATCCGCAAGACATCAACTCATAAAACGAGCTCTGTCTTTTGCCTTCGTCAATGATACTCTATACAAGAGGTCATTCGATTCTCCGTGGTTGAGATGCTTAGGACCGGACGAATCGGAAAGAGTCGTTCAGGAGGTTCATGACGGAATCTGCGGTTATCACCAAGCAGGTCCAAAGATGAAGTTGAAGATCAAACGGATGGGCTATTACTGGCCCATGATGATTCAAGACTGCATCGAATATGCGAAGCAATGTCACTCATGTCAGATTCATGGGGACTTCATCCACCAGCACCCGAATCCATTACATCCAACAGTGGCTAGCTGGCCATTCGAAATGTGGGGAACTGACATAGTCGGCCCCATCGAACCAGCATCGTCTAGAGGACACCGTTTCATCCTGGCGACGACTGACTACTTCTCTAAGTGGGCAGAAGCAGTACCATTGAGAGAAGTGAAGACGGAGAATATCCTCCATTTCTTCAAAACGCACGTCATATATCGGTTTGGAACTCCGAGGCGGATCATCTCCGATAACGGGCCAGCCTACCGAAGTCATAAAATCAGCCGCTTCGCACAGCAGCATAACATAGACTGGAGATATTTCTCAGTCTATAATCCACGAGCTAACGGTCTCGCCGAGGCCTTCAACAAGACCCTGACGAAAATCATGAAAAAGACGGTGTCCCGAAATAAGAGAGACTGGCACGAGAGGCTGCAAGAGGCTCTCTGGGCATATCGAACTACGTTCAAGACAGCCACAAACACAACGCCATACGCGTTGGTGTTCGGTACGGAAGCAGTACTCCCTCTCGAGATAGAGTTACCCTCTCTACGAGTGGCAATTCACCACGAGCTAACGGACGAAGAAAATGCTCACTTTCGGCTTGAGGAGCTTGACGCCCTTGATGAAACTAGGCTCATAGCGCAACAAAATCTAGAAGCTTATAAAGCAAAGATGATGCGCTCATACGAAAGATTGACCCGACCGAGGACATTCCACCAAGGCGAACTCGTGCTAGTGATCAAAAGGCCTATGATCCCCAATCGCGCCAAGCGGGGAAAATTCGAGCCGAACTATGAAGGCCCGTACATCATAGATAAAGTTTACCAGGGTGGGGCCTATCTACTCATGGACATGCACGGTGAAAGGCCTTTCAGACCAATAAACGGTCGCTTCCTAAAGAAATACTACGCTTAATGAGCCACAGCCTAGGTCAACGATAGATGACGACGACTATATCCGCTCGCTATCTTCCTAAGCTCAAACTTTATAAGCAGTAGCCAGCTTCTCAATAGCGGACCGAAATGTCCCTAAACTAACAGCGGACCGAAATGTCCCTAAACTAATAGCAGACCGAAACGTCTTTAAACTACTACCGCAGCATCTTTAGACTGACGAGATATAAAAAAAATATATATAAAAATAAAATAAAATAAAAACGGTATGTCCATAAGCAAAAAGGGGCATGGATGAAAACCCGAAAGGGCTTCGTGAGTAAAAACAGCAGGGCTACCGGCGAGTGTTCGCGAAAACCCGAAAGGGCGCGACCTCGTAAAAAGAAAAAAGAGGGAAAAAGAAAATAAAAAAAAAAGAAGAAGAGAAAATAAAAGCGGTAAGTCCATAAGCAAAATGGGCACGGATGAAAACCCGAAAGGGCTCCGTGAGTAAAAACAGCAGGACTACCGGCGAGTGTTTGTGAAAACCCGAAAGGGCACAACCTCGTTAAGAAACACTTGTAGGGTCCTCTCGACCCTATAAGGAGAAACCACCCGCGTGAGATCCTTACGATTCACAAGGGAACAACACACTTAGGAATCCCCACGATTCCTAAGGAGAAAATACACTTGCGAGATCCTCACGACTCGTAAGGAGAACGCTCTTATGGGACCCTCACGGCTCGTAAGATTTGAAAGTCTTAAGTTACAGAGATCTAAACCTGTGCTTAAGCAACCCCCACAACTTTCGATATTGCCCTACAAGTGGCTCAATACTGACCCTTGTATACAATCCACGGGCGCGAATAAACATTTCCCTAACCAAGGTCCATCCGTGACTGGGGATATGTTCGCATAACCCTTGTAAATCCTCTCGATTTACAAAGAGAAAACCCTCCTGTAGGATCCTTATGACTTACAGAGGAACAAAACACTTAGGAACCCTCACGATTCCTAAAGAGAAAATACACCTATAAGATCCTCACGACTTGTAGGGAGAAATAGCTTTGTGACACCCTTACGGCTCATAAAGTCAAAAGCCTTAGTCAACAGGACCCTAACCCTGGTCGCTAAGCCTCCTTTGTTCGACAATGACAGAGGCAAATGATGATTCGCTCCTGGCGACATCCCAGTTGTAGCGGTGCTGATGCCAAAATCAGTTTCCAAGTTCAGGTTTACGGCGAAAAGCCGGTAAGCCGCACATGCATACGAAATAGCCGAAATGATAGGGCAACTTGCAATAAAAAGCAGCAAGTAAAATGTATGCATGCGAAATAGCCGAAATGATTGGGCAACTCGCAATAAAAAGCAGCGAGTGGAAATAAAATAAACAGCCGAAATGATTGGGCACCGCGAAAAATAGCCGAAATGATTGGGCAATCGCGACCTTCGCGATATAAAAACTGAAATGATAGAGCATCGCGGAAAGAATAAAAAAATGAAAGAATGAAACTTTTTGCCCTACAGTTAAGATCACATCGATCCCTGTATACAATCCAAGGGCATAAACAAAGAGGGAACCATACCCTCCCAGCAAATTCCTCGACTCACGGATACAAACACTCCTTGACGAGAGCTTCCTGATCCGCGTCGACCCGCAGAGCCA
Source organism: Agapanthus africanus (assembly GCA_030015575.1). Classification (NCBI taxonomy): domain Eukaryota; kingdom Viridiplantae; phylum Streptophyta; class Magnoliopsida; order Asparagales; family Amaryllidaceae; genus Agapanthus; species Agapanthus africanus. The sequence continues at coordinate 243,884 of JASDDO010000291.1, forward strand.
CCAGAGCCCCCGTGGGAACCCTCGACTCGTTTCAAACCCCAAGGAAACAAATAATCCTTGACGCTTGGGAAACAAATAATCCCTAGCAAATTCCTCGACTCACGGATACAAACACTCCTTGACGAGAGCTTCCTGATCCGCGTCGACCCGCAGGGCCACTAGAGCCCCCGTGGGAACCCTCGACTCGTTTCAAACCCCAAGGAAACAAATAATCCTTGGCGCTTGGGAAACAAATAATCCCTAGCAAACTCCTCGACTCACGGATACAAACACTCCTTGACGAGAGCTTCCTGATCCGCGTCGACCCGCAGAGCCACCAGAGCCCCCGTGGGAACCCTCGACTCGTTTCAAACCCCAAGGAAACAAATAATCCTTGGCGCTTGGGAAACAAATAATCCCTAGCAAATTCCTCGACTCACGGATACAAACACTCCTTGACGAGAGCTTCCTGATCCGCGTCGACACGCAGAGCCACCAGAGCCCCCGTGGGAACCCTCGACTCGTTTCAAACCCCAAGGAAACAAATAATCCTTGGCGCTTGGGAAACAAATAATCCCTCGCAAACTCCTCGACTCACGGATACAAACACTCTTTGACGAGAGCTTCCTGATCCGCGTCGACCCGCAGAGCCACCAGTGCCCCCGTGGGAATTCTCGACTCGTTTCAAACCCCAAGGAAACAAATAATCCTTGGCGCTTGGGAAACAAATAATCCCTAGCAAACTCCTCGACTCACGGATACAAACACTGAGAGCCTCCTGATCCGCGTCGACCCGCAGAGCCACCAGTGCCCCCGTGGGAACTCTCGACTCGTTTCAAACCCCCAAGGAAACAAATAATCCTTGGCGCTTGGGAAACAAATAATCCCTAGCAAACTCCTCGACTCACGGATACAAACACTCCGTGACGAGAGCTTCTTAACTCATGTCAACTGTTCCGCTACAACTGCAAACAAATCCCCGATTCGTCTCAATTTGTAAGAAGAAGTCTCAGACAGCAAGGATTGAAAAGCTTGCTTTTTGAGCAATGGGGCCCTGCAAGTCAATCCAAACTGGTCTCTTGCATACTATTCACGGGTCTCACTCTCCGAAGTCGAATTTTGACGAGGAGGGAAACAACCGCTTACGAATCCTCTCGACTCGTAAGAGGGAAAATTCTCTTATAGGATCCTTACGACTTATAAGAGAAAACCACACTTAGGAATCCTCACGATTCCTAAGGAGAAAATCCGCCTATGAGATCCTCTCGATCCGTAGGGAGAAAAGCCTCTATGAGACCCTCACGGCTCATAGAGTTGAAAAATCTTAGGCAGCAGACCAGGACCTGCGGCCTAAGCCATCGCTATTTCCTAAGGAAGTCGGAATACTCGTTTTAGACATCCATCAACCATGGTTATTAAGACAGCCTGCTGACAATAAAAAAAAAAGAAGATGACAGAAAGAATATCCGGTCTACATTTGATCTGGCGTGCGTGACGCATTCATTTATGCATGGGCAGAAGACTCAAGACGAGAAATAAGACAAGATGAAATAGAAAAGGGAAGGGTTTCCATTCATACTGCTAAAAAAAAATTTTCTTTTACAAGCATAAGAAACATTATTCAAATTATTACAACGGTATAACCTCAGATCCGGGGCACGGATTGAGGAAATCAAAAGTAAGGCCATCCAGAGTTCTTCTGGCCTTTCTAATTATTCTTATGCGCAGTCTTTCTCGCTCCTCTGTATCGAGATCATCGGCGAGCCCTCCTGGCCTTTGATAAGCAGCAACTATCGTCGTCTGCTGGAAGACTTGGTGTAGGATGTCAATAAGGCTATTCCGTCGTTTCTTTGAAATCAGCCCTGTTAGGTACACTGAATGCACCTTGTCTTCGGCATCATCCAGCGCGTTGAGCGGTAAGGCCTCATGAAGATCCGGAAGTGCTCTCCATATGGCTCCCAACACGAATTTCAAAAGGGCCGAACGACGAGGCAACAGCCAACCACCGCTTGCGTTCAGACGACCCATGACTTCTGCACATTCAGCGTCTGTAAATTCCTGGTTTTGTTGAAGACTCTGAGCGCGGATATCGTCGTAGGTAATAAACTCGTGCAAACTGTATAGATGCACCGCCGCCATTATGCCTGGAGGAAATATTACAGGAAGATCAGCAATAGAAAAGCAATAATATACATAGAGGACTAAATTCCTAGAGAGCGAAACTATGTTCAAGGATAAAGTCCCCTGGATGAAAGCTCTGCTGGTTAAGATTAATCTAAGAATCGATTTTACCTAAAGTTTTCCTAAAAAACTTTAAAAAAAAAAAGGAGGAGCAAGGCACCGGAATTCTTGAAGGCAAGAACAAAGCTCTGAGGTCTTCGAAAATAGAAATCTGAAAGATGATAAATATCTGGAGGGGACGAAAGGTCCTATTTATAGGCATCAAGTGCCTCTTCGACTTCCAAGAGTTGTCACGGCAGTTTACCTTAATTGGAGCGAACTTCTGTTTAAATTCCGAGGCGGGAGATGAAGCAACGCTTCGTCTTCCCCCAATCAGAGCAAACCTCTGTCTTGAAAATTAATTTAATGAAGCGACGCTTCAGATTATTTGCGCTGCGCAATACGCCACGTGTCTGACGCAGACGCATCAGCGCAGCGCCCAAAACAGCGCACCCAATCAAAGCAAAGCTCTATTTCAAGCAAAACTAAAGGAAGCAACGCTTCAGCGGCGTATGCGCCGTGCGCTGTGTGACACGTGTCGGCGCAGATGCGCTAACGCAGTTGCGCTGCACCGTGCGCTGTGCGACACGCGTCATACCCTGGAGCATTTGCGCTAAACAAAAATTAAGGTTCTGAAGAAATCTTTTCTGTTATTGTTAAAACAAGAAGATTATCTTCTGTAAAACAGAAGCCCTTGGATCAAAGATCAGACGGTGGGGGAAATCCCGCCAAATCTTTCAGAAAAGGGATTTCTTCAACAAATTGAACTTCTTAATTTGCAAGATGAGGTCTTAGGCAGTAAGGATTGAAAAGCTTGCTTCTTGAGCAATGGGGCCCTGCAAGTCAATCCAAAATGGTCTCTTGCATACTATTCACGGGTCTCACTCTCCGAAGTCGATTTTCGACAAGGAGGGAAACAACCGCTTACGAATCCTCTCGACTCGTAAGAGGGAAAATTCTCTTATAGGATCCTTACGACTTATAAAAGAAAACCACACTTAGGAATCCTCACGATTCCTAAGGAGAAAATCCACCTATGAGATCCTCTCGATCCGTAGGGAGAAAAATCTCTATGAGACCCTCACGGCTCATAGAATTGAAAAGTCTTAGGCGGAAGATCTGAACCTGCGGCCTAAGCCATCGCTATCTCTTGGAAAAATTAAGTTGTCTGCCAATCAGGTTCATCGACAACATCATGATGTAAAGGCAGAAAACAAAAGAGCATACAAGATATTGCAAAAGAAAGTGTGTATCTTTATTCATTGACCTCAATCAAATACATGGTGAATCATACAAAAGAGCAAAGAACGGATACATGTTACTCAGAAAAGAAAATCTTTACAAATACATTGATACAAAGGCAGCTATTGGGAAGGAAGCGTCTTAAGTAGCTCTATCAGTTGTTCGTACACTTCCTTCCATGCCTTTTCCCGATTGTATACCACTGCCAACTCCGCCTCCACCTGGGCCCGTTGCTGTGCGACGGATGCAAGCTGATCCCTGACGGCTTGATGAGCAGCTTCACGGCCTGGAGTGTCATGCTCGGCGACATCAAGTGCCCGCTTTAGTCTCAGCCCATTCGATATGCGCTCCAGAAGACCCTCGAAGACGGTCTTTACCTCAGCGGCGTTCGCCTCAACTTCGGCACGCAAGCGAGCAGTTCTGCTTGAAGAATCTTGGCACTCCTTCAGCCTCAAAGCCACTTCTTGTTCCAGATGACGGAAATGAGAAGCGCTTTGCTCGAGCCATGCTCTCCGTTGAGTGCTCAAGGCCAAAGTCTCGGGGGACAGGCGCATTGACTCCAGCTGATGAAGGCGAGCCTCGATCTCCCGACAATAGTTAACCCAAGAGGCGACAATGCCCTCGTCATGGAAGGTGGCAAATATCGCCAACATCGGGTTAACCGTCGTGGCGAAGTCCTCAGCAGATACAGGAGCCTCGATGTCGAGTTCCTCGATGTAGTCGCTCAACATGCGCAAACTATTCGCGGCACCTTTTGAGGACGGACGTCGCTGGGAAGGGCCGCCCGGTATTGTAATGCGAGACTCGAAAGGCACCGAGATTGGAACGACAGCTGGTAAAAGACGAAATGCAATTAGATGATGATTCAATAGATATGAAGGAAGTCATTGATAAGATAGTTTACTATACCGGTGGAGACAGGAGGCAAGGCCGGAAGGGCTGGTGGCGCAACCGATCTTTCTGCTCCCCCTTCGATTTGCAGCACTGCAGTCAGAACAAGAGAGAGTTAGAAATAATTCTACCACTGAAAAGACAAAGCTACCAATCGGGAACAGTACTCACCAGCGCCACCAGAGGGAGAGGCGAATTCAGATGGGAAGGAGAAGTGTGGGAGCAACACTTGATAGAGATGATCAAAAAGCACTCCTGGAAGATACAACAGTGTGACTTTAGTACACAAATTATACATCTGGAAGATAAGATTAATAAATCACAAACACATACCTTCCAACATCTTCGAGGGTATGAGAGAGGGTTGAGAGGTGACCACCGCCAAGGCAGTCGTTGAAGGCGTTCCCTCGAGCAGTGGGGCATCGGCACTGGCTGCACCTGCGTTACGAAAAGGTGAACTTGTCAGAAAAGATAGTAAAGTAAAGAAAAGCAGCAACTTGGGGTTTACCTGAGGAGCTCCCGGCTGAAACAGAGGCGACTCCCTCCTCTATCGACATGAGACCACCGCCCGTGACCTCATCGCCCGACTCGATGGGGACCGTTGTGGTGCTCGCGAGACCTGGAGACGGCATAGGACCATAGATGGGGAGGGCTATGACCGGAGTATTGCCAGATTCCAAAGAAAGAGCGGTTGGCTCGTCCTCGGGAATCATGGCCGCCTCACCCACCACTCTCTCAGGTTCAGTAGTGGCGGTTGTATCGTCCACCGTCGCCGGGGGAACGCCGGCCTCGAGCGCTTCATTCGCCGCCACCCTGGACTCATTTATAATGATCATATCATCTGACACCACTTCAGGTTCAGCATCAATGACCTTCTCGGCGGCAGGCCCCTCGACCTCCGCCTCAGGCTCCAAAGCCACAACGACGTTTCCTACCGTCGGCTCAAGTTCGGCAGGTACCGCCTCCTCTGCTTCTTTGGGATCAACGGTTTCCGCCTCCCCCTCGATCGGACTCGGCCCTGCTGATTGATCCAAAAATATTAAGTTTACCGCAATCAGGAACGGCGTCGCTTCGCAGCTAGCCGGTGAGTGCGGGTCGATCCACAGAGACGGGTAAATTCCTTTAGTGTGTCTTAACGAGTTGATTCTATTTGTCGTTTTGGTTTTATAAAAATCTAGATCTAAAACTTAATTAATCTAATTTAAATTCTTGCTAGGGTTAGGCTTAGAGAAAGTTTTGGAGATTGATGTTTCCTCACCGCTTTCAATGCCGTATTTTAGATCCATTAGGTGCTATAGTAATTATCGATAAAGTGGATACGACTCTTTTGGGAAGATGTTTTCTTCCTCTAGATTCGTATCCTTACTTTATCGTTAATTACCCTAACCCCCATGGAAAACGCGAGCAACCGGCCCTTTATACTGCGGTTCACCGTTACCTCGAGGGGTAGGGTGCCGCAGGGAGCGGTTGTGCGCGCATGCATGGAGTTCTTAATGGGTTAGTTTAATATGGCATTGAAAGGGGTGAGAGATCTCATCTCTCAACCCTTTCCCTAAGGCTAACCCTAACAAGCGAGGAGACTACTCGCTCATTAGGGGATGAAATAACATTAAAAGAATAAAATAGAAACACTTACTAATGGTGATGGCTCCCTCCAAGCGATAAAGAACAGATCTGAATGTCACTTCCAGAATTTCTGAATTTTATTTATTGAAAAGAGGCATACAATTTTTAGATCTAAGATTACAATTTATAGGAAAATAGAAAACCTAGGGCTACAGACTCTCGCACATGCAAAATTACAGATTTGCCCACGTTAAATCCTAACATCTGCACCGACGCAACAACCCAGAGATTTTCCACCGACACGGGCGCTTGATGGCCGCGGATCCGCGGCGCCAGGCTGGGTTTGGCCGCGGATCCGCGGCCAAACTGTGGACTTGGGCTTTGTTATTTTCTGGGCTTTTTCCTTGGCTGTTTGGGCTTCTGTTTCCATATGTAGTTTCTCTGTTGGGCTTCTGGTTCTTCTCCAGATGTTTCAGTGAACACTTGTATTGGGATTTTTAACCGTTTACTTGACATTTTGGACCTTGCACTGTTCTTCGACTAGGCTTGACTAGGATAGGTCTGCTTGTTGGTCAAAAGTCCCTTTTTCTGTTGTTTTGTGTCTTTTTCACTGTATTTGCTCCAGAAACCTGTATCCTGTAATATGCAGCAAACGTGCGTCAAGAGTACCTGTTTATTTATAAAAAGGATAAGAATAGGGGAATGATAAATGCAATATTATGGTCTGAACAAATACCCCCAAACTTACCTTTTGCTCGTCCTCGAGCAAACTTATTATTTATTCACTAAAATCCTAACCACACTTTCGCAGGGAAACGCGATTGCACTGAGCACGTGCAATAAGCCGTTAAACCTCTAGGTGTCCCTAGTAGGAGGAGTGTTGTCTCCTGAGGGTTTTCAGCGGATTACACCCACAAAATCCTATCAACTCAGCCCATTGACTTTTGTTCTCCAATTAGGTTTTCTAACAAGGAATTCTATTATCTTATACTTGTAAATTATCCACCCATATTCTTCACGCTTCCTCATTATTTAACTTAAGATTATATATGTTTATGTAGACCTACTTAGCTTTCGGCATCTCTTAAGTTTTCCTTCTAGGGTTTCATCTAAACTTAGGAATTTTCTATCAACTCCATTAAAGATACAAATTTTATCTTTCATTCCTCTCTCTTATCTAAATTCCAATCACATACCCCTACGTGTGTGTATAGATCACCCCTACACTTGGAATTTCAATTCAAGCAATCATGCCCTAGTCCATTGTCCAAAGTACTAATTAGTTGGTGAATGAAATTTGCTTACACATCCTTCATGCGACCGTTAATACTTCTTGAGGTACCAACGACCGATTACAAAATGCGTTTGCACTTTAAAGCGTACTTCCTAGTCCTTGCAACACCCAAGGCTTTAGCAGTGACTCCCAAACCAGTTGGTCTAAGGCACTAGGTGATGAAGCACCCTCGCTAAATATTTTTCTATTTTTGCAGCCTTAAGTAATCACAAAAACCAGTGTCCATTTTTTTTTTCTTTTTTTTTATTCACCCTTTTTTTTTCATTATACTAAGGACTTTAAATAAGAGCATTTCAAGGTCTCTTCTACTATTCCAAGTTTCAAGGTGCGTGATTGTGCAAATTGTAGGGTATACATTTTCAGAATCTAGACTTAAGCTAGGAACTATTTTTCAAACTTATACTTTAATTAGAACATCAATACTCTTCCCTTGTTTCGATTTAGCCCAAGAAGTGAACCCAAAATTTGCCTATTTCTAAATAAACTACAAGGCATATACTTTCTACCGTTAAATTTTAAGGAAGGTTATTTTTAGGGTTTTCAACTTACTAAGTCTAAGATCTAGTTGTTCCTAGCTAGTTGACCTATTTGTCAAACTAAAGTCAATTAGCCAAAATCGAATACATTTATTTTTATAATTTTTTGAAATTTTTCAAATTTTTATGGGTTTTCAAATAAGTATGCAAATGCAAAAATATGTACAAATGAATGCGAAGGAAGAAGACGTACCGAGCATACCCCCAAACTTGAACTTGACAGTGTCCTCACTGTCATGCTAAACCAAGAGGGTCAAAATACCGATACTCCCCTATTTATTTATTTATATTTTTTTTTAATTTTTTTTATTGTTAAGAAAAACAAAAATATATACAAAAAGACCCTCCCCCAAACTTCAATTAAACTATGTTAGACAATACTGCCAAACCTTGCATCGGCCAAAAGTCAACACCAACCAGTTGAAAAATTTATCAGTAAAGAATATTGGGTGGTGGAAAAATAAGTTGTGGGGGTCCGCAAAGAATTGGGGAAGATAGAAGTAGTGGTATGGGAGGTGTGGAGGTAAATATACAGGTGATGGTGATGCATCGAAACGAGAATGTACATGATCAGCAATCAGTGGAGTGTTGGCATTCTCGTACCTTATTAAAAGAAATGGGGGTATTTCAACTTCTAAGGGAGGAAGTTGACTCACCACAATACCCCCAAGATGTTCCTGTGGGTCCTCTATTGGCATGGCATCATCCATCAATTGTGTATGATATTCACTTATGAGGGAACTTATCTCCTCGATGTCCGCCATAGTCCAACCGACAACTTGCCGCCTATCTTGTAAGACCGTTAAGAGGGCATTCTCTTGCTCGAGGCCTAGAGAGGCCGATATGATAATGGGAAAGGTCTCATTCTCACCTATGTAGACATATCTAAGGTGAGACGGCAAGGGCGTGAGTTCGAGTTTCGGAGGCGAAAGAATCATTGCGGAATCTACCTCGAACTCAAAGGACTCCGACACAGGTTCGAAATCACTGCAAACAACCGATTCGGATGGTTTGACTGACTCATCCAAAAATTCAAACGACTCATATTCGGGCTGTGAGTCGTCATCATCCAAAAAAGTGAAACATTCATAATCAACATCGGTTGTGTCAACGGTGGTAGGCTCAAGGAGGGACGCACTAGTAGCGTCAAAACTGTTTTCATCAAACAGAAATCTTTCAAGCTCGCAGTCCTCCTGTGTGATTTCGTGAATAGAGCAAACTTCTTGTGTACTAGTTTTAGGCACGGGGGGCAGACTTCCCATCTTATAAATATTGAACTCACTAGACCTCTTCCCGAAGGATAGAGTCATGGAGCCATTGCGGCAATTTATCACGGCATTGGAAGTGGCCAAAAATGGTCGACCGAGAATCACCGGAATTTGGTTTATTGGGTTAGCAACAGGTTGTGTATCCATAACAATAAAATCAACGGGGAATATGAACTCCCCAACTTTGATCAACACATCCTCTAGTTGACCCCTTGGATAGGTGATTGATCGATCAGCCATTTGGAGAGTGCAACGAGTGGGTTTCAACTCTCCAACCCCTAATTGTTCGTACACGGAGTAGGGAATCAGGTTAACACTAGCCCCAAGATCTAAAAGTGCTTGATTAATTTTCTTATCCCCAATTGTAATTGAAATCGTAGGACAGCCGGGGTCCTTTCGTTTTTGGGGTAAGGTTTGATGGTGGTTAATAGCATTGCTCACTGCACTAGCCACTAGCACTTTCTTGGGTACTTGAGATGCTTTTCTCTTTGAAGTGCATAATCCCTTTAAGATTTTCACGTATGAAGGGACTTGTTGGATAGCATCCAAGAGGGGTATATTTATGCTAACCTGCTTAAATATCTCCACAATCTTCTCCCTTGTGTATTTGGTTTATTAGGACTCAACCTGTTTGGAAATGGTGCATTCTGAAATTTGTTGAGTCAAAAGTCTGTGGAGTAGAATGTGGAATAGGAACGGATCCCAGTGTGGATGTGTTCGTGTTGTTAGAAATGGGTCCGTTCGAGTCAGAAGAAGTAGAGCCGTGTGAAGGGTGGAGAATAGGCTCTAAAGAAAAAGGTGAAGAAGGAAGTGAAGAAAATGAAGAAGGGGAAGAAGAACCACCGGCGGGGATGTCATCACTAGTTTCCACATTATTTTGCAACTCTCTTCCGGATCTCAACGTGGTCACCGCATTTACATTGTGATTGTGATATGCGTTTTGTGCGTGACCGGGATTGGGCAATGGTTGAGATGGAAGCTTTCCCTTTTCTCTCTCGCTCAACGCAGCAGTTAATTGTGCAATTTGTGCCTCAATAGATTTGATACTTTGATCGTGTGAGGCATTGTTATTCATTAAAGATTGCACATAACTTTCAAATCTTGCTGCGGATTCTGTAGTTTGCTTGAGAAATGCTTCAAGACTTTTCTCGAGCGAGCTAACCTTATCATCATTAGGTTGAACCAAATTGTTCGTTTGATTTGTATAAGGTTGTTGTTGGAAAGGTTGCTGGTTTTGAGTTTGTAAGGGTGCTTGTTGTTGTTGTGGAGGAGGTCTTTGAAAATTATTGTTCCCTTGGACTTGTTGATTTTGGTTCCAAGCGAAATTCGGGTGACTCCTCCACCCCTGATTGTATGTCGAAGAGTAAGGATCATTTCTTTGTCGTTGCTGAAATGCAGCATTGACTTGATCCTGTCCTTGAATAGGTGCATTATAAGGACACTCTTCGGTTAAGTGCGACGGGTTCGAACAACAAGCACAAACAGTTCGTGTGGGTAGAGTAGGGGCAGGAGAAGACGATGAGATTTTTGTCTCAATGGCTTCTAGCTTTTTCATAAGTGAGGCCATCTCGGCCTTCATAGCAATCGACATATCTATTTGATATATGCCTGCCCTAGATTGACCAACTGAAGAAGATGATGTGGTCTTGGTACTCTCCCACTGAATTGTTTGCTCACTTAGATCCTCAAGAAACTGCCAAGCTTCGTCGCTAGACTTGGAAAGAAAATGACCTTGACATATTGTTTCTAGCAACTGCTTCGTTGCTGCGTTCAATCCCTCGTATAATGTTTGGCAAAGTTGCCAATTTTCTATCCCATGATGAGGGCATTGAACAAGTAGGTCTTTAAATCTCTCGAAGCATTTCCAGAATGGTTCGGACGGAAGCTGTGAAAATTGTATAATCTCGTTTCGGATTCTAGCAGTTTTGTGGTGAGGATAGAACTTTTTTAGAAAAGCTCTCACAAACTCGTCCCAATTTCTAATGGAGTGTGATGCGGTGCTGTATAGCCACTTCTCGGCTAAGTCACATAAGGTAAAAGGAATGACCCTTAGCCTTATTGCGTCATCACTTAATTGGGTTGTCTTCATCATGGCGCAAACGTTTTGGAATTTATTAATGAAAATATATGCATCTTCGGATTCCAAACCATGAAATTTAGGCAGCATATTGATGAAGTGTGGTTTTATTTCAAAGTTGTCCCCATTTGCCGGTGGGGCTGAAAGACATGTGGGTAAAGAAGTGCGGACGGGGTAGAAGAGATCCTGGAGCGCAACTCGTGCGGGAGCTACAACAGGCGGTAGATTCGGGTTATTCGCACCTGGCGGAGGTGGAATCATTCCCGTCGGCAAGGTATCGTTGGGGTTGAATCCCGACATACCTTCGAAAGAAGAATTTAAAGGTGGAGGTAAGGAAATGGACGGAGTGTCGACGAAGGGTTCGCCGAAGGGTTCGTTGGTCGGTACCAACGAAACACGGACTAATCGGGCGTTAGTATCCCTAGTCCAAAATGACATACACTAAAGGGTAGTGCAGTCAGAAAAAAAAAACAGAATGTGGGGGTAAGATAACGTCAGTGAGAAGAAGTGGTGGAAGTAAGTTTGCAAGTTTTCTTTAGCGGCAAGTTGCAAGTTTTTAAAAGATTTTTCTTTTTTTTTTTTATGTGAGAGTTTTGCAAAAAAGGTTTTAGAAACGGGACTCGTGACACAACTGAATCAACCACACATGCACAATCAGACCTAGATCTAGGGTCGTCTAGGTCTGCTAGACAGCTCCTAACTAGGGCTAGAAATAGACCTCAAACCGCCTCTTCACAGACAAATACGGCCAGGTAAGTGGGAAGGAACCACCACTACAGTGGGCCTAATTAAAAACCACTAGCCTAGACACCGCTATGTCGGTTAGGATAAACGGCTGATGCCTACCCTAGTCCTTTTCCTATTGAGCTCGCTGTCCTTAGGTCTGAGTCTAATCTTTTTTAATTAAAGGTGGTTGATGCAAAATGCTTAGGTGTTTTCTGGGGTCCTGGGAAGGGTGATGAAATCCCCACCCAATCTGAGTTTGGTCAAATAGCCCCTTAGAGTCCGGTTAAATTATGCAAAACAGATAAAATTTCACTTGCAATCAAAATTTTTTTTTTAGCGCGGCGCAAAGAAACCTGCAGAAATCTATTATTTAGAAGGGGGAGAAAGACTCTTTACGCAAAGAATTCCTGCAGAAAAGTTTTTACAGAGAGATATACTTCAGGTTGCAGAGGGAAGAAAGAGAGACAAACCCACAAAAGTTGGTGCGCTGACGTGGCAGGAGGAGCGCGGATCCGCGGCAGTTATAGGGTTTAGGCCGCGGATGGGCGGCGGAATGATGGGATCAGCCTCTGGAAAAAAATTTCACTGCTCTGGACTTGCAATTTCTCTCTGTTCTTATGTACCAAATTTTTATTTGCCCTCTGTAAAATTCCAGATCCGTGATTCTTCGCTGTTCCTGCAAGATTCAAAAGATACACCCTTCAAACCGATCAAATTTGATTATTTTTTTATTTTTTAATATTTTCAGATTTTTATAATTTTTTAAAATTTATATCAACCCGAAAATTCACAAAAAGAAAGATTACGCCGTCCCCGGTAACGGCGCCATTTGATTGATCCAAAAATATTAAGTTTACCGCAATCAGGAACGGCGTCGCTTCGCAGCTAGCCGGTGAGTGCGGGTCGATCCACAGAGACGGGTAAATTCCTTTAGTGTGTCTTAACGAGTTGATTCTATTTGTCGTTTTGGTTTTATAAAAATCTAGATCTAAAACTTAATTAATCTAATTTAAATTCTTGCTAGGGTTAGGCTTAGAGGAAGTTTTGGAGATTGATGTTTCCTCACCGCTTTCAATGCCGTATTTTAGATCCATTAGGTGCTATAGTAATTATCGATAAAGTGGATACGACTCTTTTGGGAAGATGTTTTCTTCCTCTAGATTCGTATCCTTACTTTATCGTTAATTACCCTAACCCCCATGGAAAACGCGCGCAACCGGCCCTTTATACTGCGGTTCACCGTTACCTCGAGGGGTAGGGTGCCGCAGGGAGCGGTTGTGCGCGCATGCATGGAGTTCTTAATGGGTTAGTTTAATATGGCATTGAAAGGGGTGAGAGATCTCATCTCTCAACCCTTTCCCTAAGGCTAACCCTAACAAGCGAGGAGACTACTCGCTCATTAGGGGATGAAATAACATTAAAAGAATAAAATAGAAACACTTACTAATGGTGATGGCTCCCTCCAAGCGATAAAGAACAGATCTGAATGTCACTTCCAGAATTTCTGAATTTTATTTATTGAAAAGAGGCATACAATTTTTAGATCTAAGATTACAATTTATAGGAAAATAGAAAACCTAGGGCTACAGACTCTCACACATGCAAAATTACAGATTTGCCCACGTTAAATCCTAACATCTGCACCGACGCAACAACCCAGAGATTTTCCACCGACACGGGCGCTTGATGGCCGCGGATCCGCGGCGCCAGGCTGGGTTTGGCCGCGGATCCGCGGCCAAACTGTGGACTTGGGCTTTGTTATTTTCTGGGCTTTTTCCTTGGCTGTTTGGGCTTCTGTTTCCATATGTAGTTTCTCTGTTGGGCTTCTGGTTCTTCTCCAGATGTTTCAGTGAACACTTGTATTGGGATTTTTAACCGTTTACTTGACATTTTGGACCTTGCACTGTTCTTCGACTAGGCTTGACTAGGATAGGTCTGCTTGTTGGTCAAAAGTCCCTTTTTCTGTTGTTTTGTGTCTTTTTCACTGTATTTGCTCCAGAAACCTGTATCCTGTAATATGCAGCAAACGTGCGTCAAGAGTACCTGTTTATTTATAAAAAGGATAAGAATAGGGGAATGATAAATGCAATATTATGGTCTGAACACCTGCAAGATGAGGGATATAAGGACCAATGACATTAAAAACCCTTATAATAAAAACTCTAAGAGAAATATTACCTGAAGCGGGTTTACCGTTTGCACTCCGAACTGCGCGCGCCACCTCTCTGCGGGTAGTGGATAGGGCGACAGGGGCCTCTTCGGATGGAGTATCAGCGCGAGGGACGGTGCTGGGGCCCGCTCCCGCAGCCAAGGCAGCCCGGCGCGCCTTCGCCTCACGCCTTTGCCGCTTCCTCTCTTCCCGGGCTGTCGCGATGGACCTTAGTGACGCCTCCTTCAAGGCGTCGTCATCCTCGTTCAGGGATGCCTCAAGAGCCTTTAAGGCATTCTTCATCGGCTCTTCAAGAAGAACCTCCTGCGGCGGCCCAGAGGGAGCGGGAACATCGGCAGCTGGTAAAACATCTGCGTCGCTTGGTGGGAACGGCATTGAGGTTTCTGCAATAAAAAGAGAAAGGTTAGATCGACCATAACACGAGGAAGATGGAAACTTGATGGATTAAAACTTACTAAGGCCCATAGACGCTCTGAGACATTCCTCCTCCTGGAAAGTCTTCAGAGAAGCGGCAATGGCTTCTTCATCAGTGATGCCTGTTAAAAGAAAGGAAAGAAAAGCGTTAGTCAAAGACAATGGAGAATACATATTGCAATAAAGAAAGGCGATTAGTAGTTACCTGACTGCGCAAGCTTAGCTAACCACGCGTCACGCCTCGCCAACCATGCTGAAGCTTTGAGAGCAGCCTCCAAGTCCGTATCGTCCGGCGGCGGCATCACTAATCCTGCATTAGTCCCATATTCGAGCAGACCCTCGGCATAGGGAGCATGGGGTTCCTGGCCGAACACAACGTCCGTGGCGAAGAGGGATCGACTTCCGCTTAGCAGCCACTTTGGGACGACGGGTCCCGATGTCCGCACCCACGCCATACTCCGGCGAGGGTACAACCACTGTCTCCACTGGAGCACAGGGTGCGGGAGGTGCATCTGTGATATCAGGGAGCGGCAGCTCACGTGGAGGACTTTGTGCGCGTGATGGTCTGCCCCCGGCATCTTTTAGAGGAGGAGCCACCGGGATCCTTGGCGCTAAGGGAGCGTTACGGTTGGTGCCGAGGGGTACTTCTTTACGGTCGATCAACACTCGCCTCTCTTCCTTTATAACAGCCCCCGTCGCATGATTGTACCACTCTTTATATACATTAAGGAGTCGTGGAGCGCAGGCCGGCGCGCTAATAAAGAAACGAGAACCTGTGTTCAAGCGCATGAAGTGATGTAACGCGTTCTCCATCCCTTCTTCTTTAGCAGCAGGCTCCAGTAAGAAAGCTTCCAAGGGTACTCCTTGATCGTAACCCAGTTGTTGGGCAAAACGATGCGGGTTATATCTCATAAAGACTGCTGCACCGCCCTGCCTGAAGACTAGGAAACCCGGTCTAATAGAATACAAATGGAGGATCTCCCGGGCCGTCAACACTGAAGCTCCATCCTTGAAGGAGTCCTGTAATGGTCGCACCGCAGTGGTGGACGCTTTCCCAATGGTTAATACCTTATCAATAAAGGACATCCCGACTCCAACGGTGTGAGGGCGAAGCAGTAAACCCCTGGCGTCCCGTGGTGAAGGGGTCACGATTGATGAGCCAATCAGATGTAAAATGCGAGGAAAACCGCACTTGTCAAAGAATGAAGGCCTTTTATGCATACCGAAGACACCCGCCGTGTGTAGCTCGAACCACGATGCAAAGTAGTGCATCGGGAAGACCACGTGCAGTACCCCGGGCTCGTTGGCATCCGCTGCTCGGCTGAGGCCATGATATAGGTGCGCCAGGCCGGCAATCCCCACGGCCACCTTTACCCCAATGACCATGCGGTGGGCTGGATAAAAGACAGAGGGCCGCATGCGATGAGAATGCATTGGGATCGCGAACCAACTCAGCCACAGCCCGAGAAATCCTAAGAAAAAGGCCTCCTCATCCATCCCAGGGGCTGCAATTTCCGCGAAAGATATGGTAGGGAAGTCTGGGAGGAAGAAAGCCTTTTGGTCTATCTCCTTCGTCGGCAGGTTATCCAAACCTAGACCAAAAAGATCATCCAGGATAGCAGATTTGATGGCTCCTGGCGAAATGACGCTCGGACGGAGGAAGCGAGCAATGAAGTCCTCAAAATTAACTCCTCGGCTCCCGTGTTCGATGAAGAGGGACTCGTAGATGTTCAACACCTTGATCAGGCTCGGGAATTGGTGTTGAACGGCATTTTCCGGCGTAATCCCCCTTACCATCGGCTTAGCACCGAAGACGTACTCATCTATCGGTAGCAGCTCTTCATAGTGTTCCCCCATGACCGGTAGGCCGGATACCTCCGCGAATTCCTCCAAAGAAATGGACACTTCCCGATCCATGGCAAGGAAAGTATGGGTGGGAATATTCCATTGCTCCAAGAAAGCCTTGAACCACGAGATGGGGAGCGTAGGATATTGGAAGAGAGAGACGTAGACCGCGATGTACAGTCCTAGTCTTATCAACTGCGACTTCCTCGTCGACAGGATGTACCGGGCCCACGGCAGATAGCCAATCGGGTGACGGGGAATCAAACCAAGGTTATATGATTGCCCCCAGGGTCGTGCTTCTCCCTGACAAATACGGCGTCCTAGAATATCCAAGACCATAGGACGCTGAACCGGAACCGCATCCATAGCCGGATGAAGAAAGCTGTTCGCGGTCCAGTCTATCATCTCCATAGCATACTGCACTGAAGGTAGGGTAGCGTAGTGAATTGCCGTGATGGGTTCTGACGGTACCGCGCAGGTGAAGCTCCATCGGCCCATAATAATTTGGTTATACCAAGACCCCCAAAGGTGGAGTTTCTTGTACTCCGGGTCATATTCTCTAATCATGGTCAGGACTTCACGGTCCAAGGGTGCCTCAGGAAATCCCCCCTCCGAACGGACGAACGGGAATGAAGTGTCTAGAGACATGATCGCTGCAAAAAGAACAATTTAGCCATTAGTATTGTAATTCCAACGTTTGGCGTCTAAAAAAAGGAAAATGCATTAATTAAATTAATTAATTATGCCGCACCACAGTGCAGTGAGTAGGGGACCAAAGGGGGACCCACAAAATCTGGATGACAATGCATCATTTAATAAGACAGCCCCATCATTGGATGAGACTATCAACTAATGAAAAGATCCCCAAAAGAACACCCTCATTAATAATAAAAATCCCTAGAGATAAGGAGAAAATCTCCTCTTTTAGAGCAAAGCTCTGTCACAGAGTGACACTTTTCCAACTCTGGTCTCAGGGGAATAAGATTCCTTAAAGGAGCCTAGCTCTGTGATAATGATGAGAAAATCTAAAAAGAAAGGTTTTTCTTTAAACTCCTAAAAGATTAAATTTTTTTTTTGGGATCCTAAAAGATCCATGAAGACTCTTAGAAATTCTTCATTTTTTTTAAGATCAAAAAAGATCTACATTTTGATCCATGAGCAAAGCTCTGTTCATGGGTTAGAACCCATGAACAAAATCTCTTCAGATTTATGGATTCTTGAGAGCAAAGCTCTGTTGGTGAAACCCCAAAGGGAATTTCTTTAAATCAAAAGATCTATGAGAGCAAAGCTCTGTTGGTTAAAATTGATTTAGATTAATTTAATTTAATTTTAAATTAATTTTACCTAAAGTTTTCTAACTTGGAAAATGAGAGCAAAGCTCTAAAGTTCTGAAAGTAAGAGCAAAGCTCTGAAGTTTTTAAAACAAGAGCAAAGCTCTGTAAATCAAAAATCTAGAAAATGGTGAAAATTTTCTAAGGGCCAGGGGCCTATTTATAAGGCGCTTGCGCCCCTTCAGCTCACCCGTTGATCCAACGGTCAAGGGCTTGCCACCGCTGCACTCACGTGTGCGCCACGTGAGCGCAACGGTGGGGGGCATTTGTTTCGCCCAATCAGAGCAAAACTCTGTTCAAATTCAAAATTCAAAATTTTGAAGCAACGCTTCAAGTCTCGGGCACAACGCGCCACGTGTCAGGCGCTAATACGTCAGCGCAGCGCCCAAGAAGGCGCGCCCAATCAGAGCAAAGCTCTATTTTTATGAAGCAACGCTTCAGTTGCGCTGCGCGACACGTGTCAGCGCAGTTGCGCTGCGCTGTGCGCTGCGCGACACGTGTCAGCGCAGATGCGCTAGCGCAGTTGCGCTGCGCGACACGTGTCACGCGCTGGGGCATCTGCGCCAAACAGAATTAAAGATTTTTAAAGAAATCTTTCTGTTCTTGTTAAAACAAGAAGATTTTCTTCTGTAAAACAGAAGCCCTTGGATCAAAGATCCAACGGTGGGAAAAATTTCCCAAATCACTATGAGAAAGATCTCTTTAACAAATTCAACAAACTTATGGGCACTATAAAAAGGACCCTAGGCCTCAATTCAAAAGAAACATTTTTTTTTTTTTGAAAAATCAAGAGCTTCAAACAGGGAGAACTCTGAGAAAAATTTCAAGAAGAGGTAAAAAAAACCTTTATAAGGAAAAAGAAATTTCCTCTAATAGATCATTGATCTAAAAACAAGATCAATGATCTTCATATAATAAATAGTGCTTTGCACTTCTTATGAACCACTGGTTCTTTAGAACGAAAAAAAATATAAATAAAAAAAATAGTGCTTTACACTTTTATGAACTTCTGGTTCTTGAAATGAAAGAAAAATTTATTTTTCTTTGATTCTAATTTGATCAAAGATAAAAAAAAAAATAGTGCTTTGCACTTCCAAACTGCGCTGTTGCGCTCTTGAGAGAGCGCCACGTGTTAGCTGTAGAACAACCTGCGCTACGCGCTCTTAAGATAGAGCTTTGCTCTCTGGAATTGGCGCAACTCGCTGAGAGCGCGCCACGTGTCAGCAGCGCAACAGCGCAGCGCACTAGCGCAGCGCACTGCGCTGTTGCGCTTGCGCTCACCAGAGCATGACACGTGTCATCATCATATGAGCTTGCGCTCATTACTTAGCGCAAAGCGCCTGACGAATGCATTGTATTGCTTACAAAAGGGGCCAAGCCCAATTAAAGAAGGCCTAACAGGCCTAATAAAATGCAACGCATTACTTTGAAAAGGGCAGAGCCCAAACTAAAACAGATGCGCTACATCATAAAGAAAAGGGACAGAGCCCGATTAAAAGGCCCAACAGGCTCAATCAAATATGCTATGCATTTTAAAAGGGGCAGAGCCCAAACAAAATAGATGCTCTGCATCATTTATAAAGGGCTGAGCCCAATCAAAACAAGAATAATGCAGTGCATTACTAAAAGAGGGTAAAGTCCTAGAACAGGCCGAAGACAAATTTTTTTTTTTATTGAAGCTGGACTTAGCCCAATTTTGGCCATAAGTCCTTAAATTAAATTAACTGAGCAGAATGGCTCTCCTAAACCAATCCACATCCGGTTCGAGGGTACATCTCCGAACTCCTTTGATATCCATCATTGTAATTCCTCAACGACGTCAAAGAGGTGACGGGTCCCAACGACCACACACCCATATGGACTGCGGGGTCCTTAAACTCGTGGACCGAGACGTCCCTAAACTAATATTGGACCGGAACGTCCCTAAACTAATATCGGACCGAAATGTCCCTAAACTAATGACGGACCACCACGTCCCTAAACTGGAACATGGACCACCACGTCTCTAAACTGGAACAATGGAGCCAATTGCTCTTCTTTCGGATCTAAACGATCCCGTTCAAGTCGATCTTAGTCCAAAATAGGACTAACGTATCCTTGGCGAACGTTTAAGTTGATCTTAGCCGCAACGCGACTAACGCATCCTTAAACTAAAAAACACCAAACCCAAATCTAAATTAAATACGGATTTGGACTAATCCACGTCCTACGGGCGACGGCATTACTCAGTCTCCGTATACAATCCGCGAGCAACCACAAACAAAACAAACACACACGACACGGAGTGAAACTCTGGAGAAGGAGAAAGTTGTTACCGCGATGCGGTAGCGTAATTAACTGCAGGGGCTTGCGCCTGCAGGGAAGAGCGTCTCCACAATCAAAAACCCCTCAAGCGAGGGGGAATCTGACGAAGTCTGCTACATCGGCCGCATCCGTCTAAACCTCCGATACACGGTGCCATAAATCAACTTGGCATTTTCGGAGAGGTGGACGGATAAAACCAAATAGCATCTGCCCCGAATCTCAGCGTCAGGACATCGCGGTCCTGTGCGCCGCCTTTCGGAGGGGAACAGTCCTCTATATATATGTCCGAGCATCCACTATATCATACAATAATGGCCTCTAGGGCATACATATTCCCAACAGTATGCTCCACCGGGCAATACTTCCGTTACGAGGAATGGTTCGTCCCACTTCGGAGAGAACTTGTGCAATCTCCCTTGGTCCACGAACTCATTTCTTCGTAAGATAAGATCTCCTGCCTTGAAGGCTCGATATTCAACTCGGGCATTATAATAGCGTGCGGTTTGCTGCTGGTCTGCTTTACGCTCTGCTTTACGCTCGATCCCGTTTTTCCAACAAAATGTCCAAGTTACTTCGGAGCGCCGAGGTGTTGGCTTCATCTTCAAAATGTTCTACCTTGTAACTGGGCAGTCCAATCTCCATGGGGACCATTGCCTCGGTACCGTAGCAGAGGCTGAATGGGGTTTCTCCCGTGGGTGTAACGACTCTGTTTCAGTGTACAGAAAATTTGTTTAAAAGTTAATGTACAGATGGAGTATTTGCAATCCTGTGTATGCTATAATTATTTAAATTGCTTTTGAACAGTAAGAAACAACTTGTAGCTCATTGGTAAAACCTTGCACTGCTGTGACGTAGCCCCTGTGTTCGAATCCCCCCAACCACATATATTTTTTGTTGATTTTCTTTTAAACTTTTAGAAGTTCAAAAGTTTACACGTGCAAAACACGTAAAATGAAAAGCCACAACAAAATCAAGCATGTGCATTGAGGTATATGATACGACTAGGGCACATGGCCAAGATCCAGAGCCTAACCTTCAGGATTAGACCGGCGAGATTAAGCTTGGGGCCGATGCCGCCGAGCCCCCCTTGTTCCCCGCCGAAAGACGCGACCGGGACGTTGGGACGTCAGGCCTGAAATTCGAGGGCAGGTGCTATCCGTCCACCTCTCCGAAGATGCCAAGTTGATTTATGGCACCGTGTATCGAAGTTTTAAACGGATGCGGCCGATATAGCAGACTTCGTCAGATTCCCCCTCGTTTGAGGGGTTTTTTATTGTGGGGACGCTATTCCCTGCAGGCGCAAGCCCCTGCGGTTAATTACGCTACCGCATCGCGATAACAACTTTCTCCTTCTCCAAATGGTCACTTCGTGTCGTGTGTGTTTGTTTTGTTTGTGGTTGCTCATGGATTGTATACGGAGACTAATTTATGTTGTCGCCCGTAGGGCATGGATTAGTCCAAATCCGTATATTCTTAGATTTGGGTTTGGGGGTTGGGTTTAAGGATACGTTAGCCTCATTTGAGACTAAGATCGACTTAAACGTTTGTTAAGGATACGTTAGTCTAATTTTAGACTAAGATCAACTTAACGGGATCATTTAGATCCAACAAAAGAGCATTTGGACTCTATTGTTTAGTTTAGGGATATTGCGGTCAATTAGTTTAAGGACATTACGGTCCAATGTTAGTTTAAGGACATCTCGGTCCAGTGTTAGTTTAAGGACATCTCGGTCCAGGTTAAGGACATCGTAGTCCATGAGTTTAAGGACCTCACAGTCCAGGTTAAGGACATCGTAGTCCATGAGCTTAAGGACCTCACAGTCCAGGTTAAGGACATCATAGTTCATGAGTTTAAGGACCCCACAGTCCGTAGTTTAAAGACATCGTAGTCTATGAGATTTAAGGATATCGTAGTCCATGAGTTTAAGGACCCCACAGTCCGTAGTTTAAAGACATCGTAGTCTATGAGGTTTAAGGACATCGTAGTCCATGAGTTTAAGGATCCCACAGTCCGTAGTTTAAAGACATCGTAGTCTATGAAGTTTAAGGATATCGTAGTCCATGAGTTTAAGGACCCCACAGTCCGTGAAATGTGTGGTTGTCGGGACCCGTCACCTCTCTGAAGACGTTGAAGGATTACAACGATAGATATCAGAGGAGTAAAGAGATGTACCCTTGAACCGGTGTGAGTTGGTTGAAAGATCTGTAGTCCAGTTTGGGATTGAGATCTGTTAAATATTTGTGAGCGGATGGGCTCAGTTCAATATAAGTTGAGGACTTATGGCCAATATTGGGCTAAGTCCAATAAGATTAAAATGTTTAACATTTTATTGTTCTGGGCTGTTGAGCCTTTATTTGGGCTTCGCCCTTTTAATAATGCTGAGCATTGGATCCTGACATCTTTTTTCTTGTATTGAATGCATAGCATTCATCAGAGGCTTGGCTCTGATAAAGAACAATTTGTATTCATTCAACGCAACATATGGTGCGCTAGGCGCTTTGCGCCAATCAAAAAGGTGCAGTGTGCTTCTGCCACATGTCGCGCATGTAAGTAGTGCGCTCTGCACTATGCGCAGATGCCAGTTTGTGAGCGCTAGTCCATGAGCGCATTGCGCTGGCGCATACATGGATGACACGTGTTGCGCTTGGCGCCAAGCGCCAGCCCATGAGCGCAGCGCACTATTTTAGAAGCGCAAAGCGCAAGCTGTGTCTGTGGTTGACACGTGGCATGTTTTAGCGCTGAGCGCCGGTCTAAGGAGCGCAAAAGCGCAGTTCATGAGTGCAAGGCACTTTTCAATAGCGCAGAGCGCACTTGATCAAATGTATGATCAGAGAACAAGTTTATGTTCTTTCAAAGGAGGCTTTGCCTCAAGATTCAAGAACAAAAGTTCTTGTTTACAAAAGGGCTCTGCCTTCGTAGATCGACGATCTGTGAATGAAGTAAATACTTCTTTTTGGTTTTTATGATGAGATATTTTTAATCTCTCTTTTTTATCAAAGGCCTTGGTCTTTATAGATCTATGATCTTTTTTAGAAAATAGCTCTTCTTTTTATAAGATGATTTCATCTCTGTGTTCAAGAATCGTGTTCTTTACCTTGAAGAAAATGATCTTCTTTTTCTAAAAACTTGCTTTTCTTTCTTTTAGTTTTCTCAAAGTTTGTAGGGGGTTTCTCTATATTTGACTTTAGGTCTTGGGGCCTTTATATAGGGCAAATTGATTTGATAAATCAGCTAAAGAGATCTTTCTCTGATTGTTTTGGGAATATTTCCCACCGTTGGATCTTTGATCCTAAGGCTTCTGCTTTGCAGAAGATAATCTTCTTATTTTTAACAAGATCGGAAAGATCTTTCCATAACAAAATTTTAATTTTGATTAATTAATAATTTATTATTAGATCTTTTGATTTAACGGTGAGGAGTTCTTAAATTCCAGCGCTGGCGCACCTTGCGCGAGCGCGCCTGTGTTTGACACGTGGCGCGCAGCGCAGAGCGCTGGATCTAAAGCGTTGCTTCAAATTTTGAATTTTGAATTTAAAGCAGAGCTTTGCTCTGATTGGGGGGCGCTGTCTAGGACGCAGCGCACCTGGCGCTAGCGTATCGTGTTTGACACGTGGCGTGCAGCGCGCCTAGCGCTGAATATGAAGCGTTGCTTCAATTTTTTGAATTTCGAATTTCAAACAGAGCTTTGCTCTGATTGGGGGAACACCCCTATGCCTAATGCCCCAATTTCTTTGCCCTAGTCTCTTGGCCTTCCCCCCTTAACTCCCATTATGTTTGTTTACTATGCAATTATCCAGAGTATTAAAAATCACCATTAAACCAAATTTTAATACATTTTTAATTCTCTCTTCACTCACAAAACCCTAATCCTACCCTATAAATACAACCCTACACTTTGGTCCTCCTCATTCTGAAATTTAGTATCAAAACTCTCTAATGTCCAAAAAGTTGTACAAGTGGAGTTAGCTTAAGGCCAAGTTCCGGCGACGTTTCGAGACAAATCCGGTGACAAAACGACTCCCCGACAATTCCATAAGCTTCCTCTACCTTTCCTCTTTCT
Organism: Agapanthus africanus; assembly: GCA_030015575.1. Classification (NCBI taxonomy): domain Eukaryota; kingdom Viridiplantae; phylum Streptophyta; class Magnoliopsida; order Asparagales; family Amaryllidaceae; genus Agapanthus; species Agapanthus africanus. The sequence goes on from JASDDO010000291.1 coordinate 267,808, forward strand.
TTCTAATCTGAAAGTCCTACTTTCCCCTTCTCCTTCTATTAAAACGAATTCTATTTTCAAAATTAGTCGGAAGCGGAGTTAATCCGACTTCCGTTTCTAATTTAACTAAAAACACCATTGATCTTAATAACAAATTTACAATCTTTTTGTATATTTTTTAGAAATTATAAAAAAACACATTAGAACAAATTTCATCTCAAAATAATATGTATTGCAACTTCTATTTCAGTTTTAGGGTAAAATACCATCATGTTTACATACGACATTGCTTATTCATTTTGATCATATTTTCTTTAGAAAACTCACAAGGTAATGACCTACCTCATCACAATACTCATTCTTGACATAGCACGATGACTTTTGGAACATTAGTTTGTAGGAAAATATGAGTTTACATTTAAATACCATAAACATTCAAAAACTGTTTCTTTAAAAAGTGTATTATTTAATTCCTTGCAAATGCGTCTTGTTCCCGCCAAAATCTTGGCTCACAACCGGCTCCTTTATAAAAAAATAATAATAAATAATAATATAAAATAATAATAAAATAATAATAAAATAAAAAATAAAGGGAAAAACTCCACATGCAAAGAATGTAACAAATGCCTCAAAGCCAAGAGTTAAAACAATGTGAAGCAACGCTTCAGATGCAGCGCCAAGTGCGCTGCGCCTTAAATAGCGCGCCACGTGCAAAGTACGTGTGCGCTAGCGCAGGCTGCGCTGAGCTCTGAGCAGCGCACCACGTGCAAAGCATGGGTGCGCCAACGCTGGAATTAAAAAATTCCCCACCCTTAGATCAAAAGATCTAATAATGATAAATCATTAATTAATCAGAATTAAAATTCTGTTATGGAAAGATTTTCTCAATCTTGTTAAGAACAAGAAGATTGCCTTCTGTAAAACAGAAGCCCTAGGATCAAAAATCCAACGGTGGGAAACATCCCCAAATCAATCAGAGAAAAATCTTTTTAACTGATTTAACAAATCAATTTGCCGTATATAAAGGTCCCAAGACTTCAAGTCTGATATAGAGAAACCCCCCTACAAATTTTGAGAAAACTCAAAGAAAGAAAAGCAAGCTTTTAGCAAAAGAAGATCATTTCTTCAAGATAAAGAACATGATTCTTGAACACAGAGATGAAATCATCTCATGAAAAGAAAAACTATCTTCTACAAAAGATTATAGATCTATAAAGACCAAGGTCTTTGATAAAAAAAGAGATCAAAAGATCTCATCATAAAACCAAAAGAAGTATTTACTTCATTCACAGATCATTGATCTACAAATGGCAAAGCCCTTTCCAAAATAAGAACTTTGTTCTTGAATCTTGAGGCAAAGGCTCCTTTAAAAAGAACATAAACTTGTTCTCTGATCATAAATTTGATCAAATGCGTTTTGCGCTACTGAAAAGTGCCTTGCACTCATGAACTGCGCTTTTGCGCTCCCTGGGTCGGCGCTCAGCGCCAAAACGTGCCACGTGTCAACCACAGATACAACTTGTACTTTGCGCTTCTGAAATAGTGCACTGCGCTTATGGGCTGGCGCTCAGCGCCAAGCGCGCCACGTGTCACTCACTGATGCGCCACTAAACTAGCGCAAAGCGCTCATAAATTGAAAGTGCAATGCGCTCATAAACCGGCGCTTAGCGCTAACCGCGACACGTGTCCTTTTCGTGTGCGCTACTTGGCAGAAGCACAATGCGCTCTTTAATTGGCGCAAAGCGCCTGGCGCGCCACGTGGCGCACTGTCAGATAACATATTGTTCTGATGAATGCTATGCATTTAATAAAAGACAAAAAATATCAGGATATAATGCTCAGCATTATTAAAAGGGCCAAGCCCAAATAAAGGCTCAATAGCCAGAACAATAAAGGTTAAACATTTATTGGACTTAACCCAAGTTTGGCCATAAGTCCTCAACTCATATCAATTGAGCTCATATGCACATAAACCTTTTAACAGACCTTAGTCCCAAATTGGACTATAGATCTCCCAACCAAAATTGGTTCAAGGGTACATCTCTGAATCCCTTTGATATATGTCGTTGTAATCCTTCAACGTCTTCAGAGAGGTGACGGGTCCCGACAACCATACATTCCGCGGACTACGATGTCCTTAACCTGGTCTGTGGGGTTCTTAAACCCACGGACTATGATGTCCTTAACCTTGGACTGTGGGGTCCGTAAACCCACGGACTATGATGTCCTTAACCTTGGACTGTGGGGTCCCTTTAAACCCACGAACGACGATGTCCTTAACCTGGACCACCATGTCCTTAAACTGGTAATGGACCACAATGTCCTTAAACTGGTAATCGACCGCAATGCCCCTAAACTAAATAATGGAGTTCAAATGCTCTTTTGTTGGATCTAAATAATCCTATTAAGTTGATCTTAGTCTAAAATTAGACTAACGTATCCTTAACAAACGTTTAAGTTGATCTTAATCTTAAATGAGACCAACGTATCCTTAAACCCAAACCAAAACCCAAATCTAAGAAGATACGGATTTGGACTAATCCACGCCCTACGGGCGACAACATAAATTAGTCTCCGTATACAATCCACGGGAAACCACAAACAAAACAAACACCCACGACACGAAGTGACCATCTAGAGAAGAAGAAAGTTGTTACCGCGATGCGGTAGCATAATTAACTACAGGGGCTTGCACCTGCAGGGAAGAGCGTCCCCACAATCAAAAACCCCTCAAACGAGGGGGAATCTGACGAAGTCTGCTACATCGGCCACATCCGTTTAAACCTTCGATACATGGTGCCATAAATCAACTTGGCATCTTCGGAGAGGTGGACGGATAGCACCTATTAGCATCTGCCATCGGAATTCAGGCCCTGATGTCCCAACGTCCCTGTCGCGTCTTTCAGCGGGGAACAGATTCTGGCACGCCCAGTGGAACCTTTTCCTCTTTCCACTCCACACTTCGTGTGTCGTGTTCACGAACAAATCGCGGTTTGCTATGGTTGCCTATGGATTCGAGGTACTTAGATTTGGTGTCTTGCTCCGTGCAGAAAACAGAAGATCAATGGCTTCAAACTGCACTAACTGCAACTGCAACTCTCGCTCCGTCCCGTCCGGAGGAGTGACTTACGGGCCCCAAGCGGTCTCCATCTTCGTTATGCCGGTGGAACAGGTGACTCAGGCCACCACTGGGCTATACTTCGGGACTATGCTCCCACCGATGAGCTTCAATGCCCCAATGTCGTCGCAAGAAACTCCAAAGAAGTCGGTCTTTGATCGGCTTACAACTACCGCTGTCCCTCTCAACGGGTCGCCCAAGTCTAGTGCCTCAGTTTTCGGTAAACTGGGCCAAAGTTCATGTGGGCCCATGATGAAGCCTGCAATTTCAGAAAAGGTTATTCCGAAGAGGATAGCCATCCCTGCTCCCGAAGTCGTCAAGACGGCTTCTCCAGCCAAAGGGTTGGTCTTTACAAGACTGACTGTCCCGGCTCCCACTCCGGCTCCCATCCCTGCTCAAAAGTCTGTCTTTGACCGATTGGACATTGCTTCTCAACAGACATCAGTTTTCAAGAGGCTGACGCCAGCAACAACCCTTCTCCAAAACAGGGGGCATGAGGAAGTCACCCCTAAAGCTGAAATGATCCCAACGGATCGACACGCTCGACGTCACCATTGGCGCCGAGTAAGGAAGGCTGGGGGCAACTCCCCCTCTGGGCTAACTCCACCAGCCCTAACGGTGGAAATCAATGCTGCTGTTCCAACCGGGAACAATTTTGAATTGCTGAACAAGGTGCGTAGGAACTCTCCCACCGCCGTACTGAAAAGATCTTCTCCACCCGTGGAGAATGTTACAGAAACAAAGCCGGAGCAACCCCCTCGACGGCTATCCTCCAAAGTTTACAAAGTCTGGCGACGGGTCCAGGAATCAGTGATTGATCAAGACTACCCTCGCCGTCAGAAAAAGCTGAAGGTTCAGCAAGAAGAGAACTGTCCTGGTAAGCCACAAAGGACGACAACCACCTGGGTGCCCACTACAACGGCCCCTCAACATCAACTGCTCAAAAGAGAAGGAGGCCAAAGAAAGCCCCTGTAACTACGGCAGACCACAGGGACGCTGAGCCTAAACGCCCTAAGTCTGGAGGCATAAAGGTGCATATTGTTTACATGGCTTCCGAAAAAGAGGAAAACCTCGCTTCGACGGGTCACCGACTGCTCACCCGATCCATGACAATCCCAGGAGCTGCAGCAGAAGCTTCAGGAAATGCTGACGCAAATGGTCGCACTCACCGGGCCAAAAGAAAGCCCGGAGGCGTCATCAGAGCAGCGTCACGAACAAGAAACCGATGCTAACTTCCTACGCAGAGTCCTCGAAAAGAAGGACAGAGAAGCAGCAGAACAAGCTGCCAACATAAAACGAATGGCACTTCTCTTCCAAGACATGGTCGGGATAATGTTACAGCCGGATTCTCCAGCTAAAGACCCTCCGATCATTATTGAAGATGATAAAGGAGAAGCGTCAAATCCTCTACCGGCTCTGTCAGCAGCCAAGGAGGAAACCATTTCCAAGGCCGCTCTGGATGATTACATTGCTCAGCAAATACGAGCTCACCGAGCGAACGAAACGGCCGGCCAAATTGTTAAAACTGGGCGACCATATCCAGACTGGTATGAACAAATAAGTTACCCACCGGGATATACGATCCCCAAATTCCATGTGTACAAGGGGACAGGCAATCCCCATCAACATGTCGCTCAGTTCAGGGCTCTTTACGGTAACACCGGGGGCGATAATAAGTTGTTACTTCGTCAGTTCGTCGGCAGCTTAGCAGAAACAGCTTTTGAATGGTATTCGGAGCTGCCTAACGACTCTGTCAAAACATTTACAGAGATGGAGCTACTATTCACCCAGCGTTTCGCGAGTGCTAGTGAACGCACCCCGATAACAGCATTGATCAATGCAAGGGTGAAGCCTGGAGAAACATGGGTGCAATATGCAATACGATGGCGAAATTTATGGTTTTATGCGAGCAGCGCATCGAGGAAGCGCCGGCGGTAGGAATGTTTGTGGGTACCCTCGACCCTCAAGCGACCATCTCACAATTCATGATGTTCTTCAAGCCAACTACTTTCCAGGCCTTGATTGACAAGCTGGCCCAGATGGATCAGATGGGCCATAGACCATCTCCTTCAAAGACGGATCCTCGGAATGAAAAGGGGAAAGGAAAAGCAACTTTCGTCGCCAATACTCAACAACAGCCGAGCAACTTAAAGCCGGTTGTTCGCCAAAACAATATGCGTCCATGCCCATCCCTCGAGGAGAGGCTAGGACGTCCTTACTCGTTTCCCTAAGATAAAATGAGGAGACTGTTCGAGCTGGCAGTGCGCAACAGATTCATCAATTTGTCAGATCCAAAACGTCCGTTGCAGCCCAACGACGTCAACGATCCCAATTACTGCCCCTACCACTGAGTATTGGGCCATCCGATCGAAGACTACTATGTCTTCAAAAACTGGGTTGAGGACCAATACCAATAAGGCAAATTCGCATTATCGGAAACCTGGAAGGTGAACCCGCCGCAACCTCACGCCCCTAAAAAAGTGGACGTGCCGGGGGCATCGTGCTCATTCATAAGGGAAGCCCCGTAGGAAGTTGTTCTTTCGGCAAAGACGAAACCCGTAGGAAGTTGTTCTTTCGGCAAAGACGAAAAGAATGCTAAAGGATCTCCAAACATGCCCGGCAATCAGGTGGAAAAATCCACTGAAACCCGAGATCATCGAGGGAATGCTGAAACCGCGCCCAACTACAAAAATTGGTGGTGATAGTCAAAGAGTTCGCACCCGGCCGTCAAAGTCTTCGAAGAAAAAGAAGAAGACCCAAAAGCCCGTGAAGCTTGATAACAAGCGCACAAACATGCAAAAACAGATCGACGCTCTGGAAGAATATAACCAGAAGGCGCAGACCCTGGTCACACACCAAGAATTTCTCAATAATATCCTTGAGAATGGAGATGACGACAATAATGATAGGGATGAATCGTCAAAAGAATCTGAGGACTATATGGCAAGTTGCCACATGATCTCTCATTCGGCATTAACTAATGAAGAAACGCACTCGGCGATAGAAGACAGCATAAAAGACCTGGGGGCAGGATCAAAGCCAAAACCCTTGGAACCGTCTGACGAGATGATCGACTTGCTACTGAATGAAGCCCGTCAGAAAAGCAAAGCCAATAGAGAGCGTGAACTGACTATATTCGAAAAAGCCAAACACCGAAGACTGGAGGAAAAGGTCGAGACACCCCAACTGGAGCAAAGCATCCCTACCGCCAGCAAAAGCAAGCTTAAACTAAGGAAACGATTTGCTAGGGCCCTGGCAATAGGAATGAAGTTACCCTCTTTCAAAGGAAATTCCCCTGGCAATATATGTCTTGATGAAGCGGACATACATCCTAACTTCTGCCTATACCATCAGAGGATTGCACACCCTACCGAGGAGTGCATAGCCTTTAAAAACTGGTGGCAGGGATATGTTGCCCATCGACGACACGTTCAATGAGTGAAGCGCAAGGCTCGTCGGGAACAGAAAAGCACGACAGATGAGCGAGAAAGAGCTACTGGCAACTGTCACATAGCCGACACCAAGGGATCGCAAGTTATCACCTTTGGAAGCGACTCTGACAAAGAAATCGCCCTTAGCCCTCTCTTCAAGGAATCCACCTCCGGCACAAAACATGCGAAGATTTGCGGCAAAATCTAGCTGCGTAATCGTACGTTGACTTATGACCGAAACGTCGTTAAACTACTACGAACCCGTGGTATCCTTAGGCTGACATGGCAAAAAAAACGGTATGTCCATAAGCAAAATGGGCACGGATGTAAACCCGAAAGGGCTCCGTGAGTAAAAACAGCAGGGCTACCGGCGAGTTTTGTGAAAAACCCGAAAGGGCGCAATCTCATTAAAAGACACTTGTAAGGTCCTCTCGATCTTGTGGGGAGAAACTACCTGCGTGAGATCCTTACGACTCATAAGAGAGCAACACACTTAGGGATCCCCACGATTCTTAGGGAGAAAGTACACTTGCGAGATCCTCACGACCCGTAAGGAGAATCCTTTTATGGGACCCTCACGGCTCATAAGATTCAAAAGTCTTAAGCTACAAGGATCTGAACCTGTTCTTAAGCGGCCACCACAACCTCCAACACTGCCCTACAAGCTGCTCAATACTGACCCTCGTATACAATTCACAGGCACGAATAAACATTTCCCTAACAAGGACTCATCCGTGACTAGGGATATGTTTGCACGGTGAACAACCCTTGTAAGTCCTCTCGACTTATAAGGAGAAAACACTCTTGTAAGATCCTTACGACTTATAAGAGAACATGCACTTAGGAATCCTCACGGTTCTTAAGGAGAAAACACACCTACGAGATTCTCACGACTCGCAGGGAGAAATACCTTTATGAAACCCTCACGGCTCATGAAGTCAAAAGCCTTAGTTGACAAGATCCTAACCCTGTCTACTAAGCCATCTTTGTTCGACATCGACAGAGGCAAATGATGATTCGCTCCTGGCAATATCCCAGTTGTAGCGGTGCTAATGCCGAAATCGGTGTCTAATTCCAAGCTTGCAGCAAAAAGCCAGCGAGCCATAAATGCATACGAAATAGCCGAAATGATGGGGCAACTTGCAACAAAATCAGCAAGTAAAAATGTATGCATACAAAATAGCCGAATTGATTGGGCAACTCATAATAAAAAGCAGCAAGTAAAAATAAAATAAATAGCCGAAATGATTGGGCACCATGAAAAATAGCCGAAATGATTAAGCAATCGCGACCTTCGCGATATAAACGCTGAAATGATAGAGCATCGCGAAAAGAAATAAAGAAAAATGAAATTTATGCCCTACAGGTGATATCACATCAATCCTTGTATACAATCCAGGGGCGCAAAACAAAGAAGGAATCGCACCTCCCCTCCTCAGGCTCTATCAGAAAACGAAGCCAAATCTCGACGGTTCAGGGATAGCCTAGAGATCATGAACAGCGTTCCTCCCCATTCCAGTAGGATTCAGACGCTGCAATCAACCCTGGAGCTATGGCAAAGCCTCTACTCCAAATCTTGATGGTTCACAGACAACCTGGAGACCACTTCGATATTCGTCTCATTTCAACAGACGCGACGTCAGCAAGGCGGAGTGATGGAAAAATCCCAATTCCACCTCAACATTCATTTCATTACACCAAACACAATGTCAACAACGGCGTTCCTTTGCAGTCCAACAGGATGCAGTCGCAACGTCAACAAAAGACCTCACAGTCAAAACAAAGCAGAGCGATGGCAAAATCCCAGCACCACCTCAACGTTCGTCTCGATATAGCAGACGCAATGTCAACAACGGCGTTCTTTCGCAGTCTAGCAGGATGCAGATGCAACGTCAACGAAAGACCTCACGGTCGAAACAAAGTGGAGTGACGGCAAAATCTCAGCATTCATCTCGTTACAACAGACGCAATGTCCACAATGGCGTTCCTTCGCAGTCCAGCAGGATGCAGATGCAACGTCAACAAAAGACCTCATGGTCAAAACAGAGCGGAGTGACGGCAAAATTCCAGCTCCACCTCAGCATTCGTCTTGCTACATCAGACGCAATATCAACAACAGCGTTCCTTCGCAGTCCAGCAGGATGCAAGTGCAACGTCAATGAAAGACCTCACGGTCAAAACAACGAAGCCATGGCAAAGTACCTAATTCCAAATCTCGATTGCCACATCTACAGTCTGGAGACCTACAACAGCGTTCCTCCTCATTCCAGTAAGACTCAGACGCAACATCACCAAACGGAGCCACGGCTGAGTCCCTAGTTCCAAATCTCGATGGTTCATAGACAACCTAGAGATCACCTCGACATTCGTCTCGTTACAGCAAATGCAACATCACTAAACGAAGCCGCGGCAAAATCCCTAGTTCCAAATCTCGACGGTTCACCAGCAACTTAGAGACAACTGCGACATTCGTCTCGATATAGCAGACGCAACGCTAGCAAATGAAGCAAAGGCAATATTCCTAGCTTCAGGGTCTTGACAGCAACTCATATAAAACCTGAAAGACCATCGGAGATCATCTTACACCAGCGCGGAGTGGTCACCACCTCGACGTTCATCTCGATACAGCAAACGAGATGTCACTACAGCGTTCTTCCTCTAGTAGGATTCAGACGCAACAATCAAACAACGGAGCCACGGCAAAATCCCTAGTTCCAAACCTCGACGGTTCCCAGCAACGTAGAGATAACCGCGACATTCGTCTCGATACAGCAGACGCAATGCTAGCAAACGAAGCAAAGGCAATATTCCTAGCTTCAGGGTCTTGACGGCAACTCATATAAAACCTGAAAGACCATCGGAGATCATCCTACACCAGTGCGGAGTGGTCACCACCTCGACGTTCGTCTCGATACAGCAGATGAGATGTCACCACAGCGTACTTCCTCCAACAGGATTCGGACACGCCAAAGCAAACAAAGCGAAGGCCAAATTCCTAACTTCAGGGTCTTGACGGCAACTCATATAAAACCTGAAAGACCATCGGAGATCATCTCACACCAGCGTGGAGTGGTCACCACCTCGACGTTCGTCTCGATACAGCAGACGAGATGTCACTACAGCATTCTTCCTCCAGCAGGATTCAAACGCGACAATCAAACAACGAAGCCACGGCAAAATCCCTAATTCTAAACCTCGACGGTTCACCAGCAACCTAGAGATAACCGCGACATTCATCTCGATACAGCAGACGCAATGCCAGCAAACGAAACGAAGGCCAAATTCCTGTCTTCAGGGTCTTGACGGCAACTCATATAAAACCTGAAAGACTATCGGAGAACATCCCACACCAGCGCAGAGTGGTTATGACTCATCAGGGCTCTCCAAAATGAGCCTAACCTCAAGTAAAAAGCGGCATGGCAAAATCCCTAACGCTTGCTCTTTCGACGGTAATATCACCTGGAAGATTGCTTGAAGACGTCTTGTCCAGCCCCCGAAGGGATCAGAGACACGACAGTCGCGGGGCTACTCGACCAGCAAGATTATGCGTCGAGGAATACACCAGCCAACGCGACGGTGCGACGGATAAAAAACCCTAGTACTACAAACCCTAACGGACCTCTGTCGTAAAGAGCAGAGGTTAACTGTGACGTTAGGACATTCTTGCGAGAACTGCTCGATTCGTCTCGACTCGTGAGGAAAAGCCTTAGGCAATGGGGATAAGAACCGGTTTCCTAAGCACTGGGGCCCTGCAAATCGGTCCAAAATGGACTCTTGCATACTATTCACGGGCCACACTCTCCAAAGTCGAATCTCGATAAGAAGGGAAACAGCCGCCTACGGGTCCTCTCGATTTGTAGGAGGGAAAATTCTCTTGTGAGATTCTTACGACTCTCAAGAGAAAACGCGCTTAGGAATTCTCACAATTCCTAAGGAGAAAATCCACCTACGGGATCCTCTCGACTCGTAGGGAGAAAAGCCTTCATATGACCCTCATGGCTCATGAAGTTGAAAAGTCTTAGCTAGCAGATCTGAACCTGCTTCCTAAGCCATCACTACCTCTCGGAAAGTTCAAGATGAAATGTTCTTTATTATCTACGGGCCACATTTGCCAAAGCCACATGCGCCGCTGAAGTGAAGAAGCTACTTACGGGTCCTCACGATTCGTAAGGAAAAATACCCGAGTGAGATCCTTATGACTCACGGAAGTAATGAACGCTTAGAAATCCTCACGATTTCTAGAAAGAATTTGCACCTACGAGATCCTTTCGACTCGTAGGGAGAAAAACCTTCTTGAGACCCTTACGGCTCATGAAGACGAAGAAAGTCTTAGGCTACAAGGACCGTAAATTTGTCTCCTAAGCCCTCAATTCTGTGGCCATGCATAACTCTGCACTACTTCACCCACGTACATACTTACGTGTGAAAAATAGTGGAGGGCATTTGTTCCCGCCAAAATTTTGGCTCACAACCCGCTCCCTTATAAAAAAAATAATAATAAATAATAATATAAAATAATAATAAAATAATAATAAAATAAAAAATAAAGGGAAAAATTCCACATGCAAAGAATGTAACAAATGCCTCAAAGCCAAGAGTTAAAATATTGTGAAGCAACGCTTCAGATGCAGTACCAAGTGCGCTGCGCCCTAAACAGCGCGCCACGTGCAAAGCACATATGCGCTAGCGCAGGCTGCACTTGTTCATATCATAATATTGCAATTCATACGCCCCATTTTTATTCATTTTATAAGTAAACAGGTACTCTTGATGCACGTTTATTGCATATTACAGGATACAGGCTCTTGGAGCGAAGACAGTGAGAAAAGACAGAAGATGATACAAAAGCGAGACTTTTGACCAACAAGTAGACGGATCCTAGTCACGAAGAACAATTTACAATTGTATAAGGCAATGCAGTCCGAAATGTCAAAGTGAACGGTCAAAAGATCCTTACAAGTTTTTTACTGAAGATCTGGAAAAGACCAAGAAGCCAAACAAAGAAAAATAGTGAAGAATAAACAAGCCCAAATACCCAGCATGAAGACCAGAAAATTTGGTGAGCTGAGCTCACCAAAGGGTCGCGGAACCGCGGCCCAAGGCCCATCATTGCCGCGGTTCCGCGGCCATTAAGTGCGCACGTCCGTGGATTTTTCTTGTGTCGGTGTGTCGGTGCAGGTGTTGGGATTTTCAGTGGGCATATCTATAAAATCATGTGTGCGAGAATCTGTAACCCTAGCTTCCCTGTTTACTTATAAATTGTACTCACAATCTGTATGCCTCTTTTCTATCAATAAAATTCAGAATTGTTGGGAGATCAAGAGCATCATTTTAGTAAGTTTTTATTTCTTTAAATTCTGCCGTAGTGTTAATTTAATTGTTGCCCTAGTTCTCTCGTATAATTCTTGTAGTAGACCAATCATATCACTACCCTAGTTAATTTAGTGTAGTCTTTCAAATGCAATCGGTAAGTGCTTTAAAAATGTCACTTTTAAAAGACACCCTAATGAGCGAGTAAAATCCTCGCTTGTTAGGGTTAGGAATAAAGGAGGGAATGAGAGATGAATATCTCTCATCTCTTTCAATACCGAATATTTTAAATAGAACTTCATGCACGTATGCATGATCCGCTCCCTACGGCACCCTACCCACAAGGTAACGGTGACACCGTAGTATAAAGGACCGGACATGCATGCGTCCATGAAGGTTATAGCAATTAGTAGGAAAGGACGGACAAGGATCAAGAGGAAGAAACTTTGTTTCTTCCCAATCATCCTAATCCCCTTTGCTAATAATTGATATAACTTCTAAAACAGGTTTGAATCAAAAGCATTGAAAGAGGTGTTAATCTTTATCTACTCAACCCTACTTTAGACCTAATCCTAACAAGTTCTTTAATATCGTATAAATTAGTTTTTAAATCAATCAACAAAAACCAAACCACCATCGGAATCAACTCGTAAAAACACAAATCAGAAAATTACACATCTCTGTGGATCGACCCGTACTCACCGGCTAGCTGCTAAGCGACGCCGATTCTGATTACGGTTAAACGATATATTTTTGGACTAATCAAATGGCGCCGTTGCCGGGGATGGCGTAAAATTTCTTTTGTGTAATTTCGGGTTGATACATTTTTTTTAAAAAAATCATAAAAATCAGAAATAGAAAAATACAAAAACATTTTATCGATTTTTATCTGTTTGAAGGGTTTTATGTTTTGAATCTTGCAGGAACAGCGAAGGATTGCGAATCTGGAAATTTACAGAAGGTTAAACAGAAAAGTGAACATCAGAACAGAGGAGAATTGGTGAACAGGAGATACACAAATTTTTCCAGAGGCTGAACCCACTTCCTGACCGCGTTTCCGCGGCAAAAAGCCCCCCAAAACCGCGGTTCCGCGGCTCTTTGGCTACGTCAGCACCTAAAATTTTGTGGGTTTGTTCCTCGTTCTCCCCTCTGTCAACCTACATATATCTCTCTGTAAAAACTCTCTGCAGGAATTTTTTGCGCTAAAAAAATCTTCTTCCCCCTTCTAAATAACAGATTTTCTGCAGGTTTCTTTGCGCCGCGCTAAAAATTGATTGCAAGTGAATTTTATTGTTTTGCATAATTTAATCGGACTTTAAAGGGCTAATTGACCAAACTCAGATTGGGTGGGGATTTCATCACCCTTCCCAGGACCCCAGAAAACACCTTAAAGCATTTTGCATCGACCACAATTAATTAAAAAAATACTAGACTCAGACCTAAGGACATCGAGCTCAATAGGAAAAGGACTAGTATAGGCATCGACCGTTTATCCTAACTGACCTTGCGGTGTCTAGGCTAGTGGTTATTAATTAGGCCCACTGTTGTGGTGGTTCCTTCCCACTTACCTGGCCGTACTTGTCGGTGAAGAGGCGGTTTGAGGTCCTATTTCTAGCCCTAGTTAGGAGCTGTCTAGCAGACCTAGGTGACCCTAGATCTAGGCCTGATTGTGCATGTGTGGTTGATACATTTATGTCACGAGTCCCTTTCCAAAAACCTTTTTGCAAAACTCTCACATAAATAAAAGAAAAAAGAAAAATCTTTTCAAAACTTGCAACTTGCCGCTAAGAAAACTTGCAACTCACTTCCACCACTTTCCCTCACTGACGTTATCTTACCTCCACATTCTGTCTTTCTTTTTTTTCCTGACTACACTACCCCTTTAGTGTATGTCACTTTGGACTAGGGATACTAACGCCCGATTAGTCCGTGTTTCGTTGGTACCGACCGACGAACCCTTCGACACCGAAGTCGACATTCCGTCCACTTTCTTACCCTCACCTTCAAACTCTTTCACCGAAGGCATGTTGGGATTCAACCCCAACAATACCTTACCGATGGGAAGGATTCCACCTCCTTTAGGTGCGAATAACCCGAACCAACCGCCTGTTGAAGCGCCCGTACGAGTTGCGCTCCAGGATCTCTTTTACCCCGTCCGCACTTTCTTACCTATCTGTCTTTCACCCCCACCGGCAAATGGGGACAATTTTGAAATAAAACTACATTTCATCAATATGCTGCCAAAATTTCATGGTTTGGAATCTGAAGATGTATATATCTTTATCAATAAATTCCAAAATGTGTGCGCTATGATGAAAACAACCGAATTAAGTGATGACGCTATAAGGCTAAGGGTCATTCTTTTTACCTTATGTGACCTAGCCGAGAAGTGGCTATACAGCACCGCATCACATTCCATTAGAAATTGGGATGAGTTTGTGAAAGCTTTTCTGAAAAAGTTCTATCCTCATCACAAAACTGCCAGAATCCGCAATGAAATAATTCAATTCTCACAACTTCCTTCCGAACCCTTTTGGAAGTGCTTCGAGAGATTTAAGGACCTACTCGTCTAATGCCCTCATCATGGGATCGAAAGTTGGCAACTTTGCCAAACGTTATACGAGGGATTGAACTCAGCAACGAAGCAGTTGCTAGAAACCATATGTCAAGGTCATTTTCTCTCCAAGTCTAGTGACGAAGCGTGGCAGTTTCTTGAGGATCTTAGTGAGCAAACAATTCAGTGGGAGAGTACCAAGACCACATCATCTTCTTCTAGTGGTCAATCTAGGGCAGGCATACATCAAGTAAAGATGTCGATTGCTATGAAGGCCGAGATGGCCGCTCTTACGAAAAAGCTAGAAGCGATTGAGACCAAAATCTCATCGCCTTCTCCTGCCCCTGTTATGCCTCCACGAACTGTTTGTGCTTGTTGTGCGGATCCATCGCACCTAACCGAAGAATGTCCTTATAATGCATCCACTCAAGGACAGGATCAAGACAATGCTGCATTTCAGCAACGACAAAGAAACGATCCGTACTCTTCGACATATAATCCGGGGTGGAGGAGTCACCCAAATTTCGCTTGGAACCAAAATCAACAATTCCAACGAAATAACAATTTTCAAAGACCTCTTCCTCCACAACAACAACAAGCACCTTCACAAACTCAATTTCAACAGCAACCTTTTCAACAGCAACCTTACCCTAATCAGGTGAACAATTTTGTGCCTAACAATGCTTACCAGCTAAAAAATTATGTTCAACCTAATAATGATAAGGTTAGCTCGCTCGAAAGAAGTCTAGATACGTTCCTTAAGCAATCTACACTGTCTACAGCAAGACTTGAGACTTCTATTCAATCTTTGGTGCAAAATAGTTGTTCCCCTCCGAATGGCGGCCTGGACTTTGCGTCTGGCCTGAGATTCGGGGCAGATGCTATATGGTTTTATCCGTCTACCTCTCCGAAGATGCCAAGTTGATTTATGACACCGTGTATCGGAGGTCTAGACGGATGCGGCCGATATAGCAGATTTCGTCAGATTCCCCCTTCGGGTGAGGAGTTTTTGATTGTGGGGACGCTCTTCCCTGCAGGCACAAGCCCCTGCAGTTAATTACGCTACCGTATCGCGGTAACAACTTTCTCCTTCTCCAGAATTTCACTTCGTGTCGTATGTGTTTGTTTTGTTTGTGGTTGCCCGTGGATTGTATACGGAGACTGAGTAATGCCGTCGCCCGTAGGACGTGGATTAGTCCAAATCCGTATTTACTTAGATTTGGGTTTGGTGTTTTTAGTTTAAGGATGCATTAGTCGCGTTGCGGCTAAGATCAACTTAAACGTTCGTAAGGATACGATAGTCCTGCTTGAGACTAAGATCAACTTAACATGATAATCCATTTAATATCTGGCCATCGAGACTCGTCGCCTCTCTAACGTCGTTGAAGGATTACAACGGCAGATGTTAGAGGAGTTCAGAGATGTACCCTTGAACCAAGGTTGATTTGGAGTTTTATAGTCCGTTTGGATATTTAAGGATACGTTAGCCGTGTTTGGGGGCTAAGATCAACTTAAACGGGATCGTTTAGATCCGGCAAAAGAGCATTTGGAGGCTCTATTGTTCCAGTTTAGGGACATAGTGGTCCATAGGTAGTTTAGGGACGTTGCGGTCCATGCTCCAGTTTACGGACGTGGTGGTCCATATTCCAGTTTACGGACGTGGTGGTCAATATTCCAGTTTACGGACGTTTCGGTCCGTTATTAGTTTAGGGACGTTTCGGTCCGATATTAGTTTAGGGACGTTTCGGTCCACGAGTTTAAGGACCCCGCAGTCCATATACGTGTGGTCGTTGGGACCCGTCACCTCTCTGACGTCGTTGAAGGATTACAACGACAGGTGTCAGAGAAGTTCATAGATGTACCCTTGAACCGATAGTAAATTGATTTAAGAGAGCAATCTTGCTCAGTCAATTTAAGTTAAGGACTTATGGCCAAAATTGGGCTAAGTCCAGTTGAAATGTTCAACATTTTATTTGCTTCTGCATTGCATTTCTTTTTTTATTTTTATTTGGGCTTTGCCCAGAAGGATGCAGAGCATCAATTTGTTTTGGGCTCTGCCCTTTATAAATGATGCACAGCATCAATTTGTTTTGGGCTCTCCCCTTTATAAATGATGCAGAGCATCAATTTTATTTGGGCTCTGCCCTTTTATTGCTTTGCAATTTATTTTGGCCTGCTTGGTCTTTTTGATTTGGGCCTGACCCTTTTAGGAAATGCATTGCATTTATCAGGCGCTTTGCGCCAATCAGAGAGCGCAAGCGCCCAAGAGCGCAACAGTGCAGATTTATAAGTGCAAAGCACTATTAATTTGAGAATCTTTTAGATTCAAGAACAGAAGTGCAAAGCACTTTTAGATTTCTTGATCTAATTTAGATCAAAGGAAAAGATAAGTTTTTTCTTATCTTAAAGAACCAAAGGTTCATGAAAAAGTGCAAAGCACTACTTTTATTTTTATTTATTCATTTTATTTAGTTATGCTTAAAGATCAATGATCTTGTTTTTAGATCACTGATCTGTTCATAAGAGAATTTTCTCTTCTTTCAAAGGTTTTTACCTTTTTTGTTCTTGAGGAGTTCTTCAGAGTCCTCTTTCTCTCTTTTTTTTTAGAAAATGTTGATCCCTTTGAATTGAGGTCTGGGGTCCTTTTTATAGTGCTCATAAATTAGTTAAATTTGTTAAAAAGATTTTTCTCTGAGTGATTTGGGGAATTTTCCCCACCGTTGGATCTTTGATCCGAAGGCCTCTGTTTTACAGAAGAAAATCTTCTTGTTTTAAAAAGAACAGAAAAGATTTCTCAGAATTTTAATTCTGCTTGGCGGAAATGCTTCAGAGCATGACACGTGTCGCGCAGCTGAAGGTTTTTTTTTTTTGTGCATCTGCGCTGACACGTGTCGCGCAGCGCACCGCGCAGCTGCGCTGACACGTGTCGCGCAGCGCAGCGCAGCGCAGCTTGCGCATCTGAAGTTTTTTTTTGTACGCATCTGCACTGACACGTGTCGCGCAGCGCAACTGCGTTTACGCAACTGAATTTTTTTTTTAACGCATCTGCGCTGACACGTGTCGCGCAGCGCACAGCGCAGCTGCGCTGACACGTGGTGCGCAGTGCACAGCGCACAGCGCAGCTGAAGTTTTTTTTTTTTTTTTTAGAGCTTTGCTCTGATGGAGTACGCTACCTTGGGCGCTGCGCTCCCTGCGCTGGTGTGTCAGATTTTGACACGTGGCGCTCTGTGCGCAGCGCAGGGGATCTGAAGCGTTACTTCATTTATTTTAATTTTAATTTTCAATACAGAGCTTTGCTCTTATTGGGAAAACAGAAGCGTTGCTTCGTTTCCCGTCTTGGAATTTGAACAGAAATTTGCTCTGATTGAGGTAAACAAATGCCCCCCACTGTTGCGCTTACGTGGCTCTAAACGTGAGCGCAACAGTGGTGGAATTCCAACCGCTGCGGTAACTCTTGGGAGTTGAAAGGGTATTTGATGCCTATAACTAGGACCTTTGGTCCTTTAGATGATTTTCATCTTCACAATTTTACTTTCAGAACTCAGAGCCCTGCTCTCTTGTTTAAACACTTTTAAAATTTCAACTCTAGAGAATTTTGGGTAAAAATATTAATTTTGATTAAATTAAATTAACTTTAAGAGCTTTGCTCTCAATAGATCTATGACCTAAAGAAGACCCATTTAGGGTTTCACTTAGCAGAGCGTTGCTCTAAGGGGGTCTAAAGAGAACTAAAGGAAACCCTATTAGGGTTCCATTAACAGAGCTCTGTTCTCTAAAAGATTTTCCTTGGATTTTCTTAATTAATGGAGTTTTGCTCCTTCCAAATCATATAGAAGAACTTTTAAGAGTTCTTCATGGCATTTGATACTATTATTATTATTATATCATTTTTTCCCAGAGCAGAGCTCTCAATGTTCTTAGGGAATTTTCCTCAAATTCTCCTCATAGCTGATTTTGACTGGTGTCACTCCTGTCTGCAGAGCATTGCTCTCGAGGAGTTTGACTTTTAACTTTCTGTATTTTCTTATTTGTTAATCTCCCTGTACTGTTTTCTTCAGGTATTATGGCGGTGCGTCTATACAGCTTGCACGAGTTCATCACTTATGAGGATATCCGTGTACAGGGCCGTCAACAGAACCAGGAGTTTACGGACGCCCATCGTGCGGAGGTCATGGGTCGCCTCAACGCAAGTGGTGGTTGGTTGCTTCCTCATCGTTCAGCTCTCTTAAAGGTCGTGCTGGGAGCAATATGGAGAGCACTTCCGGGGTTTCACGAGGCCCTACCACTCAATGCGCTGGATGATGCCGAAGACAAGATGCATTCGGTGTATCTGACAGGGCTGATCTCGAAGAAACGGCGGGACAGCCTCATCGACACCCTACATCAAGTCTTCCAGCAGACGACGATAATCGCTGCTTATCAAAGGATAGGGGGCCTTGCTGAAGACCTTGACACCCAGGAGCGCGAGAGGCTGCGCACGAGAATCATCAGAAAGGCCGGGAGAATTCTGGATGGCCTTACTTTTGAATTCCTCAATCCGTGCCCCGGATCCGAAGTCATACCTTTGTAAACATTTTAATAATGTTATTATTTATTTCTCCGTGATTGTAAGAACCCCCTTTTTTATGATATGAATAGAAAATTTTTATTTCATCTTGTCTTATTCCTTATCCCGAACCGTTTGCACGTGCATGAATGAGTATGTCCTAAACGCTTGATCAAGTGTAAATCGGGTGTTCTTTCCGTCACTCTCTTATTATCAGTATACTGTTACAATTAGCTGGTAAGCACCTTGATTTCTCCATGCAATAAAAATGGCTTAGGCCGCAGGTTCAGATATGCCGCCTAAGACTTTTCAACTCTATGAGCCGTGGGGGTCTCATAGAGACTTTTCTCCCTACGGATCGAGAGAATCTCGTAGGTGGTTTTTTCTCCTTAGGAATCGTGAGGATCCCTAAGTGTGGTTTTCTCTTATAAGTCGTAAGGATCCTACAAGAGTATTTTTCCCTCTTATGAGTCGAGAGGACCCGTAAGCGGTTGTTTCCCTCCTTGTCGAAACTCGACTTTGAAGAGTGAGACCCGTGGATGGTATGCAAGAGACCGTTTTGGGTCAACTTGTAGGGTCCCAGTGCTTAGGAAACAGGCTTCTTTTATGCCTACTGCCTAAGGCTTTATCTCACGAGTCGAGCGGCCTCAACAATTTCTTCACAAGTCGAGACGAATCGAGCGTTTCTCGCAAGAACATCTTAACGTCGCATTTAATCTCTGTTCTTTACGACAGAAGCCCGTTAAGGTTGGTGGTACTTAGGGTTTTGGCCATCGTACCGTCGCATAAGCCGATATAGTCCTCGATAGGCAATCGTGCTGTTCGAGTAGCCCTGCGACTGCCGTGTCTCTGATCCCTTCGGGGGCTGGACAAGACGTCTTCAAGCAATCTTCCTAGGCAGTTTGACCGTCGGAAGAGCAAGCGTTAGGAATTTGCCATGCCGCTTTTTACTTGAGGTTAGGCTCATTTTGGCGAGCCCCGATGAGTCATAACCACTCCGCGCTGGTGTGGGGATGATCTCCGATAGTCTTTCGGGCTTTATGTGAGTTGCCGTCAAGACCCTGAAATTAGGAATTTGGCCTTTGCTTCGTTTGCTGGCATTGCGTCTGCTATATCGAGACGAATGTCGTGGTGGGAACTAGGGATTTTGCCATGATTCCGTTTGTTTGATTATCGCGTCTGAACTCTGCTGGGGGAAGAACGCTGGGGTGACATCTTGTCTGCTGTATTGAAACGAACGTCGGGGTGGAGCTGGGATTTTGCCGTGGCTCCGTTTGTTTGATGATGTTGCATCTGCTGTGTCGAGACGAACGTTGGGATTACATCTCGTCTGCTGTATCGAGACGGACGTCGAGGTTGTCTCTAGGTTGCTGATGAACCGTTGAGTTTTGGAACTAGGGATTTTGCCGTGGCTCCATTTGTTTGACGATTGTTGCATCTGCTGTGTCGAGACGAACGTCGAAGTGGTGACCATTCCACACTGGTGTGAGATTATCTCCAGTTGTCTTTCAGGCTTTATATGACTCGCCGTTAAGACCTTGAAGCTAGGAATTTGGCCTTCGCTTCGTTTGCTTTGCCACGTCTGAATCTCCGCTTGTTTGATGATGTTGCGTCTGCTGTGTCGAGACGAACGTCGAGGTGGTGACCATTTCATGCTGACATGAGACGATCTCCAGTTGTCTTTCTGGCTTTATATGACTCGCCGTTAAGACCTTGAAGCTAGGAATTTGGCCTTCACTTCGTTTGCTTTGTCACGTCCGAATCCTGTAGGAGGAAGAACGCTGGGGTGACAATTCGTCTGCTGTATCGAAACGAACGTCGGGGTGGAGCTGGGATTTTGCCGTGGCTCCGTTTGTTTGATGATGTTGCGTCTGCTGTGTCGAGACGAACGTTGGGGTGACATCTCGTCTGCTGTAACGAGACGAATGCTTAGATGGTCTCTAGGTTGTCTGTGAACCGTCGAGATTTGGCTTTGCTTTTTTTATGGAGCCTGTTGGGAAGGTATGGTTCCCTCTTTGTTTGCGCCCCTAGATTGTATACAGGGATCGATGTGCTCTAACCTGTAGGGCAAAAGTTTTATCATCATTTTTTATTATGTCCGCGATGCTCTATCATTTCAGCTTTTATATCGTGAAGGTCGCGATTGCCCAATCGTTTCGGCTATTTTTCGCGGTGCCCAATCGTTTCGGCTGTTTATTTTGTTTTTACTCGCTGCTTTTTATTGCGAGTTGCCCAATCATTTCGGCTGTTTATTTTATTTTTACTCGCTGTTTTTTATTGCGAGTTGCCCAATCATTTCGGCTATATTTTTTTTTATTTTTACTCGCTGTTTTTTATTGCGAGTTGCCCAATCATTTCGGCTATTTCGTGTGCATACGTTTTTACTTGCTGCTTTTGTTGCAAGTTGCCCCATCATTTCGGCTATTTCGTATGCATTTTCAGCTCGCTGATTTTTATCGCGAGCGTAGAACTTGGAATCTGGTGCCAATCTCAGCATCAGCATCGCTACAACCGGAATATTGCGAGGAGCGAATCATCATCTTTCATGAAAGGACTTGGAATTTGATACCGATTTAGGCATCAGTATCGCTACAACTGGGATATTGCCAGGAGCGAATCATCATCTGCCATGAAAGGACTTGGAATTTGATAATGATTTAGGCATCAATATCGCTACAACTGGGATATTGCCAGGAGCGAATCATCATCTGCCTCCGTCGATGTCGAACAAAGGTGGCTTAGCGAACAGGGTTAAGGTCCTGTTGACTAAAGCTTTTGACTTCATGAGCCGTAAGGGTTTCGCAAAGGTATTTCTCCCTACAAGTCGTGAGGATCTTGTAGGTGTATTTTCTCCTTAGGAGTCGTGAGGATTCCTAAGTGTATGTTCCTCGGTAAGTCGTAAGGATCCTACAAGAGGGTTTTCTCCTTGTAAATCGAGAGGACTTACAAGTGTTGTTTGCTGTACGAGCATATCCCTAGTCACGGATGAGACTTTGTTAGGGAAATGTTTATTCACGCCCGTGGATTGTATACAAGAGCCAGTATTGGACCACTTGTAGGGCCATAACGAAAGTTGCGGGGGTTGCTTAAGCACAGGTTTAGGTCTCTGTAACTTAAAACTTTCAAATCTTATGAGCCGTGAGGGTCCCATAAGAGAGTTCTCCTTACGAGTCGTGAGGATCTCGCAAGTGTATTTTCTCCTTAGAAATCATGGGGATCCTTAAGTGTGCTGCTCCCTTTGTGAATCGTAAGGATCTCACGCGGGTGGTTTTTCCTTACAAGGTCGAGGGGACCTTATAAGTGTCTTTTAACGAGGTTGTGCCTTTTCGGGTTTTCACGAACACTCGCCGGTAGCCCTGCTGTTTTTACTCACGAAGCCCTTTCAGGTTTTCATCCGTGCCCGTTTCGCTTATGGACATACCGTCTCTTTTTTTTTTAATTTACGAGGTCGCGCCCTTTCGAGTTTTCACGAACACTCGCCGGTAGTCCTACTGTTTTTACTCACGGAGCCCTTTCGGGTTTTCATCCGTGCCCATTTTGCTTATGGACATACCGTCTTTTTTTTTTATTTATTTACGAGGTCGCGCCCTTTCGGGTTTTCACGAACACTCGCCGGTAGTCCTGCTGTTTTTACTCACGGAGCCCTTTCGGGTTTTCATCCGTGCCCATTTTGCTTACGGACATACCATTTTTTACTTTTTTTTTATTTTTTTTATTCTTTATATATATATATTTTTTTTTTTTTTTATCTCGTCAGCCTAAGGATGCTGCGGTAGTAGTTTAAAGACATTTCGGTCATTTGCAAGTTTTAGGACATTGCGGTCCATCATTAGTTTAAGGACATCTCGGTCCGCCGTCGCCGTATTTGAGGCGAATATCTAGTTTATTGACTTTTCGGTCTATGGGGCTTTCTCTATGACTGATCACGATTCCCCCGGCGTATCCATCTTTCTCAGAGCGTGCGGTTGTGGCGGGTTCATCTTCCAATTTTCGGACAACGCGAACTTGCCCTGTTGGTATTGATCTTCAACCCAGTTCTTGAAGACGTAGCAGTCCTCGATCAGGTGACCGACTATTTGGTGGTAAGGGCAATAATTAGGATTATTAACATCGCCTTGCCGCAACGGACGTTTTGGACCCGGCAGATTGATGAGTCTGTCGCACACTGCCAGCTCGAACAGTCCCCTTATTTTATCTTGCGGAAACGAGTAAGGACGTTTCAACTTTTCCTGGAGGGGTTGCCGCTTGTTGCTTTGGCGAGCAACCGGTCTAGGGTCACTTAATTGTTGTTGCGCTGGGGACGAAGGCCGTTTTTCCTTTTCCTTTATCCTTTTTGTTCGCTCCGTTGTTTGCGGGGCCGGGATTTTTTCCGAGTAGCGTGCGATTGCATGGCTGAACGTTCTCGCAGCTCCTCAATTCCTTCATTTTTGAAATAGATTCCCTAAGGGAAGGGTTGGGGGTAGCTTCTTCGTCAGAGTCGCTTCCAAAGGTGATAATTTGCGATACCTTAGAGTCGGCCGTATGACAATCGTCGGTGGCTCTTTTGCGATCATCTATCGCATTTTTTCGACATCTACAAGCTTCACATTTTGTCCTGTCGAAGTGTTGCTTTTGAGCGACATACCCTTGCCACCAACAGTTAAAAGATTCGCAGTCTTCGGTAGGATGTATGATCTTCTGATGATATAAGCAGAAGTTAGGGTGCATCTCTACCTCAGCGAGAGTATTTTCTTCAAAGGGCGCTAGCTTCATTCCTACTGATAAAGCTTTGGCGAACCTTTTCCTCATCTTGAATTTGTTTTTATCCACAGTGGATGGCTTTTGATTTGACGGGAATGCCTTGGCTTTTTCCAGTATGGCCATTTCACGCTCTTGATTGGCTTTTGCTTTCAGACGAATTTCATTTAGGAAGACATCGATAAGCTCATCTGATGGCTGTAGAATTTCCGGTTCGGGGTTCACCATTGGTTTCTCGGCGGAAGAAGCTTCTTTATTATCTGTTAGTGAGTGAGAAATCACATGACAAGTCGCTACGTAGTCTTCGGATTCATCTGATGAGTTTTCTCCATCGTTTTCATCCTTGACTAAAGAACAAACTGCCCCCGGCGTGTCCGTGTTCTTTGGAGAGTGCGGCTATGGTGGGTTTACCTTCCAGTTTTCTGACAGTGCGAATTTGCCTTGAAGGTACTGATCCTCGATCTATCCCTTAAAGATGAAACAATCCTCGATCGGGTGACTTACCGTTTGGTGGTAAGAGCAATAATTGGGATCGTTGACATCGTCTGGTTGCAACGGACGTTTTGGACTCGGCAGATTGATGAGTCTGTTGCGTACTGCCAGCTCGAACAGTTTTCTCGTTTTACATATTGTTTTGACGGACAACCGGCTTTAAGTTGCTCGACCGTTGTTGAGTATTGGCAACAATGGTTGCTTTCCCTTTGCCCTTTTCATTCCAAGGCTCTGTCTTTGAAGGAGATGGTTCATGGCCCACCTGGTCCATTTGGGCCAGCTTGTCAATCAAGGCCTAGAAGGTGGTCGGCTTAAAAAACATCATGAATTGGGAGATGGTCGCTTGAGGGTCGAGAGTACCCACGAACATGCCCACGGCAGGAGCTTCTTCTATGCGTTATTCACATTTCGACCATAGGTTTCGCCATCGTGTTGCGTATTGGACCCACGTTTCGCTTGGCCTTATTCTGGCATTTATTAGTGCTGTTATCGGGGTGCGTTCACTAGCACTCGCGAATCTTTGTGTAAACAGCAGCTCCATCTCTGCAAATGTTTTGACAAAGTCGTTAGGTAGCTCCGAATACCATTCAAAGGCTGTTTCTACTAAGCTACCGACGAATTGACGTAGCAACAATTTGTCATCGCCTCCAGTATTGCCGCATAAGGCCCTGAATTGAGCGACATGCTGATGCGGATTCCCTGTCCCTTTATATACATGGAATTTAGGGATCGTATATCCCGGCGGGTAACTGATTTGGTCATACCAGTCCGGATAGGGTCGTCCAGTTCTAACAATTTGCCCAGCCGCTTCATTCGCCTGATGAACCCGGATCTGCTGAGCTATATAATCGTCTAGCGCTGCCTTGGAAATGGTTTCATCTTTGACTGCTGAAAGAGCCGGCGGAGGATTAGATGTCTCCCCTCCGTCATCTTCAATAATGATTGGAGGGTCATCAGCTGGAGGATCTGGCTGTAACATCATCCCTACCATATCTTGGAAGAGGAGGGCCATTTTCTTTATGCTGGCTGCTTGTTCCGCAGCCTCTTTATCCTTCTTTTCCAATATCCGGCGAAGAAACTCGGCGTCAGTTTCTTGTTCTTGACGCTCGTCCGAGGACGTTTCAGAGCTTTCTTTTGGCCCAGTGAGTGCGGCCATTGCAGTCATCATTTTCTGGAGTTTTTGCTGTTGCTCCTGGGCTTTCGTTACTGATCGGGTGAGCGGTCGGTGACCCGTCAAAGCGCGGCTTTCCTCCTTTCCGGAAGCCATATAAACAGTGTGCACCACCATGCCCCCAGATTTGGGGCGTTTGTGTTCAGCGCTTTTATGCTTCGCCATGTTCACAGGGGCTTTTCGCGGCCTCATTTTCTTTTGAGTGATTGGAGTTAAGGTGGCCATTGTAGTGGGCACTCGAGTAGCTATTGTTTTTTGTGGCTTGATGGAGTAATCCTTCTCCTGCCTTACCTTCATCTTTTCTTGTCGGCGGAGATAGTTTTTATCAATTACCGACTCTTGGACCTGTCGCCAGACCTTGTAAATTTTAGAGGACAGCCGTTGAGGGGGCTGCTCTAGCTTCTTCTCTGGAGTATTCTCCATAGGTGAAGGAGTTCGTTTCAACATCGCAGTAGGAGAGTTTCTGCGCACCGTATTCAGCAATTCAAAGTTGTTCCCGGTTGGAACAGCAGCATCGATCCCCACCATCAGAGCTGGTGGCGTAAATCCAGAGGGGGAGTTGCCCCCAGCCTTTCTTACTCGACGCCAGTGGCGACGTCAAGCGTGTCTTGCGGATGGAGTCACCTTCGTTGTTGGATAAGCTTCTTCATGCCCCCTGCTCTGGATAGAGGAAGCAGCTTTGAGGACCTCGCCTGGAGCAGTAACCGGAATGGCCAGCCTCGTAAAAACTGACTTCTCGGAATAAAGGAACCTTTCCAATGATTTCGTCCGTTTGCGTCGGGATGGCTATCCGCTTTGGGATGGCAGCTTCGGGTATCGCAGGTTTGCGGACGTTCTGGCCCAGTCTGTTGAAAACTGAGGTATTGAAACTGGGCGACCTGTTGAGAGGGGTCGCGGCAGTGGTAAGTCGATCAAAGTCCGGCTTCTTTGGAGCTTCTTGCGATGTCATTGGGGCATTGAAGCTCATCGGTGGGAGCATGGTCCCGAAGAATAATCCAGTGGTGGCTTGAGTTACTTGCTCCACTGGCATCTCGAAAAGGGAGGCCGCTTGGGGCCCATAAGTCACTCTTCCAGCAGGGACGAAGCGAAAGTTGCAGTTGCAGGTAGTGCAGCTTGACGTCATTGATCTTCTGTTTCCTGCACGTAGAAAGATACCAAATCTAAGTACCTTGAATCCACAGGCAACCACAGCAAACCGCGATTTGCTCGCGAACACAACACACGAAGTGTGGAGTGGAAAGAGGAAAGGTCCCACCGGACGTGCCAGAATCTGTTCCCGTCCGAATGGCGGCCTGGACTTTGCGTCTGGCCTGAGATTCGGGGCAGATGCTATATGGTTTTATCCGTCTACCTCTCCGAAGATGTCAAGTTGATTTATGACACCGTGTATCGGAGGTCTAGACGGATGCGGCCGATGTAGCAGACTTCGTCAAATTCCCCCTCCGGGTGAGAGGTTTTTGATTGTGGGGACGCCCTTCCCTGCAGGCGCAAGCCCCTACAGTTAATTACGCTACCGCATCGCGGTAACAACTTTCTCCTTCTCCAGAATTTTACTTCGTGTCGTATGTGTTTGTTTTGTTTGTGGTTGCCCGTGGATTGTATACGAAGACTGAGTAATGCCGTCGCCCGTAGGACGTGGATTAGTCCAAATCCGTATTTACTTAGATTTTGGTTTGGTGTTTTTAGTTTAAGGATGCATTAGTCGCGTTGCGGCTAAGATCAACTTAAACGTTCGTAAGAATACGATAGTCCTGCTTGAGACTAAGATCAACTTAACGTGATAATCCATTTAATATCTGGCCATCGGGACTCGTCGCCTCTCTAACGTCGTTGAAGGATTACAACGGCAGATGTTAGAGGAGTTCAGAGATGTACCCTTGAACCAAGGTTGATTTGGAGTTTTATAGTCCGTTTGGATATTTAAGGATACGTTAGCCGTGTTTGGGGGCTAAGATCAACTTAAACGGGATCGTTTAGATCCGGCAAAAGAGCATTTGGAGGCTCTATTGTTCCAGTTTAGGGACATAGTGGTCCATAGGTAGTTTAGGGACGTTGCGGTCCATGCTCCAGTTTAGAGACATGGTGGTCCATGCTCCAGTTTACGGACGTGGTGGTCCATATTCCAGTTTACGGACGTGGTGGTCCATGCTCCAGTTTACGGACGTGGTGGTCCATATTCCAGTTTACGGACGTGGTGGTCCATATTCCAGTTTACGGACGTTTCGGTCCGTTATTAGTTTAGGGACGTTTCGGTCCGATATTAGTTTAGGGACGTTTCGGTCCACGAGTTTAAGGACCCCGCAGTCCATATACGTGTGGTCGTTGGGACCCGTCACCTCTCTGACGCCGTTGAAGGATTACAACGACAGGTGTCAGAGAAGTTCGGAGATGTACCCTTAAACCGATAGTAAATTGATTTAAGAGAGCAATCTTGCTCAGTCAATTTAATTTAAGAACTTATGGCCAAAATTGGGCGAAGTCCAGTTGAAATGTTCAACATTTTATTTGCTTCTGCATTGCATTTCTTTTTTTATTTTTATTTGGGCTTTGCCCAGAAGGATGCAGAGCATCAATTTGTTTTGGGCTCTGCCCTTTATAAATGATGCAGAGCATCAATTTGTTTTGGGCTCTCCCCTTTATAAATGATGCAGAGCATCAATTTTATTTGGGCTCTGCCCTTTTATTGCTTTGCAATTTATTTTGGCCTGCTTGGTCTTTTTGATTTGGGCCTGACCCTTTTAGGAAATGCATTGCATTTATCAGGCGCTTTGCGCCAATCAGAGAGCGCAAGCGTCCAAGAGCGCAACAGTGCAGATTTATAAGTGCAAAGCACTATTAATTTGAGAATCTTTTAGATTCAAGAACAAAAGTGCAAAGCACTGTTAGATTTCTTGATCTAATTTAGATCAAAGGAAAAGATAAGTTTTTTCTTATCTTAAAGAACCAAAGGTTCATGAAAAAGTGCAAAGCACTATTTTTATTTTTATTTATTCATTTTATTTAGTTATGTTTAAAGATCAATGATCTTGTTTTTAGATCACTGATCTGTTCATAAGAGAATTTTCTCTTCTTTCAAAGGTTTTTACCTTTTTTGTTCTTGAGGAGTTCTTCAGAGCCCTCTTTCTCTCTTTTTTTTTAGAAAATGTTGATCCCTTTGAATTGAGGTCTGGGGTCCTTTTTATAGTGCTCATAAATTAGTTAAATTTGTTAAAAAGATTTTTCTCTGAGTGATTTGGGGAATTTTCCCCACCGTTGGATCTTTGATCCGAAGGCCTCTGTTTTACAGAAGAAAATCTTCTTGTTTTAACAAGAACAGAAAAGATTTCTCAGAATTTTAATTCTGCTTGGCGGAAATGCTTCAGAGCGTGACACGTGTCGCGCAGCGCAGCTGCGCTGACACGTGTCGCGCAACTGAAAGTTTTTTTTTTGTGCATCTGCGCTGACACGTGTCGCGCAGCGCACCGCGTAGCTGCGCTGACACGTGTCGCGAAGCGCAGCCGCGCTTGCGCATCTGAAGATTTTTTTTTGTACGCATCTGCGCTGACACGTGTCGCGCAGCGCAGCTGCGCTTGCGCAACTGAATTTTTTTTTTTTACGCATCTGCGCTGACACGTGTCGCGCAGCGCACAGCGCAGCTGAAGGTTTTTTTTTTTTTTTTAGAGCTTTGCTCTGATAGAGTACGCTACCTTGGGCGCTGCGCTCCCTGCGCTGGTGTGTCTGATTTTGACACGTGGCGTTCTGTGCGCAGCGCAGGGGATCTGAAGCGTTGCTTCATTTATTTTAATTTTAATTTTCAATACAGAGCTTTGCTCTTATTGGGGAAACAGAAGCGTTGCTTCGTTTCCCGTCTTGGAATTTGAACAGAGCTTTGCTCTGATTGGGGTAAACAATAGTGCCTCACACGATCAAAGCATCAAATCTATTGAGGCACAAATTGCACAACTCAATGCAGCTTTGAGCGAGCGCGAAAAAGGAAAACTCCCTTCTCAACCACTGCCCAACCCCGGTCACGCACATGCTGCATATCAACAGCAGAATCATAACGTAAATGCTGTGACCACGTTGAGATCGGGAAAAGTGTTGCAAAACAACGTGGGTATTAACAATGACACCCCTGCCGGTGGCCCTTCTTCATTTTCTTCACTATCTTCTTCTTCTTCAGAGCCTATTCTCCACCCTTCACACGGCTCTACTTCTTCTAGCTCGAACGGACCCATTTCTCACAACACGAACACATCTACACGGGGTGCCGTTCCAACTCGACAACCTGATCCGCAAAAATTGGACTTAACCATCTTTCAAAATGTTCCTTTTCCTAATCGGTTGAGATCCAATAAACCAACTCCACAGATGGAGAAGATTGTTGAGTTGTTCAAACAGGTTAGCATAAATATCCCTCTTTTGGACGCAATCCAGCAAGTTCCTTCATATGCAAAAATTTTAAAGAACTTATGCACCAAAAAGAGGAAGTCGCAAGTGCCAAAGAAAGTTTTTGTGGCTGGTGCTATTAGTGATGCTCTTGTAAATTCCTTACCCCCAAAGCAAAAGGACCCCGGGTGTCCGACCATTTCGATAACAATTGGGGACAAGAACATCAATAGAGCACTATTAGATCTTGGTGCGAGCGTCAATTTGCTACCCTATTCTGTGTACGTGCAATTGGGCATTGGAGAGCTTAAGCCCACTCACTGTACTCTCCAAATGACCGACCGGTCAATCACCCATCCTAGGGGAGAGCTGGAGGATGTGTTAATTAGAGTAGGGGATTTCATTTTCTCCGTTGACTTTATCGTGATGGATACACAACCTGTCGCTAACCCCCGGAACCAAATTCCGGTAATACTTGGTCGACCATTTCTGGCAACTTCCAACGCAGTGATCAATTGTCGTAATGGTTCAATGAACCTATCTTTCGGCAATATGACAATTGAGCTCAATATTTTCAAGTTGGGAAGTCAGCCTGCTGAGCTAATGCTAGTGTACTCGATGTTTGCTCGATCAATGAGATCGCGGAGGAGGACTGTGAGTTCGAGAATTTTTTGTTCAATCACAGCAATGTTAACGCCACTAGTGCGTTCCTCCTAGAATCCGACACAGCTTTCACGGCGGATAACGATTTTGAGTGTTTTACCTTCGTTGACGACTTTGAAGACTCATCACCTGAATTGGAGTCTTTTGCTTTTTCGGATGAGTTAGTCGAACCATCCGACTCTGTTGCGTACACTCGGTTCGAACCTTTGATGGAATCCTTCGAGTTTGAAACAGTTACCCCATTATTACCATCTATTGTTTCACCTCCTAAACTCGAATTGAAGCTTTTGCCGTCGCACCTAAAATATGCTTATCTAGGTGATAATGAGACCTTACCCGTCATTATATCAGCCTCTCTAGCTCTTGAGCTAGAGAAGGCTCTTTTGATGGTCTTACATAATAATCGGCAAGCTTTCGGCTGGTCTATGGCGGACATTAAGGGGATTAGTCCCCTCATAGTCGAACATCATATACACTTAATGGATGATGTCAAACCGGCAAGGGATCCACAAAGACGCCTCAATCCCATCATGAAAGAGGCTGTTAAGAAGGAGATTGTCAAGTGTCTGGATAGTGGTATCATTTACCCTATCTCGGATAGCCAATGGGTTAGCCCAATCCACGTCGTGCCAAAGAAATCGGGCATTACGGTCATTACCAATGAGGCAAATGAGTTAATTCCCACTCGCACCCAAACTGGGTGGTGAGTCTGCATAGACTATAGGAAACTCAATGCTGCAACAAGGAAAGACCACTTTCCTTTACCTTTCATTGACCAAATGCTCGAGCAATTGGCAGGGCACGAGTTCTATTGCTTTCTAGATGGCTATTCCGGTTACAACCAAGTCCCCATCGCCAAAGAGGATCAAGACAAGACAACATTCACTTGTCCCTTTGGCACTTTTGCTTATCGTCGCATGCCCTTTGGGTTATGCAATGCACCCGCGACATTTCAGCGGTGTATGATTGGGATCTTTTCAGACATGGTTGAAAAGTTCTTGGAGATCTTTATGGATGATTTCTCCATCTTTGGCGACTCTTTCGACGAGTGTTTACGACATCTTGACGCAGTTCTTACCCGCTGCAGGGATAAGAACCTAACATTGAATTGGGAGAAGTGCCATTTCATGGTGCGAGAAGGCATTGTCTTAGGACATATCATCTCGCAAAACGGCATCGAGGTTGATAGAGCTAAAATCGAAGTGATTTCTAACCTCCCTCCCCCTAAATGCGTCAAAGATATCAGAGCCTTCCTTGGCCACGCCGGTTTTTACAGACGGTTCATCAAGGACTTTAGCAAGATCGCTAGACCCTTGAGTCTCTTACTGGCCAAGGACACAACTTTTGCTTTCGACTCCACTTGCATTGAAGCATTCGAGTCTTTGAAACATTCCCTCATCTCTGCGCCCATCCTCTCATCTCCCGACTGGACGCACCCTTTCGAAATCATGTGCGACGCATCAGATTTTGCAATTGGCGCTGTTCTTGGACATCACATTAATAAGATGCCGCACGTGATTTATTATGCTAGCCGAACACTAAATGAGGCCCAACTAAACTACACAACAACAGAGAAAGAGTTTTTAGCTGTTGTGTTTGCACTCGAAAAATTTCGGCCTTATTTAATTGGCTCTCTAGTCGTTGTATATACTGACCATTCAGCTCTTCGCCACCTTTTTGCGAAGAAGGATGCTAAGTCAAGGCTAATACATTGGATCCTTTTATTACAAGAGTTTGACCTTGTCATTAAGAACAAAAAAGGATGTGAAAACGTAGTAGCTGATCACCTATCACGACTTCCTTCTTCGCCCACGCTCGATCTTCCAATCACTGATGTTTTTCCCGACGAGCAACTCTTGACCGTTTCTTGCGAACCATGGTTCGCCGATATTGTAAACTACTTAGCCACCGGCCTGATACCTAATGATTGGTCGAAACAGGATAAACTTCGATTTTTATCCCAAGTAAAGCATTTTTACTGGGATGAACCCTATCTTTTTAAATACTGTTCCGACCAAATCATTCGTCAGTGTGTACCTGAAAGTGAGGTCAAGAGCGTGCTGTCTTTTGCCACGATCAAGCATGTGGCGGGCACTTTGGCCCAAAGAAGACAGCAGAGAAAGTTTTGCAGTGTGGTTTTTATTGGCCACGACTCTTCAAGGATGCATTCGAATACTGCAAAACTTGCTCCCGGTGCCAACACTTGGGCCGGATATCGCGGAGAAACGAAATGCCGCTCCAACCAATTTTGGTTGTAGATATCTTTGATGTTTGGGGTATAGATTTCATGGGACCATTTCCTAACTCTTTTGGAAATGTGTATATTCTTTTGGCTGTTGACTATGTTTCAAAGTGGGTCAAGGCTGTACCTAGTCGAACGAATGACAACAAGGTTGTCATTCGATTTCTTAAAGAACACGTCTTTTCTCGATTTGGGCATCCTCGCGCGATAATAAGTGATAATGGTTCTCACTTTTGCAATAGGAATTTTGAGTCCTTAATGCGCAAATACTCTATCGCCCATAAGCTATCAACGCCATACCATTCCCAAACATGTAGGCAAGCCGAGGTCTCGAATCGGCAAATTAAGCAAATCTTGGAGAAAACGGTTTCTAAAAACCGTAAAGATTGGTCACTTAAACTGATTGATGCACTATGGGCTTTCCGTACTGCATATAAGACCAATCTTGGTATGTCTCCATACCGGCTTGTTTACGGGAAGGCTTGCCATCTCCCAGTGGAGATTGAGCATAAAGCTTTTGGAGCTATCAAAGAGCTGAATTTATCTTTAGGAGATGCGGGCAGCAATCGAAAGTTGCAGTCGAATGAACTAGAAGAGCTGAGAGATGAGGTATATGATAATGCCCTAATTACTAAAAACCGAGCTAAGGTGTTCCACGATAAACACCTTTTGCGAAAAACTTTTGAACCTGGTCAACAGGTTTTACTTTACGACACTCGGTTACATTATCATCCCGGCAAGCTCCGTTCCAGATGGAGAGGACCTTTTGTAGTCCGCACCGTTTATCCGCATGGTGCAGTTGATCTTGAAAATCCTGAAGACGGTACCTTATTCAAAGTGAATGGGTATCGACTGAAACCGTTCTTCATAGCGGACCCTTCGGAGGAGCTCCTGTTCTTGCAAGAGCCGATCTACACTGAGTGATTTTCCTCCACTTTCATCCCCAAATTTCTTTTTATTTTCCAAAGCATTATTTCAAATAAGTTTGGGGGTGTGTGTATAATTTGTAAATATATAATCCCAAAATACCATAAAAAATAAAAAAAAATTGAAAAAAAAGAAAAAAAATTATTTTTTTGGACCTAATTGAAAATTTTCAGAATTAATAGCTGACATTCTTTTAATTACAAATAAAACCCTCATTGTGAGGGTGTTTTCTACAAATAATCATTCTCTCATCCCCGATTTAAAGAGACCCGAGCCCCTATCTTCTATACCCTAAATATTTCTTCATCTAAACCAAACCCTAGCGCCGCCACCTACCCTCTGCCGAAAAATTTCGCCGTGCCGCCGCCAGTCCGCCTCGATCCCGCCGCAGTAGCCGCCTCCCGCCGCGCTTCCGCCGCCTTCTGGTGTCGTTGCCCCCCTGAAATTTTCAGGGGAGGTAAATCTGAGTTTTTCCTCTCTGTTTTTAGCATACTTTTTCTGTAAAATTATCATGGCATATAAAATGCAATTTGAGAGAGATTTTACCCCAGTTTTCATGCACGAAGTGTACGGTAGATATTTTGCACATGAAATCGAGTAAAGGGGATGGAATTTCCTGACCTATAATCACTCCTCTGCGTTTGCCCTACCTGAACTAGTTGCCCAGTTTTATGAATCAATGGAGGATAATAGTCTAGACAACTTAGGCTACATTAAAATAAATTGGGGAGATCGCGTAATTCATATTGATAGAGACATGATCCACGAGATCACACTCATACCACGTGTACCCGCACATGACCACCCCTTGCACTTTGAGGATTATATACCCTTGATGGGGAATGACTGCGCGAGAGAGCCGCGTAAGGGTATCCAAGCACGGACCCTTTTCGCGAACGTTTTTACTGTGTGCCGGTGGGCACAAAACAATATCTTTGGTAGTTCGCACAACACGACTTTCTTCACCCCCTCCTTACATGTCGTACACACACTAATGATGAAAAACCCACGGTTCAACATGTGCACCGTATTGCTCCATTCTATAGGTGCGGGGAAAAGAGGTACCATCTACCCATGTCCCATGCTAGTCACCCAACTCTGCCGTTATTTCCTCCCCGTCGAGGAATTTGACTCATACATGATAGACGGTGTTCCGGTTCGACCACTCGTAGAGGGCGTTACGTCGTCCTACTCTAGACTTACTGATATTTGGACACGAACGGAACCGGCAGAAAATATTCCCGCACACACCCCTAGCTCGAGCTCGACATCGAGCGGGGAAGAACTGACCCCTCAAGAGCATGCACGATTGATGCGGAGAACGGTAAGAAGAATTGATTCTTTGAGGGATGAGTTTCGGGCGACAGCACGAGATCACGACCGTCGGTTGACGGAAATTGAGAGGGGAATTCAAACACTTTTGGCTAGAGGGGAACGATCACGTTCACGCTCACGAGCGCGACGTGGGGCCGGGCAGTGAGGGCACTGCTTTGCTCAAGTTTGGGGGAGAGGGTAATGTATATAGTATCTTTTGCATTGCATATTGTATATATTTTACTTTTCCTTTTGCATATTTAATTTCTGCATTGCATCTTTATATAAAAAATCATAAAAATTTAAAAATTTGAAAAAAAAAATTTAGAAAACTGAAAAACCCATAAAAATTGAAAAAAATTCAAAAAAAAAATTATAAAAATTATTGTATTCAATTTTGGCTAATTGATTTGAGTTTGATAAAAATGTTAACTGGCTAGGAAAAACTAGATCTTAGACTTAGCAAATTAAAAACCCTAAAAATAACCTTCCTTAGAGTTTAACGGTAGAAAGTATATGTCTTTGTAGGTTATTTAGAAATAGGCAAATTTTGGGTTCACTTCTTGGGCTAAGTCAAAATGAGGGAAGAGTATTGATGTTCTTATTAGAATATAAGTTCGAAAAATAGTTCCTAGCTTAAGTCTAGATTCTGAAAACATGTACCCTACAAAATGCACAATCACGCACCTTGAAACTTAGATTAGTAGAAGAGACCTTGAAATGCTCTTGTCTAAAGTCCTTAGCACAATGTAAATAAAAAGAAAAAAAAAAGTGAATAAAGAAAAAAATGGACACTGGTTATTCTGATTACTTAAGGCTGTAAAAATAAATAGAAAAATATTTAGCGAGGGTGCTTCATCACCTAGTGCTTTAGACCAACTGGTTTGGGAGTCACTGCTAAAAGCCTTGGGTGTTGCAAAACTAGGAAGTACGCTTTAAAGTGCTAACGCATCTTGTAATCGGCTGTTGGTACCTCAAGAAGTATTAACGGTCGCATGAAGGATGTGTAAGCGAAAGTCAAGAAAAAAATTCATAAATTAATAAGTGCTTTGGACAATGGACGAGAGTACGATTGTTTGATTTGAATTTCCAAGTGTAGGGGTGACAATTACACACACGTGGGGATATATGATTAGAGTTTAGATAAGAGAAAGGAATGAAGAATAGAACTTGTATCTTTAAAAGAGTTGATAGAAATTCCTAAGTGGAGATGAAACTCTAGAAGGAAAACTTAGGAAATGCTGAAAGCTAAGTAATTCTATAGAACATGTATAATCTTAAGTTAAATAATAAGTGTGAAGAATATGGGTGGATAATTTGCGGGGCGATGATAATAGAATTCCTTGTTAGAAAACTTAATTGGAGAGCAAAAGTCGAAAAACCAAATTGATAGGATTTTGTGGGTGTAATCCGCTGAAAACCCTCAGGAGACAACACTCCTCCTACTACGGACATCTAGAGGTTTAACGGCTTGTTGCACGTGCTCAGTGCAATCGCGTTTCCCTGCGAAAGTGTGGCTAGGTTAGAATAAAATAATAAGTTTGCTCGAGGACGAGTAAAAGATAAGTTTGGGGGTATTTGTTCATATCATAATATTGCAATTCATACGCCCCATTTTTATTCATTTTATAAGTAAACAGGTACTCTTGATGCACGTTTGTTGCATATTACAGAATACAGGCTCTTGGAGTGAAGACAGTGAGAAAAGACAGAAGATGATACAAAAGAGAGACTTTTGACCAACAAGTAGACGGATCCTAGTCACGAAGAACAATTTACAATTGTATAAGGCAATGCAGTCCGAAATGTCAAAGTGAACGGTCAAAAGATCCTTACAAGCTTTTCACTGAAGATCTGGAAAAGACCAAGAAGCCAAACAAAGAAAAATAGTGAAGAATAAACAAGCCCAAATACCCAGCATGAAGACCAGAAAATTTGGTGAGCTGAGCTCACCAAAGGGCCGCGGAACCGCGGCCCAAGGCCCATCATTGCCGCGGTTCCGCGGCCATTAAGTGCGCACGTCGGTGGATTTTTCTTGTGTCGGTGTGTCGGTACAGGTGTTGGGATTTTTAGTGGGCATATCTGTAAAATCATGTGTGCAAGAATCTGTAACCCTAGCTTCCCTGTTTACTTATAAATTGTACTCACAATCTGTATGCCTCTTTTCTATCAATAAAATTCAGAATTGTTGGGAGATCAAGAGCATCATTTTAGTAAGTTTTTATTTCTTTAAATTCTGCCGTAGTGTTAATTTAATTGTTGCCCTAGTTCTCTCGTATAATTCTTGCAGTAGACCAATCATATCACTACCCTAGTTAATTTAGTGTAGTCTTTCAAATGCAATCGGTAAGTGCTTTAAAAATATCACTTTTAAAAGACACCCTAATGAGCGAGTAAAATCCTCGCTTGTTAGGGTTAGGAATAAAGGAGGGAATGAGAGATGAATATCTCTCATCTCTTTCAATACCGAATATTTTTAAATAGAACTTCATGCACGCATGCATGATCCACTCCCTACGGCACCCTACCCACGAGGTAACGGTGACACCGTAGTATAAAGGACCGGACATGCATGCGTCCATGAAGGTTATAGCAATTAGTAGGAAAGGACGGACAAGGATCAAGAGGAAGAAACTTTGTTTCTTCCCAATCATCCTAATCCCCTTTGCTAATAATTGATATAACTTCTAAAACAGGTTTGAATCAAAAGCATTGAAAGAGGTGTTAATTTTTATCTATTCAACCCTACTTTAGACCTAATCCTAACAAGTTCTTTAATATCATATAAATTAGTTTTTAAATCAATCAACAAAAACCAAACCACCATCGGAATCAACTCGTAAAAACACAAATCAGAAAATTACACATCTCTGTGGATCGACCCGTACTCACCGGCTAGCTGCTAAGCGACGCCGTTTCTGATTACGGTTAAACTATATATTTTTGGACTAATCAGCACTGCGCTCTGAGCAGCGCACCACGTGTCAAACACGGGTGCGCTAGCACAAAGTGCGTTGCGCTCTGAGCAGCGCACCACGTGCAAAGCACGGGTGTGCCAGCGCTGGAATTAAAAAATTCCCCACCCTTTAATCAAAAGATCTAATAATGATAAATCATTAATTAATCAGAATTAAAATTCTGTTATGGAAAGATTTTCTCAATCTTGTTAAAAACAAGAAGATTGCCTTCTGTAAAACAGAAACCCTAGGATCAAAGATCCAACGGTGGGAAACATTCCCAAATCAATCAGAGAAACATCTTTTTAACTGATTTAACAAATCAATTTGCTCTATATAAAGGTCCCAAGACTTCAAGTCTGATATAGAGAAACCCCCCTATAAACTTTGAGAAAACTCAAAGAAAGAAAAGCAAGATTTTAGCAAAAGAAGATCATTTTTTCAAGGTAAAGAACAAAATTCTTGAACACAGAGATGAAATCATCTCATAAAAAGAAGAACTATCTTCTAAAAAAGATCATAGATTTATAAATACCAAGGTCTTTGATAAAAAAAAGAGATCAAAAGATCTCATCATAAAAATAAAAAAAGTATTTACTTCATTCACAGATCATTGATCTACAAATGGCAAAGCCCTTTCCAAAATAAGAACTTTGTTCTTGAATCTTGAGGCAAAGCCTCCTTTAAAAAGAACATAAATTTGTTCTCTGATAATAAATTTGATCAAATGCACTTTGCGCTACTGAAAAGTGCCTTGCACTCATGAACTGCGCTTTTGCGCTCCATGGATCGGCGCTCAGCGCCAAAACGTGCCACGTGTCAACCACAGATACAACTTGCGCTTTGCGCTTCTGAAATAGCGCACTGCGCTCATGAGCTGGCGTTCAGCGCCAAGCGCACCACGTGTCACTCAGTGGTGCGCCACTAAACTAGCGCAAAGCGCTCATAAATTGAAAGCGCGATGCGCTCATAAACCGGCGCTTAGCGCTAAGCGCGACACGTGTCCTTTTCGTGTGCGCTACTTGGCAGAAGCGCAATGCGCTCTTT
Source organism: Agapanthus africanus (assembly GCA_030015575.1). Taxonomy (NCBI): domain Eukaryota; kingdom Viridiplantae; phylum Streptophyta; class Magnoliopsida; order Asparagales; family Amaryllidaceae; genus Agapanthus; species Agapanthus africanus. The sequence continues at coordinate 306,664 of JASDDO010000291.1, forward strand.
AATTGGCGCAAAGCGCCTGGCGCACCACGTGGCGCACTGTCAGAACACACATTGTTCTGATGAATGCTATTCATTCAATACAAGACAAAAAATGACAGGATCTAATGCTCAGCATTATTAAAAGGGCCAAGCCCAAATAAAGGCTCAATAGCCAGAACAATAAATGTTAAACATTTATTGGACTTAGACCAAGTTTGGCCATAAGTCCTCAACTTATATCAATTGAGCCCATATGCTTATAAACATTTTAACAGAGCTTAGTCCCAAATTGGACTATAGATCTCCCAACCAAAATTGGTTCAAGGGTACATCTCTGAACCCCTCTGATATATTTCGTTGTAATCCTTCAACGTCTTCAGAGAGGTGACGGGTCCCAACAACCATACATTCCGCGGAATACGATGTCCTTAACCTGGACTGTGGGGTCCTTAAACCCATGGACTATAATGTACTTAATCTTGGACTGTGGGGTCCTTAAACCCACGGACTATGATGTCCTTAATCTTGGACTGTGGGGTCCCTTTAAACCCACGGACTACAATGTCCTTAACCTGGACCACCATGTCCTTAAACTGGTAATGGATCACCATGTCCTTACACTGGTAATCGACCACAATGTCTCTAAACTAAATGATGGAGTTCAAATGCTCTTTTGTTGGATCTAAATGATCATGTTAAGTTGATCTTAGTCTAAAATTAGACTAACGTATTCTTAACAAACGTTTAAGTTGATCTTAGTCTTAAATGAGGCTAACGTATCATTAAACCCAAACCAAAACCCAAATCTAAGAAGATACGGATTTGGACTAATCCACGCCCTACGGGAGACAACATAAATTAGTCTCCGTATACAATCCATGGGCAACCACAAACAAAACAAACACCCACGACACGAAGTGACCATCTGGAGAAGGAGAAAGTTGTTACCGCGATACGGTAGTGTAATTAACTGCAGGGGCTTGCGCAGGGAAGAGCGTCCCCACAATCAAAAACCCCTCAAACGAGGGGGAATCTGACGAAGTCTGCTACATCGGCCGCATCCGTTTAAACCTTCAATACATGCTGCCATAAATCAACTTGGCATCTTCGGAGAGGTGGACGGATAGCACCTATTAGCATCCGCCCTCGGAATTCAGGCCCTGATGTCCCAACGTCCCGGTCGCGTCTTTCGGCGGGGAACACGTCTCTACAACCTATTTGGGGAACTTCGATCAGAATGGTGCGGGTTATCGCACATTCTCGGACCTAGTAGAGCGAGATGCAGACCTTCTCACGGAGCATCCGATCTCGATGGAATTTTTAATGCAATTTTTAAGAAAAATATGATTTCTATTTAATAAGTTCTATTTTTTTTATAAATATATATATATATAATCAAAATATCTACTTTAAGTATACAATATATATATTCCATGTTTTTCTAAATCAAAGAAATCACAAATTTCATGAAACTACCAATACAAATCAATACAATTCCAATATTACATTATAATACCATATACTATTCAAGTTAGATTTATATCCACTAGAATATTTCATTTTATAAAAATTACAACTATGAAAACCTTAAAGACGACAATTAAATACTTGAGGTGTATTTTGAAAATATATCAAAACTATTTTTCATAAAACCCCCTCAAATTATATTAATTTACAATAAGGGCCCTAGTAAATATAGGTTAAAGCGGGACCAGTTCTTTTAAGCCTCAGAGAGCCAGAGAATATGGGTGCTTGCCTATCTAAGATAGACAACCTAAAAACGGTGTTATCAATACGGTAATTGTCTTAGAAAAAGACATAAATCCTGCCGTCCATGTGCAGCAGTTACCGATAATATCAAAAATAATTCAGGACTTCAATTCGTTTTAAAGTGTCTGACTCAGACATAGTCTCAGTCTAATATGAAATCAATCTATCCTTGAATATGATTAAAGTATAACTCCATTTCAACATGAATCCATTTATACCAGAATTCAATCTATATCAACCTGACTCGACCGAACCGAACCATGGATATACTCTGATTACATGGCTATCCATTTATACCCATTTCGTTTACATAATATCATGGTTTCGGCAAGTCATAAATCTATTAAACAAAACAATATAAATCAATACAAAATACATTACGGGGTTTTAAAGGGGTAGACTGGTACGGAATGTGTTAGAAGTGGCACGAAACGGTCACTTTTATACACCTAACCTGAATAACCATTACTGTTATTCCGTGGCTTAACGGTTCCTTATGCTCCGTATACTTTAGTCTCCGGAATAATGGGACTCCTCTCATATACACTGGAATATTCTGTACCAAGCTACAAACAACTGCGTTAACATAACAATCAAATAGTATACAGTTATATTCTTTCTGTCTATTCTAGTTCTACCTATCTTTGGGACTTACCGAGCGATTATTCGCTGACGACATTCCTTCTCTTCTTTCTTTAGAATGTTGACAGGTGGATCGGACTCTCTGAAGGTCGAGCCCAGTACTGAAACCTTGGAGCAGTTCGCTATAGACTCAGAGCTCTAGATACTTGTATATATTTTTTTTTCAGTTCATGCCATTGTTTAGGCATTACTTTCCATTCCTGTATTTACATTTTCAGTTGTGTTTCCTTATAGAAAAAAAGAAGAAGAAGAAGATGAGAGAAAGAAAATGGGAAACTACCCACTAAACAAGCCTCACGTGTTAAACATGTGAGCGCCTATATACAAAACATATAGGCACTGCAACTAAACATCTGATAGGCTAAATAAGCCTCACGTGTTAAACACGTGAGCGCCTATATGCAAAGTATATAGGCGCTGCAATTAAACTACAGATAGGCTAAACAAAGACTCACGTGTTAAACACGTGAGCGTCTATATGCAAAGCATATAGGCGCTGCAATCAAACAACAGATAGGCTAAACAAAGCCTCACGTGTTAAACACGTGAGCACCTATATGCCTTGCATATAAGCGCTGCAGTTAAACTACAGATAGGCTAAACAAAGTCTCACGTGTTAAACACGTGAGCGCCTATATGCAAAGCATATAGGCGCTGTAATCAAACAACAGATAGGCTAAACAAACCCTCATATGCTAAACACGTGAGGACAGCTCCTTACGTAGAATTAAATTCTACTTAATGAACCGTTGGATTAAGGATCCAACGGTGATTAAACATAAAATTAAATTCTATTGGGAAGAATATTTTCTGTTAAATAGAGAATTAATGGATCAAAGATCCAAAATATTTTCATCTTTCTAAACAGAGAAAGATTATACTCTGTTAAACTAAGCACTCTTAGATTAAAAATCCAATAGTGATTAAAATGTCACCGCTCGATAGAATTTTATTCTATATATGGGAGAATATCCCCAATCTTGTTAAAAACAAGAATAATATTTTCTGTAAAACAGAAGTTCTTAGATCAAAAATCCAACGGTGGGTAAAATTCCCCAAATCAATTCTGAGACCAATTAAATCAATTGGGATCTCCCAATGAAAGATTTTCTGAGAATTAAACAAACTTCTCTCTACTATATAAAGAGCCAGAGACTTCAAGTCTCAAGAGGAGGGGAGAGAGAGACAGACGCAGAGAGAGAACTCCCCAGAGGCTTAAAAAAAGAATATACAGTCAGCTTTTGAGGAACAGGAGAATTTAATTCTCAAAGAGAAGACTTGCTTCCTTGAAACACCAGGTAAAAAGAGAACGCCTCTCCTTTGCCTCTCTAAGGATTTAACCTTCATATAAGAACTCGATTCTTTTCTCTGGTTGAGATTTGCAGAGGCAAATCTCCCCATAAGTTGAGAATTTAATTCTCATCGGGGAGATTTTGCTCTGCAAGATTCAAAACCTAGAAGAAAAGAACTATGTTACATAAAAAAAGGAAGAAGAAGAATGTGAACACATAGGAATTTAATTCCTCCAAAGATTAGGGTTAAACCCTATATAAAGAACTTAGTTCTTCAATAAAAAATTAGTGATCCAAGATCTCTAAGGCCAAATCGTTGGTGCTTGGCACTATTTCAAAGCCTCACGTGTTTTCCACGTGAGTGCTTCAAACGAACAGGGAAAATAACCAAAACTTTCTCACATGTTTACCACATGATCTGTTTAAGAGGAAAACAAGTAAAAGAAAGAGGAAACTACAGTATTCCAGCATCAATAAAGAAAAAAGGGACACCCACGTGCCTTGCATGAGAGCCAAGTGCTTAGCACTTATATAAAAGAGGGGGGAATAAAACCCAAAGAGCAGTGCCCATATTTAAGGTGCCTCACGTGTGTCACGTGAGCACCATAAAACTTTAGTGTTTAACACTAGTATGGCGCCCATATTTGGGGTGCCTCACGTGTGTCACGTGAGCGCCATAAAAATCTAGTGTTTTACACTAATCCAGTGCCCACGTGAAACGCACGTGAGCACTGTATTCCTCAGTGCTTAGTACCATTGGAGACTCAATCTTAGCCCAAATTGGCTAAAGTTTTCTAAGGTTAGACCTCTTTGATACTAAAACAACTGAGCCCCTGTGCTCATGTTTTCCCAAATTGACCTTAGTCTCAAAAATGACTAGTGGTCTCCCATTGATGATATCCCAAATGATACTCATTTTATATCTTCTAAGATAATTTTAGTCTCAAACAGGACTAACATTCCTTAGGTCTACAGCAGCACCATCTTTTCTCTCAAATATGGGATTTGGTTTAAGGGCACATCTCTCCACACCTCTGATATATATCGTTGTAATTCTTTAACGTCTTCAGAGAGGTGGCGGGTCCCGATAACCAACAACTCGTTGGTGCACTTCCAAAGTGACGTGCACACCTCAAATCAGACTGCATCCTAAATTGGACACATTCCATATCAACATCGTTGTTCATCCCGTCACGTAACAAATACACGTGCACGCAAGATGGACAACGGACCGAGACGTTCTTAAACTAAAATCTTACCTCCAAAACGGTGATCAACGGACCGAGGTGTCCTTACACTAAAATCTCACCTCCAAAACGGTGATCAACGGACCGAGACGTCCTTAAACTAAAATCTCACCTCTAAAATGGTGATCAACGGACTGAGATGTCCTTAAACTAAAATCTCACCTCCAAAACGGTGATCAACGGACCGAGACGTTGGTGATCAACAAACCGAGACGTCCCTAAACTAAAATCTCACCTCCAAAATGGTGATCAACGGACCGAAATGTCCCTAAACTAAAACAACAGAGCCCAAATGCTCTCTTGTTGGATCTGAAACAAAAATAATCCTAACACCTTGTTAAGTAGATCTTAGTCTCAAATTGGACTAACGTATCCTTAACAAAAAACCAACCTAGCCCTAACTGCTCACATACATTTAAGTCGATCTTAATCTCAAACCATATCAACGATCCTTAAATAAAACAAACCCAAATCTAAGATATACAGATTTAGACTAATCCACACCCTACGGGCGACAACATAAATTAGTCTTCGTATACAATCCATGGGCAAACCTAAATAAATAAAAACACACACGACACGAAGTGAACTTCCGGAGCAGGAGAAAGTGGTTATCGCGATGCGATAACGTAATTAACTGCAGGGGATTGCGCCTGCAGGGAAGAGTTTCCCCACAATAAAAAAATCCCTCGCAAACGAGGGAGAATCTGACGAAGTTTACTACAACGGTCGCATCCGTCCAAACCTTCGAGATACGATGCCATAAATCAACTTGATATCTTCGGAGATGTGGACGGATAAATCCAAATAGTATCTGCTCCCAAAATTCAGGCCAAACGTCCTAGCTTCCGGTCGCGTCTTTCGGCGGTGAACAAGTTGTACTTGTAAAGAAATGTTTAATAAATAAAAATTGTTGTTCATTTACACTTCATATCTTCTTATGTATATTTACATTGTATTTCCTAGTTACGCTTGGCGTGTTTAATTCTGAGTAAATACGTAGCGGGTCTCGTCGCGTCTTCTTACCCGTACACTTGGAAGCGGGGCGTGACAGTGGGTGTTTTCTTCGATATTCATAATGCCCATAGCACTCGTGGTAGTTTCTCGACCCAGCTGCCTTGCCTTCCTTCCAAACGGGTTTTGAGACCATGAATGACGCCTCGGTTCACTACCTTGGCCTACCCGTTGCATTGAGGATGTGCAACTGCGGCAAACTTCATCAGTATGTGGTAGTCGCTGCAACACTGTTTGACTTTGTCGTTTTCGAAGTTGGTCCCATGGTCGGTAACTATGTACCTCAGGATTCTGAATCGAAAAATTATGTTGTTTTGCAGGAACTTTATCGTAGAGGTGGCATCCAGTTTTCTGATGGGTACTGCCTCTATCCATTTCGTGAAGTAGTCCACGGCGACGAGGATGTATCGGTGTCCGCCAGTGCCGGTATGAAGTTGACCGGCCATTGTGCAAATGGCCAAGGGGAGCTAAGTGGCGTTAGTTTAGTTGTGGGAAGACGAGATATATTGCCGAAGAGTTGGCAGTTCTTGCACCTTCTGGCCAGCTTCTCAGCGTCCTGGTGCAATTTCGGCCAGTAGTACCCTTAGAGCAACGTCTTCTGGACCAAAATGCGGGCTCCTTGATGCGCTCTCCCGACCCCTTCATGTATTTCTCAGAGAACGTAGTCGACCTCGTGGGGGTCGATGCATCAGAGCAGAAGCTGAGTATACGACTTTTTGTATAGGTTTCCGTTGCTCCAGACGAAATGGCGTGCTTTGGCCTGTAGTCGGCGAGCTTCCCCTCGATCTTCGAGGAGCGCACCGTCTTTCAAGAACTCCACGAGGGGCTTCCTCCAATCTTTGCATTCCTCTTGGGTTGTGTATATCTGGAGCGTTACCTCCCCTTCTTCCACGCTAGGTCGAGGTAAGATTTCGAAGAGGATATTTCTTTTACGGGTGGCCGAATAGGAAGAAGTGAGCTTGCTCAAACCGTCGGCTCGGGTGTCAGGTTCCTGGGGATCTGCTCCACTTGGACTTCGTCAAAATTTTTTCGAAGCTTTTTTACCTTGACCAGGTATTTTGTCATGAGTGGTTCTCGAGTTTCAAAACGCCCGGTTACTTGGCCGACGACCAATGCGGAGTCGTTGCGAACTCTAATGGTCTTCAGTCCTACCCCGGAGGCAATCCGCAGTCCTGCCAGCAAAGCCTCGTATTCCGTTACATTGTTTGACGCTCTAAACCAGAGCTTTAAGGAGTATTCCATTTCCGCTTCGTCCTGGCCGTGGATGATCAGGTCAGCCCTCCCCTCCTCGGTGGAGGATCCGTCCACGTATAACACCCAATCCGGGACGGGGTCGGGCACCTCCTCGACTGAGGGACGTGGTTCGGGGCCCCGTGTCGGCATTTCTTTTTTATTGGGGATGGTGTATTCGACAACAAAATTTGCCAAGACCTGTGCTTTGATGGCTTGTCGGGGGCGGTGTTTGATATCGAATTGAAACAGTTCCCATCTCCACTTCTCCAGGTGTCTTGATGACTCGGGGGGGTGAGAATCGACCCTAAAGGTCGTTCGTTGAGGACGAGGATCGTGTGCGCTTGAAAATAGTGCCGGGGTTTCCTGGAGGTGACGACAAGTGCCAGGACTATTTTCTCTATAGCCGGGTATCTCGTTTCTGCGTCCTTGAAAATATGGCTCACATAATAGACCGGCCTTTGTATGCCTTCGCATTCTCTGACAAGCACTGAGCCTGCAGCTTGGTCGGAGATGGCCAGATATAGCAATAGTTTGTCACCCTCGACAGGTCGGGTGAATAGCGGTGGAGTCGCTAGATGCGCCTTTAGTTGTTCGAAAGCATTCTGGCATTCCTCAAACCTTTCAAACTTGGGGATTTTCCTTAGGGCCCTGAAAAACGGGAGGCACTTCTTTCCGGATCTGGACATAAAGCGACTAAGGGCAGTGACCCTTCCCGTGAGCCGCATGATGTCAACATTGTTCTTGGGCGTTGCCATTTTGAGAATGGCGCTGATCTTTTCACGGTTTGCTTCGATTCCTCGGTGGGTTACCATGAACTCGAGGAACTTCCCACTGGTGATTCCGAACGCGCGCTTAGATGGATTCAGCTTCATTTTGTACTTGCGCGGGACGTCGAACGTCTCGCCGAGGTCTTTAGTGTGCCCAGTTGACGAGATGGATTTCACAAGCATGTCATCGACGTAGACTTCTATGTTTCTGAGGTTTGAACAGCTTATTGACCAGGCGCTGATATGTGGCCCCCGCGTTTTTGAGTCCGAAGGACGTCACTTTGTAGCAGTATACCCCCCTGATCAGTGGTGAAGGCGGTAAGTTTTTCGTCGGCCGGGTTCATCCTGATCTGATTGTAACCGGAGAAGGCATCCATGAAGCTCAATAATTCATGGCCTATCCAAGAAGGCATCCTGATCTGGTCTATCCGAGAGAAGGGATAGTTGTCTTTGGGGCAGGCCTTGTTCAGATCCATGAAATCGACGCACATGCGTCATTTCCCGTTTGCCTTCTTGACCATGACCACGTTCGCTAGCCAATCTAAGTAGTCCAGGTTTTTGATAAAGTTAGCGGTGAGTAGTCGATCCACTTCGTCTTCTATCGCCTTTTGCTTGGCCGGCGCAAAACTTCTCTTCTTTTGTCGGACAGGTTTTGCTTTCGGGTCGACCCCAATGATGCACTTATTCCCACAGACAGCGCCAACTGATGAAAGCTGTGATCTCTTTCAGATGTTGTCCTCCGTCGATCCTGTGATGGCGGTCTTTGATGGATGAGATTTGATTTGAGAGTTGTTGAGCGTGTGGATCTTGATGGGTTGGCGTTGGCGTTGACGCCGAGCTATCTGTAAAAGAAGTTCCGGGGTGGGTGACCACCGTAGGACCCTCCGACGATCAAGTTAGTGCCGGAGAATAAGTGCAGAGTAACGGCGTATTGGAAATGATTTCGAGTTACCTGAGTCGTCTGAGAGTGGGGTTTATATAGCGATCGCGTGGAGCGAGCAGGCGCGAGATCATCGCCGTCAGTTACGCTTCTGCGTTATCCTCGCATTAATGGCGAGATACGCTTATTAATGGGGGGGACGCGCCAGCGTGGGACGTGGAACGTTAGGAGGCGGATATCTCGCCCTAGCGAGATACGAGGAGTCGTTGCAGGGACGCTTGGGTTCGGCGCTCTCGGTTGATCGGGAAGCTAAGAAAGCTCGGCATGTCAGATGGCTCGTAAACGAGCAATGAGGCCGAGGAAGCTCGGCATGTCGAATGACTCGGAGACGAGCAGTGAGGCCGGGGAAGCTCGGAGACGAGCTGTTGGTAGTTTGCTAGTTGAAGGTGGAAAGTACTCAGGGAGGTCTCCTAAAAGGCCGGACACTTTCTCGAGACGAGGTCCCGAGGAATGCCCCTAATACAACTCATTTATTGCACCTTCATTGCTTTCGGGACATGTCATCCGCCACGTGTCGTAATATGAGGAAATACCATTTATGAGCTCATCACTTTATGTTGTAAATTTTTTCCTCCCCCTTGGAACAATTCCATGCATGTTGGTTCCCTGAATTTATGGAGACCTTTCATGGCAGCTTCTCAAGCCTAACAAAATTATCTACATGCTAGAGAAATATAATTATTATCATATGAAAACAACTCTTTTGTATTAATATATTGTTTTTCCACTTTCTCTGCAATTAAATTAAACAGAACTAGCTAAGAAAGCAAGCATTTATAAAATACCTAACAAACTCCTACAATCGATTGCAGATTGAAATCAATTCCATCCATTATTTAAAAAAACAACTGCCAAACCAACAGAATAATTAAGACTTCTAACTATATATAAACAGATAAAGCAAAAAGCGATACGGATAATGATTAAGCAAATTACAATATTCAAATTCAAATTGGATTTTCTTTTTTATTTTAAAGTTGTTAATTTATTGGTCATAGGATACTATTCTTTCTTTTGCGTGCAAGGCATGGATGAGTCGACATCAAAGCAAGTCAATTGGCAAAATTGAAAGGTACACCTCAGTTTCCCACGAAAGCACAACATGATCCAGTCCTCTGTGGGCCCCTGTGGCATTATATAAAGGGTAAATTGTCACAAAGCCCGCGGCTTGCTTCAAACTTGTGCAAAACCCCTACGCTTTTTGCCCCTGTTAAGAAACCCCTTGGCCCAATCAAACTCCATGTATACCAGCCGCCTGTAATATCTAAGCAGTTATAGTTGCCACTAATATATCTAAGCAGTTATTTGTAATATCCAAATAGTTGAGAGAATATAAAGCCTAAATGAACTACAGTCCTGAAGGTTTTCACAAAGATTTTGATCAGTAGACCCTTCATAACAATTTCGAAAATTACAAGGAGTTTTAGACAACTCTCGAGCAAGCCGGAGGCTTTTTGAAAATTTACCCTTATCTAATATCAATCCTTTTTTCTAACATATAGTGCTGGTATAATTTGTATAGTAGTGTAGTTCATGACATTCTTATGTTCCAAGAAAAATTGGTAAAATAATAAATATACACGGGAGGCCGGCCAACGTACGATCCACCTTTTCAGGAGATATTCGCCTCATAAATGGAGAATTTTTCTCCCTCCTTCTCTTTGAAGGATTTATCTGAAGAAAAGGAGATGCCTAAGTGTGGCATTTTTGAATTTGGGTTATTAACAGCAGAGATCAATTTTACTTATTTTAGCCTATTAACCAAAGTTTTTAACCAAGGAGTCGAAAAGGATCAAGGCATGGTGATGTAGCTTGGGTCAGATTGAAAATGCAGAATGACCATTGTGGCAGGCTCAATAGAAAATAATAACAGAAAAATTAATAAAAGAATATCTGTTGATCATTTCAGGAAAAATTGAAACCTACGTTAATCGAACACACAACTTTCAGATCGGAAGTGAAACGTTCTGCCATTGTGTCACGGATCCTGACATTAAAATAGGACACAAAACAAATATATTTACTTCTACAAATAAATAAATAGTTAAAGTTTGTATCTTAAATGTTTGATTTTTAGTGATAAATACACGCATAAATCTAGCATTTCAGGTGCCTATAATGGTTGATCAAATTATATATTTTTCATGATTTTAAGCCATTATTCCCGCAACAAGGCATTTCAGCAGATCATATAGCCATATAGTTGATTAAACGAATCGTATATATCCGCTCTTGATGCCAATAGAATTAACCATACGTGCCTGATACAAATGAAAAAACGGAATCTTAGATGCCACAGAAGAAATTTCCTCCTATAGCATCAAAAAAAGTCAAGCCTCCACCGAATTTTTTCGGCGATCAGCATCCACCATCTTCATCATCATCGTGCAAGATATGGATACACCAAATTTGATATAAATCTAATACCCTTTCACCTTTCACCGTTGATTTTATGATGTAAAATTACTAAAAATTTTATACAATCGGGGTTAATTTTGCACCCACCACATCCAGTGCGAAACGTTAGATTCTCATCAAATTTGATGTATCCATATCTTGCACGATACAGATGAAGTTGATGAATGTCGATCATCAAAAAAAATGATGAAGGTTTAACGTTTTTCGATGCCATCATTCAATGATACATATAATGTGAAATATATGATAAATTCCGCGGTCATCTCACATATTTTCCTTCTACATAACATTTCCTTCCATCACAATTAACACTAGATGTCAATTATAAATTATTATTTCACAATAATACATTGCAAACACTGACATTTATAAGAAACTCTTAACAGCCTCCGGGCCCACCAAAATGAAAAAACCTGCCAAATTGCATCTTCTTAAACTTCCCTATACCATAACATGGAGATTCATAATAAAGCATATCATTTTCCCCGATATCACCATAAACATTTCCTTTGAGCACAAGCCTGACACGATCGTAAAAGCACGCCTTTCTATAGCCTTCTATAGGAAAATGCCCGCTACCCATTGGTGGACCCTTTTTACCATTAGGTGTATACACATTACCTCCCCATCTTATCCCATTTGCATGGCTGGATAAACTGTTGAACATCGATTTTGGCCAGTAACCTACGAACTCATTAAGATCTTCGCCCATTACCATCCACCAATTTTCAGTTTTCACATCCTGTCCAATATGATCAGTGTTAGAATTATACATAAAGAGTATCACACCTTTCCAGTTCCAATTCTGTACAAGACGGCATCAGACGTCAGAAAACACAGATATCACCACTGCCACGATGTTTCACGCAACTTTGGAATAGTGTTTTATGTAGTTTAAAATACACATTTTAGAGGTTCAAGGGTGCTTAGTATAATTTTTAAAATCTACTCCCTCTGTTTCATTTTACTAGTCCCTTTTGGCTTAAACTCCCCCCCCCCCCCCGCCCCCCAACCCCCAACCCCCGGGAATTAGCAGTCCATTTAGAATTATCAAGAAGCATGTTTTACTCCATGCTTCTAAATTCTAAAACCAATGCGCCTTATCTATGAAATTTGGTGAAAATGAAGACTACCATAGTGTTAAATAGGAATTTCTCATTTAGATTTAAGAGTAGTAAAATACTTCTTAATAAACGTCCAAAAAGAAACAAAGAAAAAGGGCTAGTAAAAGAAACAGAGGGAGTAATGTTCTATGGGAAAAAGGGAAAAGTTTGACAGTGTTTACTGGAATTTACCCTGAAAAGCATTTCTTTTAACCCTCACCACAGCTTTGGAGTTTTGGCGTAATGGTGAGGATTTTAAGATTGCGGCGATGCAACCTGAAGTTCAAATTCCACAGGGTGGGCGTTGTCAACGACTAAAAAGTATTGTTGAGAGAAGGACACCAGGACTGTGGGGACGTGCTAAAATATAAAAGTATATCCTTTAGGTCTCTCGTCGCTAATTTGGATTTTTTGTGCAATCAATGACCAGGAAATAAGATGTTAGAGTAAGCCACGCTCAAATTCCACCATGTATTATAAAAGTAAAACAGATTTTCTTTATAAAAAAATACGTTGGGTAAATATATATTAGACGAGTTAAGAGAATATATCATTTCCCAAAGCCCACACCAGAACTTTTGAGTTTTGTGGCAGTGACGGGGACATTTAAGACAGTATAAGAGAAACATAGTTTTCAAATGTCATAGGACTAGCATTAAAAAATGGATTAAGGATATCATGGCCCATAGTAATAGGTTTTTGTTTATAAAAAAGACAATCAGTCTGTAAGGACATGTTAAAACATTCAAGTATTCCCTTTAACTATCATAATAACTTAGGAGATTTGATGCAATGACAAGGACATTAAGATGGCATCGGAGTAATCCATGTTCGAATTTCCCCATGCATGCACTGTAAATTTAGAGTGGATTAAATAATAATGCTGTCTAGAACACAGATTTCGACCAAAATCCCCAATCAATTGGTTATAACATCAAAAGTCGTAAGACATTACTAAGATACACTTACTTTGATGATGAGAATTTTAATCACGTATTGAGTTCCATTGTAAGTTGAAACCGGATCAAGAACACCGCCAAGAGGTATTCCTGGGTGCACTTGAACAAATCCTGGGCAAAAAAGATTAAAACAACCTGTGTGCTGAAAACCATCGGCCTGTTTACAGAATTTGTCAGTATCATATTTAATTAATAAAAGCCAAAATAAAATATCTGATTAATTTAGATCTTCATCTTACGGTCCAATATATAAAGAGTCGTGACCGAGTGTCACCAAATAAGCTCGGGTGCACCTGAAATATCAGTCCAATTATTAAAGCCATGAAAACAAATATATGGATATCCCCAATCAACACACACACACACACACACACACACACACCCCACACACACACAGAGCATGCATGCAACTTGGTTTGTTGCTATTGTTCTTGCCAACCGCGAAAGTTTGGGATTAAGGATTTGTTGATGTTGATGTTGCTGTCATATTATTCTGTTTAGCATATTAAGAACTAAGTTCTTTTTTCTTCTGTTATAAAAAAAACTAAATTAGAACTTACAATCCATCCAGCCCAAATGCTATTGAATTGATATCTTGCTCCATCGCCATCATTTGTAACCCAAATAGCGCTACTACTAAATTGGTGAGCTGAAACTTGAGGAATGCCAAATATGTCTAGTTCAGCCACGCTTCCATAATATTCCCCTGGTACCATCGTTATGTCTGCAACCTGAAAGAATATATCCAGTAAGTAACTACTTGAACATCAAGATGATTAGCTAAATATCACTTAACCAATATCTAAATATAGAAACACTTCAAGAAACCAGATTGTATTTGGCATAACTCTTACCCTTACCCCCCCCCCCCGCCCCCCCCCCCCCCAATCCAACCCCAAACAAAAAAAACAATTTAGTTCTAACTATTACAAGACATATAGCTGTCTATCTTTGTGTTTCTATTTATGTGTTAACCATGGTGCAGAGACAAATATCATAATTTATGGAGATTGGAGGACTGAAAGGGGAATTACATATATTGAGAAGGATCAGGATAAGCTTCCAATATCTTAAAATGACTTGCAGATCATTTATGATGTGCATTTTTTTTTTAAAAAAAAAGAGAGAAATATATAGGTGAGACTAGGAATGTTTGAGAGCTTGACATATTATACTCATGCACTTTGTACTTGTGAACTGTACATCCATTTTCGTTGAACGATTTTAAAGTTCGCAACTTTCATACATGATATATGCGATAGTGTCAAATTCTATATTATCACATTTGTTATATTTTCTATGTTGAAAGATATTCTTTTAGTTTGTATACCGATTTAAGAAACAAAATTAATCATTTTTTTCTCCGATCTTTCAACACACGAGCGTGCACGAGCGCGCGAGCGCACATACTCAAAAATTGAGTTATTGTTGGACCTGATAATGGGAAGTAACTAGTCATTGATCATAAGGTAAAATACTAAAAAAAATTGGTAGCTCATACTAGAAGTTACACATGCACAATGAAACATAACATGCTTTATTGCACCACTATAATTATGCAAAAACATAGAAAAAGTTAATAAAGAAGATGGAGTTACTTACATAACTAACACCCGCTGCTTTGATATTGCTTAGATGGACATTCATAATATCATTGGCTTTAAAATTTGACATAGTTTTCTTAGGGATCCTCATGATCGGAACATAACCTGATGGGCATTTCTCCTCCATGTTTGCCACTTGTGATGACAAATATTCTGAGGTGGAATTTTCTGGAATACCCTGAGGCAGGAAACTTGGCTTCATCTGCAAAATAAAAGAACATTTAAATACAAGAAAATTACTACTTAAATAACAAACATGTTATAATTGTGATGGTATTTTTAAAAAAAATGAAAATGTGATGTCTCAAATGTTATGCAAGTCAAAGGTATTCTGTACAAGGTGCCAATGAATATCAAAAGGCTAGGACATACTAATGAAAATAAAAAGAACCCGAGATTTTAAAATCACGTCTCTGTTATGATGAAACCCCACCACATGAGGATTTGCGATTCAGAAATTGTCTAACATAGGTCTTTTTGAATGCCATGTGACATCTAACTCTCTATAGAAAATGAAAAGACTTCAAGTCTATTTCTATTTGCATATAAACAATTCAAAATGTATAGATTTAAAATCACGAAATTCGTACATGAAAATACTTCAATCTTGTATTCTTTTTAGTGTTATCTCCCGTTACGAAAAAAAAGTTTATTTAAATTATTTTTACAAGATCAAAAACAGTTATAAATGTTCTTGAGATGAGCAATTTTAATATTTTTTGTCCCACGTTCAAAAATACTAGTTTTCGGTTGTTAAAGAGCTTTAATATGATGTAACCGGAGTCTGAACCTGGTCCTCTTGTTTGATGGCGAGAAACTTCACCACTAAGCTATACTGGCACTTGCTAGTTCTTGATTAGCTCACTACTAGGAGGACATGATACAATTCATATGAAAAGGGAGTTGGTTTTTTGCGTGTGATTTTTGTGGAGCGGCGTAAAATTATTGATTGATAGGCTACATTGTGGGTCACACAGAATGAAATTCTAATGCATTTGAAAAAGAACAATATGGTGGTTGTTAATATTGTCAAATGTAAATATTTTCACAGAGTGATGGTTCATTGGTAACATTATCCCATTATAGTTGTAATGGATAGGGCATAGAGTAAGTGGTACGAGTCTCACTAAAATGTATATAAAGAAAGAAAAAAAGATACTGTGAAGAGTAATCAACCTGAATAGTGTGATTCACAAGCAATGAATGGTCAAAAGCAGGTTGCCTGTATATATCGACACAATCAAATATATCTCCAAACGCATTCTGCAACAACCACACAAAAGGATCATTACATCTATCATAAAAGGTCAAGCTAGCAAAAAACTTACTCCAGCTAATAACGAGAAGCAGAAAAACAGTGGTAGTAAGTATACACAGTTCATATTCAAAAGGCATGACTACCATAATAGTATGCCTTGAGATACTTTGGGAAAAATAAACATATACGTTTATTACAGAAGTTGAAAGTAATTAGTGTCACTTAGTGCTATGAATAAATCTTCCCTTCATCCTAGCTTATTACACAGTTTGTTCGAAAAGGTTGAAAATTCGACCAAAAAGGTAAATAAATTTCTCTCTTCTAGCTTGTCGCCAAGAATTTCAGTCAGTTATCTGTTTTTAACTGGAAATCTAACAATGCTTTGGCAAATACTGACTTCGAAAATATAAGTTATCACAGTAGCACTATAGCATATTTGTTTTGCTTACAATACTAGGAAATCCATACAGATCATAAATGCCCAAAAAACATCTAACAAAATATAGACATTGGTTATATTACTTTGAGTTACCTTAATGGTCATAATTGAGTGTTCACTAGCATGTATATCTTCATTTACGACTATCTTCTCGTCTCCTTTCCCTTGATGGAATAGCAAAAAATAGCAAAACCCAAAAAGCGTAAACACCATCATCTCCTTCACATTCATGATGTCAGAACTAAAACTACCAATCCTTCTTATTCACTAGATGATTTTTATATGTAACCCTTTACCTCTAAAAGGAAAACTTAAGTGGACCTTTTAAAGTTCACATTTCATCGTTATCACGTTTTAGTTGAATGCATGTAGGTGACTTCTGACCATTGTTACTAACCAAAGCCAACAATTTTTTTTTGGAATTATTCCGACACAAAACTGTCACCATGCTAACAGAAAACATGATAAAAGACAAATAAGAAGATGTCTTCTTGTTTAATTTCAGAAAGAGGACAAAAGAAAGAGTCAACATTAAGATGCTTCCAAGCCCTCAACACAAAACAAGGCAGGCTTCAGATATCCTAATTCCCCCTTAAAACTTATACTGATTGATGCTCAACCAAGACATCAGATTTGAGAATCTGAGGCGTTTCATGAGACTTACAATATCAGTTCCTAATGATTAATATATGATATATTGAATTTCTAATCTTTTCTAAGTGTAACTCCCAATCGCTCACAACTTCCAGCCAAAATTGCTGGACACTTTCCTCTTATGAGAATTTTAAAAAATGTGTTACCATATATTGCTGAACCAGTAGTGAGTTGCAATTTGGAACGATCGTTCCCAATAGGAGAACACTATCGTGCCGGCTCGGAAGAATCACCATTCCGATTTAACCCATTAATAACTTACGTTAAATAGGCATGAGGTTGGGTTTGTGTTAAATTATAAGACTTAACAATATTTAATATTTTTGTTCAGGAGCTTAAGAGCGTGCACGCGCGCAGTCCATGGCCTGCAGCTATGTTTTCCATTTCGTGTAAGCATATAGAAAAAACTTCACCTATCATACCATAACAAAGTGGTGTTCAGCATTCCGGCTTGGTTCGGCATACAGAAACATTCCGCATTCCGGGTAATATACTAAGTACTTTTAACACACATCTCCTCCAGACACATGACATTGACATGCATCACATGACCTAAAGAGCAAACATTTTAGGTCTTTGGACCATTCTTAACAATGGCTTTGTTGCTTTTGCAGATTTTACCAAAGAGAGCAAAAACTTTTGGTGTTATTCTGAGTCTCGGACTCATACTGAACGGTCTCTAACTAACATAAAACATGAACAGAGACAAATAAGAAGATGCCTTCTTAATTAATTGCATGAAGCAGACAAAAGAAGAGTCAGAATGAAGATGCATGTGCACACCAATAAGGATGATTTTAAATGGCCTAATCTGCCTTTAACGCAATGTTCTTACTGCATAATGAATACCAAATTCAACCAAGATAATTGTTGAGAGTAAAACCAACTGATGGGACCCTAAAGATAGTCCCACTTATATCAAAGTCCCATCCACATTGGAAACAAAAAAAACACATATGTATAAGGTATAAGATGGGTCAAACCTCAACAAGGCTTCAGTCTTATTATTGGAACCCATCTATCATTAAAAGCCCATGTGTAAAAATCCATCACTCCTCCAACTCTTCTTTAATTTTAAACTCTACTCTACTTTAAAAATAACTTTGACAATAATAATTAAGTTTGACGTAGTCTATGAAACTTGCAATATCATTACATAAATATCATATATGGTATTCAACATGTAAGTGGCTTTATCTCCTAGTTGTATTTTTACTAGAATGCAAGACTCGGTGTTCTCAGCTCAATGAGACATTGCAAAAGTCCGAAGTAAATGTATCTCCTGTACGCCAAACAAGGTTTTAAATATGTAATATCGGTTTCATAATGAATTGGGTTTTCCTATATCAAGATAGCAAATAATGCATATACTGGCAAGAAAGGAATGCTTTGTTAGCAAAGTACTGTTTGATCTCATTGGTACATTAATAAGACATATTTACAGTGCAGTGTTGTTACAGAACATGAACAAAAATGAATATGAATTATGAACCAACTACATTACAACAACAACAACTGAGTCTTTTATCCCAAGCATATGGGGTAGGCTACATGAACCAACATGAGAATCACGCCGGGTCCAGCACATGAATCATCTGCCTCCACTCACTCCTATCAAACAATATACTTTCACTGAGATCTTTGACAACCATATCTTTTCGTATCACCTCCATCTATATTTTCTTCGGTCTCCCTTTTACCCTTTTGACATTGGCTATATCGATAGTATCTATTCGTCGAACCGGTGCTTCCATAGGTCTGCGTCGTATATGACCAAACTATCTTAGCCGGTTTTCCCGCATCTTCTCCTCCACAGGTGTTACACCAACTTTTGCATGAATATTCTTATTTCGCACCTTATTTTTTCTAGTGTTACCACACATCCAACGAAGCATGCGCATCTCCGCTACGTGCATCTTCTGTGTAAAATGCTTCTTAGAAGTCCAACATTTTGTACCATATAATAAGGCAGGCCGAATATCGCTACGATAGAACTTTCCTTTCAATCTTAATGGAAAGCTGCGATCGCACAAAATCCCTTTGCACTCCTCCATTTCAACCAACCAGCTTGGATTCTTTGATTAACATCGCTATCGATTTCCATATTCTTTTGGACGATGGAACCTAGATATCTAAACTGATCGCTCAGTGATCTCTTGCCCTTCCAGTGCTATACTAATGTGGTCTCGATTTCCCTGTTTGCTAAATTTGCAATGCATATATGCTGTCTTGGACCTGCTCAATCTGAACCCCCGAGATTCCAACGTTTGCCTCCATAACTCCAATTTAGCATTAACCCTGCTTTCGTCTCATTTACCAAAACAATATCGTCAGCGAATAACATACACCAAGATATCTCATCTTGGATAGTTCTAGTAAAGCTCATCCATCATGATGGTAAACAGAAATGGGCTTAATGCAGATCCTTAATATAACCCAATTGTAATCGGAAAATCACTCGTGAGGCAACCGCAAGTTCTGATATTTGCCACTACTCCATCGTTCATGTCCTTGATTATGTCAATGTATTTAACGGGGACCCCCTTCTTCATCATTATCCCCCATAATACCTTTCTAGGTATCTTGTCGTATACTTTCTCTAAATCAATAAATATCATATGCAAATCTCTTCTCCTCTTTCGAAAATACTCGACAAGTTGATGAAGCAAATGAATAGCCTCTGTCGTCGATCGTTCAGGCATAACCCAAACCGGTTCTATGTTATCTTAACATCCTTTCTTAGCCTGTGTCCAATCACTCTATCCCAAAACTTCATGATGTGACACATTAGTTTTATTCCACGTTAGTTTGAGCAACTTTGAATATCACCATTATTCTTATAGATAGATACAAGGGTACTTTTCCTCATCTCATTTGACATCTTTTTGGTCTACCAAATCTTATTAAATAGATCTGTCAGCCATTTGATGCCTATTTCTCCTAAGCATCTGCAAATCCCGATAAGAATCCCGTCTGGACCAACCACTTTTCTTGATCTCGTTCTCCTCAAAGCCTTTTTAATCTCAGGTATTCTTATTTTACGCATGAAATCACAGTTTATATCTTGAGATTGAATAACAAGTCCATCCAAATTCTTAGTAAAATTCTCATTGAACAATTTGTCAAAATAATCTCTCCACCTTTTTTTAATATTCTCATCTCGAACTACAATGTTATGATCTTCATTTTTGACAACACTTCACCGCACATAAGTCTCTGGTCTTCCTTTCTCGCATTCGAGCAATCTAGTATAGATCATTTTCAGCATCTTTAGTGTCCAACTTCTCGTACACCTCCTTATAGACCTTAGTTTTAGCCTCCCGAACAACTTTCTTAACTTCCTTTTTAGTTATTTTATACTTCTCAAATCTCTCTGTATCTCTGTTTTTCTTCAAATTTTTATAAGAATCCCTCTTAATTTTAATAGCAATATTTACTTCTTCGTTCCACCATGATGTGTTCTTAGATAATGGGGCACCACCTCTCAACTCACCAAGTAGATCTCTAGCTACTCTCTTTGATACAACTAGCCATCTTATTCCACATTCTGTCTAAATTATTTTCAGACTCCCAATCGCCTCTTGAAGTACACGATCTCTAAAAGCCTTTTGGTTACCTTTTTTCAGTCGCCACCACTTAATTCTAAGTTCCATTTTACGTCTAATCTTCCTAGGTTCTCTTCTAAATCGAAAATTTAGAACTAAAAGTCTATGTTGAGTGGTTACACTCTCACCTGGCACTATCTTACAGTCGATGCAACAAACTCTATCTATCCTTCTCGTCAGAAAAAAGTCTATTTGACTTGCACTTGATCCGCTCCTAAAAGTGATAAGGTGAGACTCTCTTTACTTAAACTAAGTGTTTGCTAAGATCAATTCATAAGACACGGTAAAATCTAGAATCGAGCTACCTGCTTCATTCCTTTGTCAAAAACCAAAACCTCCATTGATAGTATCAAACCCACTACGACTAGTACCTACATGTCTATTGAGATCACCGTCAATAAATAACTTTTCTCCACCAGGTATTTTTTGTACCATCTCGTCTAAATTCTCTCAGAATAGACGCTTACTAGCATCATCAAGACCTATCTGAAGGGAATAAGCACTAATAACATTAAGGATCTCCCCATCTAGAATAAGCTTAACTAGTAAAATTTATCAACTTTTCTCCTAATCTCAACTACATTCTCAAGTAACCGTCTATCTATGATTACGCCTGCCCCATTACGATTTTTATCTCCATCCGTATACCAAACCATATAACCTCAAGGCTCTATGACTCTGTCCTTTTCACCTTTACACTTAGTTTCTTACAAACACATAATATCAACTCTCCTTCTAGTCATCACTTCCACTAATTCTGTTAGTCTACTCGTAAGAGAACCTATGTTTCAAGAAGGTAAGCGGATCCTATGAAACGCTTGCTTATTTGTCACTACACTCGGGATCCGATATAGCGCGTCGCTAACTAAGGGGCACCCCAACGATATTCTTATTATAGTTCATGTCATAGAATGTGAAAATTTTACGTTGGCTGTCACAAATCTACTAAAACCCTCACCCTTTCCCATCCGGACTTGGGACCGGCAACGGTGTGTTTATGAACAAACTACATTAATCATATTAAACATGCAATACAATTTATGACTTGTATGATCATAAACCCAAACAGGAATGTCAGGAAATGATATAAATAATAATGAAAATGAATTATGTTAAGGGAAAAAATCTGCAAAGATAAATAAAATGGAACTGCGGTTAAAATGAAATACCTTTCCCAAATATATTGATGTCATCACAGGATCACAACTATATGCAAATTCTAATGAAATACCCTCCATTTTTTTTATCTAAATGTAGCATATGGACTATAAATAATATATGGGCACTATATAGTTCCTATCATACATCATGTGAAGCAAAGGTCAGTGCTAACATAGAAGCATTATGGATATTTAGAATTCTTGAAGTGGCAATAATTTATGAAATTAGATAATGATGTTGCAGACCGGAATAGCAATCTCCTAGTGGATCAAATGTACATCATGCAACACAAGATGGCATGCATTCCCAAGAGATTTATAATCATAGTTTAAGTTGCAACTTATTTTAATGTAAATAGGGTTATGTATACTGAAGGTTTGAACATTTAGAATCATAATAGAGAAATGACGCGGTGCTCTAAACAAAAATAACATTGATTTTAAGAATTGATTGTTTGAGGATATGAATGTTATCTGGAATCTCAAAGTTTGAATCTCAAAAGGTTGCAGCAGAGTAAGGTAAACCTTAGCAAGGACTGCAATGCTGATTTTTGCATAATTGGATTGGTGAAAGATCTCCATAATGACTTCATTTATTCAGCTATTGAACTGTTGAATGTAAACGCAACAGCATTGAGCACTGTGAATGATACATTACATCACCTTATCATCTGAAATATTGTCAGGTCACCTTGCCAACATTAAACTTCAGATTGGCTTGCTGCTTCAATTTCGGAGGTAATTTTACATGTATAAAGGTGAAGCACCACTAAAATATTAATTTTTCATCAATGGGACCTTTGAGAGAGACTGCTTGCTTAGAAACACAGGTTTCCTTCGTACATTTTCTTGTGACCATTTTCAATCTTGCCCTCACAATGCCCTATCAGAACTTCTTGCACCAAGTTGTCATGAACTAAAGGAAGATGAATAGGCTCATTCACACGAGTAACTTGAACGAAGCTGATGTGAGCATCATACTGGTAAAGGAGCAGCGGGTAACTCAGTGAAAATTGTAGACCTGGGCTCGCTGAGGAGAAACAGCTCATTCTGCTGTATCTTTTGTTCATTTTCTTCTGGACCAATCACAAATAAATTTCATGAGAAATAGATAAGGGAATCATGCCATATACAACAAAAGTCTCTGGGAGTACCAAAATGAATCAATCAAACAGCACTCAAAAACTGAAGATACATCTTATTACAATTCAAATTCACTTTTTTTTTTTGATGTTGTACAGTTTTTAATTTTGAAAATGAATGCACAAATGCCTAGCAGTTCCATCTATCACGCTGTGAAAGAAATCAGCAGGGTATATGCGCAAATAGGTATCCAGAAAACGGCGGAAACTACCCTCAACCTTGTTGATGCTACAAAGTAACTATTCTCACCAAACTTGTAACCTGCTAAAAGATGTTGAGGAAACGGGGCCTGCAGGATCCCTGCAGGGCCAAACTGCAGTGGTCTCTCACATGGGTCGGTGGGGCCCGCTGGCTATTTTGCAGTTAAGCCCGTGGATCCCACAGGCCCATGTGAGAGGCCACTGTCAAAGATGTTTGTACTCTTTTGTTCTGAACCAATGAAAGATCTTTTCTAGCCTTTTGCTTCGTGTCCCTTTCTCTATGTTGCCTGGCTTCCTTGTAATATTGGGTCGTAATCAGCGGCTAATTGTTGGGGTCGAAAATTACACCCCTGTTGACCAAGTCAAAGTCAAGGTCAGCCCCAAGCCAAGTGGGCCCAAACCCGGATCAAGTGGGCCCATGCCCAGGTCGAGTCCGAACATGAAGCGGCCGGCCCTCCTCCATGCCTAAAATGAAATCATGTAATAAATAATTTTTATGTAATTTTTTATGCATGAATGGGTATAAAGCCAAGTTTTTGTAAAGCTCATGGCTTGTGTGCAAAAAGAAATGCCACATGAGCCATGGGATGGGCAAAATGCCATTTTGTAAAGCCCAAGGGGGCTATATGTAAAGTGTATAGCCTATAAAGGCAAAGATAATGAAAATATCTCAAGAACTTTTTCTCTTTCCAAAGAAAAATCTAGATCTGTGATCTTCTCCTTCCTCAAGCTTCTAAAACCTTCTTCTTTCTTTTGAATTAAATCAAGAGTTTTACTCTTCCTTTTATAAAACTAAATAGTTTTTCACCATAAAACCCACAAAGGGGAACTCAGATCTGCCATCAGATCTCAAAAAGAAGAGATTTTTAAAATCTCACATCTCTTGATTTTCAAGATCCTGCCAACAGAGGAGGAAGGAGACCCATCTCCAGAAACCCCACTTTGGGGAAGAACTAAGGCTCAAGGGAAGAAGCCCTTCATCAGCTTCAAAACATCCTAGGAGTTTAACTCCTCATACACACACACACAAAATAACAAGTGCTCCTTCCTGAGAGTACAACTCCCATTGCAGGGACCAAGTCCCTTTTGCCACCCAGGTGCCCACGTGCTGACACTCTGCGCGCTAGCGCCCAGAGCCCGAGCTCCCACGTGCTGACACGTGGTGCGCTAGCGCCCAGAGCGCTAGCGTCCGAGCTCCCACGTGCTGACACGTGGTGCGCTAGCGCTCAAAGCGCCAGCGCCCTTGCGCCCAGAGCGCTAGCGCCCGAGCGTCCACGTGTTGACACGTGGGGCGCTCGCGCTCAAAGCGCCAGCGTTCTTGCGCTCAGAGCACTAGCGCCCGAGCGCCCACGTGTTGAGACGTAGGGCGCTAGCGCCCGAGCGCCCACGTGCTGACACGTGGGGCGCTAGCGCTCTTGCGCTTTTTCCCACGCATCCTTTGGATGTCATTTCCTTTTTTTATTATATACACACATACACATACTTTACAACAACATCCCTCTTAAATTTTTTTGGGCCGGGGCGCTGTCCCGCACCCCGCAAGGGGGCTGCTAACCCCCTTAACCCCCAGCCCGCTATCCGGGTAGCGATACCCCCGTAAAAACTTTGCGGGGCCCCCGACATATCCAAAACCCATTCAAAACACAACACTGCATATTGAGTTCGCATGACCAGTTTAACCCGTTAATCAGAGGTTCTCTCGCTCCAAAGGCGAGGGGTAATTAACGGCAGCTTAGTTCACGGCTGCCGGAGATTCAGACCCCCACAATCAGTAAACCCCAGCCTACCCTAGGCAGGGGGAATCTGTAATGCGCCTGACAAGCGCGTGCATATTCCCATCTCAATGGGGTGACGAAAAACACCCTACAAATTCTGGCACGCCCGGTGGGACCTATCTCTCCTCCCATATTTCGGGTTAAACGTTCATGCGAACTCAATCAATATACATATCTATATTTATACTAAAATAATACTCTTTCATGCAGGTTTTCAAGCAATCACTTTTCAAAAATGTCTCCAAGGACAAGCTCAGCTCTCGACACAGCTCCCATCTCCTACACGATGAAGATGGATGCCAGGACGGTCCTTCCGGCCAGTCTCGGACGACAATGGGAAGAGCCGCCGCTACCATTCGACTCTATCCTGTTCGTGTAAGCTAACGCCATCCCAGCTCCTTAAGCCCCGGTAGTAGACAAACCGGTTTCGAAAGGCAAAAGGCCAAATGTGGTGGTCTCGAAGACGCCCCAACTCAAACGCAAGTCGGTGTTTGAACGACTCTCCTTGGCCCCAGCTGGGGCAAGGCCATCAACACCAACAGAGCAACAAGGCGTCTCGAGCATGCTCCGGCAGTGCCCCTGACAACTGCTCGATCGGGTGTCTTCTCTAAGCTCCCCGCTAATCGACTCACGGTGACTTCCCAGGAAACAGATGCCCGCCAAGCCCTTAAAATTGAGAAGTTAAGGCAAAAAAGGCTCAGATATAGAGCCAACCAAAGGGCTAGGGCTCCTGCTAGGCTGAACCTCATGAGGTTCGAAGATCAGGGACCCCACCGAAGATGAGGAAATGGCTGGATATATGGTCCACACTGTCTACACGGTGGGCACGCGCAGCAAGAGCAAGGACGGGGCCACCACATCTCAAATCCAATCTGGCTTGAATGTGGTTGCCAGTTCCCAAAAACAGCCACCTCCGCTGGATGATGAAAACCCTCTCGACGAGGATGATAGGCAGAAAAACCCCTCGGTCCATATAGAGTCAAGCTCGGACAGCGAAGAAGAGCCGACTTTCCTCCCCAGGACCGCGGAGCAAGAGCTGCTTCAAGAGCTCCGAAAGCAGCTCAGGAACAAAGACAAGGAAATGGCCAAACTCTACTCCAAAATTGACGACTTGACGAATGGCGTGATGCAGCTCACGGCCCGACTTGCCTTTCAGCCGCCCAATCAAGCGCAGGGCTCTGCTCGTGAACCGGGAAACGGTGTCCCAAAGCAGCCGACGCCTATTCCCTCAAATCCAAAGGTGGGCGGACCACAAAAGTCAGTTGCATCCTATCTCGGAAAATATTTTAGCTACCGATGATAGCAACCCGCTAACTCAAGATCAAATCATGGATTTGGTTGCAAACAAAGTCAAAACATTGGTAGCCGAAGCCGGAGAGCAAAAAGATGTTAGCAGTAGTGGGAGACCATATTCTGCTCGGTACGATCTTGTGGAGTTTCCCACTGGCTATGTCGTCCCCAAATTTGAAAGGTTCGATGGGACGAGAAATGCGAACCGGCACATTGCCCAATTTAAAGCATCTTGCGCAAATACTGGGGGCAATGATGTGCTCCTTCTCCGTCAGTTTGTTAATAGCTTGACGGATGTTGCTTTCGATTGGTATGCAAGCATACCAGATGACTCGATCACGACGTTCGCTCAAATAGAATCCATGTTCAAGCAAAGGTTCATGAGTGTCAGCGATAAAATCACCATTGCCGACCACGTAAGGACAGAGCCAAAGAACGAAAGCAACATGGATTTTATAATCCGATAGCACAATCTCTCTGTCAAATGTGAACCGCCGTTGGAACAAGACCAATCCGTCAGTCTTCTTATAGAAAATCTGAAGGACTGGATGAAACCTTTCCTGTGCACCACAGGCCTTAAAACATTCCGAGAGCTGACCAAAAAGGTCCAAACGTTGAAACGCTCAAAGCCAGAGTCCGCTCAGGATCTTCAGTTCATAAACAGACCGAAACCTTGGAGGGATGACAACCGAAAAGGCGGAAGTTCTAACAACACCGGTTCTCTAAATAAGCAGAGAGCGGGCGGAGCAAAAACTAATAAATCTCAAGAGCCAACTTTGGAGGAAAGAAGAAATAAGGTCTAATCATTCCGAAGGGACAAGATCCATAAAATTTTTAAAGATGCTCTGAAGAATGGCCTGCGGCTACCAGAACCAAAAAGGCTAAGTTAAGCGAACAGGACTGATAATCCCAACTTTTGCCCATACCACCGAGTGCTGGGACACACTATTGAAGACTGCTGCATCTTCAAGGATTGGGTCGAGAAACAATACAGGGCTGGAGAAATATCATTGTCCCCTGGCGTGTTAACAAACAATCAAGCTGCGACCGCCAATTTCATACAAACGGAGACCGAAGTCTTTCGGGGACCTGATTCTCTCAGACACCTGCCTTTCTCTAAAAAGAGCGGATCAAGGCAACAAGCTAAAAGCCAAACGAGCCACATTGCCAATGAAGAAGCAATAAACGGGTACACAACCCATACGGTCTATATGATGGAGCTCAGAGGAGCAAGTCCTCCTACGCCTTATAACCATGACAATGACGCGGTTGTTGCCATCCAACATCGGCCCGATCCAAATGATGAAGAGCTCGCTCAGGCCATTGAGCCAAAGGAACCCGTGGTTCATGCTGAATCAAGTTTAGGCGGTAGGGATGACCCCGTTGTCATACCCGGAACTATAGAACAAGCATTATTCCAATGGCTTCAAAGGCAACTTCAGGACAGGGATGAGAAGATGGCCAAGGTCCATTCTAAAGTCAACGAGCTGGCAAATGTCATGGTGGATCTCACAACCCAAGTCGCCCGATTGCAATTACAGCAAAATCAAATTTTGGTTCGTGAGCTGGGGATTGATATCCGGAAGCAGCCGACTGATACTCCCTCCAGCCCGAGAGCGGAACACTTTTGTGAAAAACGGACGCGATCAGCCTCCAGTCCCTCCGATGCGTACACTGAACGTGGTAAGCGGACAATAGGAGAACCAAAGATTGGTCGTCCTCGGGGTCCAGCATCAGTAAGGGCACCTCCTCCAATGGAGAGAAAGAAGAAAGTATACTCCTTCAGGAAGGATAAAGTCCGCGAAATATTCGTGGACGCCTTGAACAACGGTTTTCAACTGCATATTCCAAAGAGGCCACATGAAATGAGCATGACCAGCAATCCTATATACTGCCCATATCATAGAATGGTGAGTCATACCATTGAAGACTGCTATGTTTTTAAAGATTGGATGGAGAACCAATACAAACTCGGAAAAGCCTCACAGTCATCAGATATACCGACAAGCCACAGAACTACGGTCATCAACACAGCCCCGCCAAGATCAAAGTTCGAGGAGCTGGGATAAGCAAACAATTGACCGCCACGCCGTTAAACTGGAGACAATCGACCACCACGTCGTCAAACTGGGAACAATCGACCTCTAAGTCGTTAAACTGGGAATGTAAAAATGTATAAATAAAACAAAAAAATAATAAAAAGCCGAAATGATAGGGCAACTCGCAATAAAAATCAGCGAGTAAAAATAAGGACGAAAATAAACAGCCGAAATGATGGGGCAACCGCGAATAAATAGGCAAAATGATAGGGCAATCACGACCTTCGCGATAAGAAAGATGAAATGATAGAGCAATCGCGGTGAGATAAAAAAAATGGTGAATGATGAGTCGCTCCTGGTACCATATTTCAGTGCAGCGATGTAGACGCCAAACAAAATCCAGTTTCCCAAAATTCTTACTGCTCTACGGTTGGTCCCCAAATTGACTACCGTATACAATCCACGGGCTCAAATAATTCTCATCATACACATGCCCCACCGTAATCATCAGTTACGCGGCTGGTCTCCGTCCTTGGAATTATGCTCTATTGGGAAGACCCACTCATGTGTCCTCACGATGCATGAGAAGAACTAACCTTCGTAGGATCCTTACGACTCATAAAGGAGAAACACACTTGGGGGTTCTCACGACTCCTAAGGAGAAAATGCACCTACGGGATCCTTACGACTCGTAGGGAGAAAATGCTTTATGGAACCCTTACGGCTCATAAAATTGAAAAGCCTTAGGCGATAGGGATATAAACATGTCTCCTAAGTCATCGCTCCCCAATTCCCAACGGCGAATGATGAGTCGCTCCTTGTACCATATTCCAATGCAGCGATGCAGACGCCAACCAAAATCCAAATCCTCAACGGCGAATGATGAGTCGCTCCTGGTACTTTATTCCAGTGCAGCGATGCAGACGCCAACAAAACCCCGAAATTTTTCCGGCCCTACGGTCTGGATCATACATCCTGCAAAACCGTATACAATCCACGAGCGTAAAACGATCCCAATCTCTCCCAAGTTCTACCGGTGAGACCAAATTCAAAGTCCCACCAAAAATAAAAATAATAATAAAAAATGGTATGTCCACAAGCAAAATGAGCACGAATGAAAACCCGAAAGGGCGCCGTGAGTAAAAACAGCAGGACTGCCGGCGAGTTTGTGAAAACCCGAAAGGGCGCAAACTCGTAAAAAAAAGAGATGAAATGCACTCGCAAAGTCCTCTCGACTTTGTAAGGAGAAAATTCCCGCGCGATCCTTACGACTCACAAAGGAGCAACACACTTAGGAGTCCCCACGACTCCTAAGGAGAAAATACACCTACGAGATCCTTTCGACTCGTAAGGAGAAAATGCTTTTGTGGGACCCTTACGGCCCATAAAATTGAAAAGCCTTAGGTGATAGGGATATAAACTTGTCTCCTAAGCTACCAATTCCTAAATCCTTCCAGGGCAAATGATGAGTTGCTCCTGGCATTATTCCAATGCAGCAATGCAGATGCCAAACAAAAACCAATTCCCAAATCCTCCCGGGGCAAATGATGAGTTGCTCCTGGCATTATTCCAGTGCAGCAATGCAGATGCCGACATAAAACCAATTCCCAAATCCTCTCATGACAGATGATGATTTGCTCCCGGTACCATATTCCAGTGTAGCGATGCTGATGTCAACCTAAAACAGATCAAACCAACCAATTCCAACATCGACCTCTGCGTCAAACAGACACTCCGTACCGGGGAAACGACACAAACAGACACTCCGCATCGGGGAAACGTCCAACAACGACACTCCGTAACGGGGAAACGTCAAGCCGACACTCCGTCTCGGGGACACGTCAACCAGCGACACTCCGTCTCGGGGAAACGTCCAGCACAGACACTCCGTGCCGGGGACACGTCGACCAGCGACACTCCGTAACGGGGAAACGTCCAACAACGACACTCCATAACAGGGAAACATCAAGCAGACACTCCGTCTCGGGGACATGTCAACCAGAGACACTCCGTCTCGGGGAAACGTCCAACACAGACACTCCGTGCCGGGGACACGTCGACCGGCGACACTCCGTAACGGGGAAACGTCCAACAACGACACTCCGTAACGAGGAAACGTCAAGCAAACACTCCGTCTCGGGGACACGTCAACCAGCGACGCTCCGTCTCGGGGAAACGTCCAACACAGACACTCAGTGCCGGGGACACGTCGACCAGCGACACTCCGCATCGGGGAAACGTCCAACACAGACACTCCGTACCGGGGAAATGTCCAACAGTGACACTCCGTAACGGGAAAACGTCAAGCAGACACTCCGTGCCGGGGAAACGTCGACCAGCGACACTCCGTGCAGGGGAAACGTCACCTACAGACACTCCGTACCGGGGAAACGTCCAACAGCGACACTCTGTAACGGGGAAACGTCAATCAGACACTCCGTGTCGGGGAAGCGTCGACCAGCGACACTCCGTGCCGGGGACGCGTTGACCAGCCGACACTCCGTCTTGGGGAAACGTCAAACAGACACTCCGTCTCGGGGAAACGTCAAACAGACACTCCGTCTCGGGGATACGTCAAACAGACACTCCGTCTCGGGGATACGTCAACCAGCCGACACTCCGTCTCGGGGAAACGTCAAGCAGACACTCCGTGCCAGAGGCACGTCGACTACAGACACTCCGTCTCGGGGAAACGTCGACCAGCGTCACTCCGTGCCAGGGACGCGTCTACTAAATCACTCCGGGCCAGGAAAACGTCTACCACGGACGCTCCGTCTCGGAGACGCGTCAGGCGTCGACCGTCCATGTCATTAAAAGGGCAGTGCATCCCAAAAGGTGGGAACCAAAGCAAGTCGCCTCCACGCGAAAGAAGATCCATCAATTTCATGCACACGACCCACATATGTGGTGTGCATTTATTGGTGGGGGGCACTTTGTTGGGGTCGAAAATTGCACCCCTGTTGATCAAGTCAAAGTCAAGGTCAACCCCAAGCCAAGTGGGCCCAAACCCGGATCAAGTGGGCACATGCCCAGGTCGAGTCCGAACATGAAGCGGCCGGCCCTCCTCCATTTCCAAAATGAAATCATGTAATAAATAATTTTTATGTAATTTTTTATGCATGAATGGGCATAAAGCCAAGTTTTTGTAAAGCCCATGACTTATGTGCAAAAAGAAATGCCACATGAGCCATGGGATGGGCAAAATGCCATTTTGTGAAGTCCAAGAGGCTACATGTAAAGTGTATAGCTTATAAAGGCAAAGATAATGAAAATATCTGAAGAACTTTTTCTCTCTAAAGAAAAATCTAGATCTGTAATCTTCTCCTTCCTCAAGGTTCTAAAACCTTCTTTCTTTTGAATTAATCAAGAGTTTTACTCTTCCTTTTATAAAACTAAATAGTTTTTCACCACAAAATCCACAAAGGGAAACTCAGATCTGCCATCAGATCTCAAAAAGAAAAGATTTTTAAAATCTCACATCTCTTGATCTTCAAGATCCTGCCAACAGAGGAGGAAGAAGGAGACCCATTTTAAGAAACCCCACTTTGGGGAAGAACCAGGGCTCAAGGGAAGAAGCCCTTCATCAGCTTCAAAACATCCTAGGAGTTTAACTCCTCATATACACACACACACAAAATAACAAGTGCTCCTTCCTGGGAGTACAACTCCCATTGCAGAGACCAGGTCCCTTTTGCCGTCCAGACGCTCACGTGCTGACACGTGGAGCGCTAGCGTCCGAGCTCCCACGTGGTGCGCTAGCGTCCTTGCGCTCAGAGCGCTAGCGCCCAAAGGGTTAGCGCCCGAGCTCCCACGTGCTGACACGTGGTGCACTAGCGCTCAAGACGCTAGTGCCCTTGCGCTCAGAGCGCTAGCGCCCAAAGCGCTAGCGTCCGAGCGCCCACGTGTTGACACATGGGGCGCTAGCGCTCAAGGCGCTAGTGCCCCGAGCGCCCACGTGTTGACACGTGGGGCGCTAGCGCCCAAGCGCCTACGTGCTGACACGTGGGGCGCTAGCGCTCTTGCGCTTTTCCCACGCATCCTTTGGATGCTCTTTCCTTTTTTTATTATATATATATATGTATGTATGTATATATGTATATATATATGTATATATGTATATATGTATATGTATATGTATATATGTATATGTATATATATATATATGTATACACACACACACATACTCTACAACACCATCCCTCTCAAATTTTTTTGGGCCGGGGCGCTGCCCCGCACCCCGCAAGGGGGCTGCTAGACCCCTTGACCCCCAGCCCGCTATCCGGGTAGCGGGACCCCGGTAAAAACTCTGCGGGGCGACATAGCCAAAACTCCTTCAAAACACAACACTGCATATTGAGTTCGCATGACCAGTTTAGCCCGTTAATCGGAGGTTCCCTCGCTCCAAAGGCGAGAGGTAATTAACGGCAGCTTAGTTCGCGGCTGCCGGAAATTCGGATCCCCACAATCAGTAAACCCCAGCCAACCCTAAGCAGGGGGAATCTGTAATGCGCCTGACAAGCGTACGCGTATTCCCATCTCAATAGGGTGACGAAAAACACCCTACACTAATGTAGTGGGTTTAACATTGCCTGCGTGCTCCGACTTCTTGGGCCATGTGTCTACTTAAAGACATAAAGCGTTTTAGCTGGAAATCATTCACCCAATAAGCTCCAGATCTACGACCTTACGGTCTTGGCTCACATAGCATGTGAGCTACTAAGAAGTCAGGAGCTCCAAATCATCCAATCACCTCTTGGTGTGTTCCTAATCACTTTCTTTAAAGTTTAAGCTAATGGATTGTCAGTAACAATTTTTTATACCATCTAGACCATCCCTCACGTGTGAGACAACACACATTTTCCACATGAACAACAAGACTTGATAGGAAATGATTATTGTTAGGAACAAAAATCTAGAAATGAGAAAATACTTCATTTCTAGATTTCATCAAATACAACCAAGAGACGCGAGAAAAATCATTAACAAAAGTCACACGATAGCGAAAGCCTCCTTTGGTAATAATAGGGCATGACCCCCAAACATCAGAATGCACTAAAGCAAAAATTTTATCAACTCTCTTATTGATACGAGACGGATAGCTAGTGGAACGATGCTCACCCAACTCATAATACTCACTTTAAACCAGACAAAATACCAAGAGAGGGAATTATCCTCTTCAAGGTGTGCAGAGAAGGGTGACCAAATCAACAATGAGCATCAAAGACAGATGTGAATGTTGTTGGGCAGGCTATAGGGCATGGATGCTCATCGAGGTGGTACAACCCGTCAACCTCAGTCCATGTGTGACAATCGTCCGTCTCTCCAAAGCTCACGAGAAACACAACCACCAAAGAAAAAACTGGCATCACAGTTCAAATCTCGGGTCAACTGGCTAATAGAAAGTAAGTTGTAAGAAAACCTATGCAAGTATAAGACAGTAGAGAGAGAGAAAACTGTGATGTGGTAAGAACAGACCCCGCCCCTTTATAGCAGAGGTGGTGATGTTCGCTAAGGCCATTGGGATGCACCCAGGCCTTCGCTTGTAAGAGGACAATATCTCTCTCTCATGTCATATGATCAGTCACTTCTGTATCGATAACCCAGGAACGACATAAAGAAGTCAAAGTATTGAAAGTTGTATGGTTATCTTTCGAGAGGCCCAAAGTGGTCACAACAGAAGTCCGAAGTGTAGCCAAGCCAGCCTGACTATTAGAAACAGACGAGATCACGAGAAATCTGAATCGAGCAATCTCTCCCTCCAACACTTGACGGAGCTCTCGAATGATGCAGAATCCGTCGAAGTGGTGGAAGATGTGGAGGACGACGATCCAACATATGCACGGGGGTAGGATGAGGAGGCCTCCCGTTCAACTTCCAACAGGTACTGCAAATATAATCCTCCTAATGGCAATAATCACATAAACGAGGCTCTCCGTGTCCTTTACCTTCAGCTCTACCTCTTCCATGTCCAGCTCCCCCTCTCCCTTGTGGATAGTATGTAGAAGAACTTTCCGGCCTGATAAAAACACTGTGCTCACCAGATGCAGGCTGCTCATCTGTAATCTCCGACTGAAATATCTGGTTAAGCGTGTGGTAGGTGATCAAAAGAGTAATATCCGCCTTTTCGGATAAGGCCGAACGTGCAGACTGGTACTCGGGCTGGAGTCCACAAAGAAAGACAATAACCAAGAGAGCCTCATGTCGCCTCCTCATCTCCACAACATCACTAGTGATCGAGAACTCCGAGACCAACTGGACAAGTCTCCGAAACTTTGAATAGAACCGATGCAATGAACGAGCCCCTTGTTAGATCTTGTATAATGATTGTACCAAGTCCAAGGCCTTAGAAAGGCACTCCTACGAAGAATAAAGCTCGTGAAGCTGATCCCAAATCTCTTTTACGGATCCCAAGTGGACGAGCCTATACATGATCCGTCGCTCCATCGAGCTAAGCATGAGATGACTGAGCTGAGCATTGTCTGCCTCCCACTCAGAGGTGATCGGAACAGGTAAAGGCTTCGTCGAATGATCTCCTTTATGCCTCCCCTTGATATAACGCTCAACCATAAGTTTCCAGCTATGGAAATTCTGATCGTCAAGTTTGAAGAGATCTGCTTGCCCTCGGACTTGATCTCCATCTCCAAGAATCCAAGAACCACTCCACAAACAAGAGCAAGCGAAGAACCACTCCTCCAATCAAACAAAGAAAGGAAACGAGAAATGATCCCACCCAATATATCGTGATCGATCTCCCAAGATTTGATCAACAATCAAACAACAACTCAACTCAATCGGAGTCGAAAACGGACTCCGATGACTTCGAAACTCCAACAACACAATCGATATAGCAATTCATAGCATAAACCGACATAGGAATAAAAGACTTATCAAAAGAAATCACTTTTTCTCAGTTACTGTAACAGAACAAGGAATTCAAGCCCAACTTCTTCAAATCGATCACTCACATCCTCCTCCTTTGCTAGATCTGAACTCCCAAGCACAAATGAACACCAATTCAAGCTAAGAAATAAGCCAACCCTCAAGTCGAGTCTACTTAGCTCAGATCTGAAGCAAGATCCGCAACCCAGGCCCCAAATCGAACCCTAAAATCGAAGAAGATGTTGAGTAGCCAAGGTTCAATGAAAGGGGAAGAGAATCGATCCAAGAACGGGCTCAGTTGAGATCAATTGAAGCCTACCACTCGAATAGATGGCTGCAAGTTGCTGTCGAGGTCGGATAGTGTTCATCGATCTCGAATCCATCTCAGGAGGCCGCCATCGAATACGAGATGAGGGTGGCTGAAGGTTGAATAGGCTCTGGCGAGGTCGACGAGGGTTGATGAGGCTCCGAGGAGGTCGACGCGTAGGGCAGCGGCTGCAGTGATGGAGAAATTAGTTTTTTTTGTGTTATTGGATGAATGGCTAGGATTAGATTGAGATGGGATCAATGGTCCAGATTGGCTCCTGTATTGGAGGTTGTCCATTCTGTCTGCGTTGATCCACCTCCAATCCCTCATTTACCACTGTTAGGGCCCACACCACCAGTTACTGGGATGTATGCTCATCAAGACTGTACGGTCGCTAAACATCAGCCTCCTATTGCTAATCTTCCAAAGTCTTAAGCTCCATCGGAGCCTGACATTGATCTTCCTATTGCTTTACGGAAAGGCATCCGAAACTATACTTCTCACCTTATAGCTCATCATGTAGCGAGTTCCCATTTATCTCCTACATATAGGGTGTTTTCTCTCCACTTGATTCTCATCTTTACCAAGTCACTCTCGGGGGCCTTATCTCATAAATGGTGGACAGATGCTATGATTGATGAGCCTTAAGCAGAATTACACTAGGGTTCTCGTACCTCTTTTAATTGGAAAGAAGGTAGGGGGTGTCGTTGGGTATATACTATGAAGCTTAATTCTGATAGGACTCTTTCCCGCTTGAAAGCGCGTTTGGCTGCCAAAAGATACTCGCAAACTTATAGGACTGATTATGAGGAGACTTTTTCTCCTATAGCCAACATGACTTCTGTTCGCCTGCTTATGTCTCTTGCGGCAATACGTCATTGGTCTTTGCCTCAGCTTGATGTGAAGAATGCATTTCTCCATGGCTCTTTGGTCAAGGATGTCTATATGGAACAACCACCTGTGTTTGTTACTCAAGGGGAGTCTGGCTTAGTTTGTCGATTGAAGAAATCAGTGTATGACTTGAAACATGCTCCACAAGCATGGTTTAAGAGTGTTGAGTTGTGAGAAACTAAAATACTCATATATTGAAAAAACTATGAGAGGTACATGGGTATAAGATATAAAATGGGACAAAACTTAACAAGACATGAGTTTTATTGTTGAAACCAACTTATATCAAAAGCCCATGTACACTCATAAATAAAAATATATTACTTGCCCCTTCATTCTTTATATATATGTGTGTGTGTGTTATAAAAAAATCTAACATGGTATCAGAGCCAATGGCTCGATCTAAAATCTCGACAATATCTCTGAGAGAAGCAGGCTACAAGCACAAAAAAGTGCCTCTGAGAGAACTAACTCTAGAAGTGTTTGCAATCCACGTGACAACCTTACCAAGAAAAAATAATGGTTGCACGTGAAAGGGAATAGTCCCACATTGGAAAAACAATGAGAGGTTCATGGGTATAAGATATAAGATGGGACAAATATCAACAAGGCTTGAGTCTTATTGTTGGAACCCACTTATATCAAAAGCACGTATACACTCATAAATAAAAATATATTACTCGCCCCGTCATTCTTTAACATAAATATAAAAAAATTCTAACAGGGAGATTTACAGAGGTGGTTGTTTCGTTTGCCCTTAAACGGTGTGCATATGATCATTCGGTGTTCTACAGCAATAACACCAATGGCCTTCGCATTCTGTTGGTGGTATATGTCGATGACATAGTGATTGATGATGATATGACTGGTATTGCACAGCTGAAGCATCACTTTCAAGCGAAGTTTCAGACTAAGGATCTTGGAAGTCTCAAATATTTCTTGGGTAGTTGCCCAATCGAAGGAAGGCCTCCATATCTCACAGCGCAAATATGTATTCGATATATTGACTGAAGCTGGGATGTTATGGTGCAGACCTATTGAGGGTTTAATGAATCCTAATACTAAACTGCTTCCAGAACAAGGTAATCTATTTGAGGACCCCGAAAGATACCAATGATTGGTCGGTAAGCTTAATTACCTTACCGTCACTCGACTTGATATTACATATCCTGTCAGCGTCGTGAGCCGGTTCATGGCTGATCCTCGAGCTGCCCATTGGGATGCGATGATTAGGATACTTCAATACTTGAAGAATGCTGTAACAACTCTGATTTTACTGTACGAAAAATTTTAAGTACAGAATGGTGTTTGCAAGCATGAGTACACTTTAAAAGTTGTTTTTGTTTAAGAACAGCAAGAAAGTACTTGTAGCTCACCGGTAAAGCCCTGCACTGCTGTGACGTAATCCCTGTGTTCGAATCCCATCAGCCACATATTATTTTTACTGATTTTTCTTTTAAACTTTTTGGAAGCCCAAAAGTTTACACGTGCAACACACGTAAAAATGAAAAGTCGGAAAAATCTAACATGCGCAAAATGTTGTACGTACCGAAGAGGACACGTGGCACAAATCCGACGGTCTCCCTCACAAAATTGGCCGACGAGATGCTTAATAGAACCGGCGGAGACGGATCCCCCGTAGGGAAAAGTCCCCGGGCTTTGCACACTTGTCGATTGGCCTGCCTGCATTACCCCTGCACTGTTTGTTTTCTCTGCAATTTAACAAAGAATTCAATTTCCCAATTAATCCAATTTTAAATGCATTTTAATTCATTTTTTCAATTCCAAAACCCTAATTCCACACTATAAATACAACCCCGTACTCTAACCCCTCCTCATTCAGAAATCCCTAGCCAAAATTATCAAAATTTTCCAAGTACGAGTGGAGTAGAAGTGGAGTTAGCCCAATGTCAACTTTCGACAAGGAAACGAAGCAATTCCGGCGACCCCGAGACGTCACGGCGACTACACAATCTTCTTCTACCTTATCTTTATCCTCTAGCTAGTAAGTCCCACCACCTTCTTCTCTTTCTACACAAAAAGTCTCTTTTATAAAACATGTCGGTAAGTGGAGTTATATCGACATTTGATTCTAAAATCTTTGAAACTATAATTTTTCTTAAGAATTACTCATTCATATTCCTACACATTGCTTGTTAATTATAAAACTAAAGTTTAGAACAACTTTCATCCTAAATCATCATGCTAAACAATTTTAAATTGAGTTTTACTTTTAATTATCATGAACATTGTATCGACCATATTTATTTGTTTTGCTTGCTATTACCTTTAGAAAACATCACGGGGTAACGACCTATCCCTCACATACACACATATTGACATAGCACGATACTCTTGAAAACCTATTTTTGTGGCGATTACAACTTTTCATTAAAATACCATAAATTATAAAAACCCGGTATAATACGATTTTTAAGAAAACGAGATTTTCTAATTGATAATAAAAATTAATTTTTTCGATATTATATAAATATTATCAAAACACATATTTTCAAGATATAATAAAATTCCATGTTTTTCTAAAAATAAAAGAATGTCAAGTTTCACTAAAATATCATCAGGTATCAATACAAGACAAGTCTTACACTAAAATAGCTTGAACTATTCAAACTATGTAAATATTCACTAATATACATCACTCTTTAAAATTCACATCCATGAAAACCCTAAATAACATAAATAAATACTCGAGATTTATTTTGAAAGTAAATCAAATATTTTTCATAAAACCAGCTCGAGTTATATAAAATTACAATTAAGAACTTTACTAAATATAGGTTTAAGCGGGATCAATTCTCTTGAGCCTCAGGGAGCCGGAGAAAGTGAGTGCTTGCCTATTTAAAGCAAAAAAATTTAATGGAGTTATCAATGGTAATTGTCTTGGAAGAAGACACAAATCATGCTGTCCATGTGCAGCGGTTACCGATGACTCCCGAACTTAATTCAGGATCAAAATTCTGTTTAAAGTGTCTGACTCAAGTCCGAGTCTAAGTATAATCTGAATCCAATCCAAACATGAATCCAAATCTAACATGAATCCAACATGTATATTTGAATCTGAACCTGAATATCAAAACAATATCAACATACAAACATGACTTGACTTGACCGAACCATGGCTATGACTTGACTTGACTACATGACTACTTGATACATCCTGAAACTGTTTACATGAACAACTTGTACCCATGGTATCGGCAAGTCTTATATTATAATCAACACAATATACATTACAGGGTTTAAAGGGGTAGACTGGTACAGAATGTGTTAAAAGTACGATGATGGACACTAAAAGACACCTACATGAACATCCTGTGCCGTTATCCCGTGGGTTTTGACGGGCCTTGTATTTACATGTTACCATAGTCCACGGGATAGTTGGACTCCTCTCGTATACACTGATATATTCTGTACCAAGCTACAAACAACTGCGTTAGTATAACAAACATATACCTGTTTATATTACCAGTTCTCTTCTCTTTACTTGATCTGTTCCACTCTTACTTTTGGGACTTACCGAGCGCTAGTTCGCTGACGACATTCATGTCTCTTTCTCTCATTGGAATGTTCGTCGGGAGGACCTGACTCTCAGGAGACAGAGCCTAGCCAGGAGGACTTGGATCAGTTCACAGAGTAGCCAGACTTCTAGTTTTTACTTGTACTTACCTTTTCATTTATATGCCACTGTTTAGACATTGCTTTTAACATTGTACATTTTCTTTTCAAATCAGTTGTAATGTAAATAAAGAATGTTAATAAAAGTTGATGTTATTTTTACATCTCTTGTTATTCTTGTGTATTCATTTATATTGTTTACTTACGTTTAACGTGTTTACTTCTGAGTAAATACGTCGCGGCCCGTCACGTCTACTTCTTCGTATACTAGGAAGCAGGCGTGACAAATGCTCCATGGAAAGGTCTACTGTATTCAGACCATGGACATTCTCGGGTAGCAGAGTTAACAGATGCTGATAGGACTGGGACCCCATTTGATCGCGGGTCCACTACAGGATACTGTGTTTATCGGAGGCAACTTGGTCTCCTAGAAAAGTAAGAAGCAGAGTATAGTATCTCATTCCAATGCTGAGTCAAAGTATCGAACCATGGCTAACACCGCTTATGGGCTTGTATGGATCAATTTCTTGCTTGGAGAACTTGGTTTTGGTCCCACTTCTTCTATGCGACTATACTGCGATAATAAGGCCGCAGTCTATATAGCCTCAAATCCTATGTTTCACAAGCGTACGAATAACATCGAAGTTGATTGCCATTTTGTGTGGGAAAAAATTGAAGATGAGACCGTTGACACCTTTTATGTTCAATCTCCTCATTAGTAAGCAGATTTGTTCATAAAGCTTTTAGGAAGGAATAGAGTGCATTTTATATGTAACAAGCTGGGCATGTATGATATGTATGCTCTAGCTTGAGGGGGAGCGTTAAAAATGTGGTTAACATGATCCCACATTGGAAAAACCATGGAATGCATTGGGTATAAAATATAAGATGAGATAAACCTCCACAAATCTTGAGTCTTTTGGATGGAGTCCCGCTATATTAAAAGTCCATGTGCATCCATGTGTGGGCCATGTGTTGTAGGCCCAAATCGAGTTTTCCATGGTGTAACACCATAGTTTTGATACAGTATTTCAAGAGTTATCGAAATATTATTTTTCATTAATAAAATTTTTCCTATAATTTTAGGATTTACTTTAGGGTTGATTGCTTATATATTTATAAGATCTTTTGACGTATACAAATTTGATATGAAAATCTTCGGTCTTTAGATAATCTATGTTAGTTCTTTAGTGGTAACAAAACAATATTTTCATATCTTACGATTCTTAAACTAATCTATTAATATTTGGTTTGCAAATAAATTTTTTTGCCTAATTTCATTTGCCGTTGACATGGGAATAAGTAAAATCCGTACCAAATCTCTAAACAAACGCATGCACACACACACACACAACCAATAATCTCTCTCTCTCTCTCTCTCTAAATCTATATATATATATATAAAGAGAAGTATGTTTGGATACACACACACACACACAATTATATGCTAAGTGTGGTGTACTATTGGAAAACTTTAACTTATGGCTAAATCAATCCAGGCGGAGCGTATAGCTTAGATCCCAAGTCGAACTCTAGCCGAGATCGTGCCTCGCATCTTCGTACATCGTTTTCCCGTGATCATCGTCTACAAGGCAAGTATTCTTGCTTTAATTTTTGATCGATGCAATATCGGTAATCCTTCGAATATATTTTTTTAATCTGTACCGTTCAAATAAAAAAAATGTGTTAGTACTCAGTTTCTTTTTTGTTGTTATAAAAACATAGATTTTTGTGCAGCAAAGTGAGAAAATTAGTTTAAGTGTGGATCTAAAATGAAATTTATTCTTAAATACAAATAAAGTTTGAATGTTATTAACCTATATATATATATATAAGTATCTTACTAACCAGCCTATAATTAGTATATCCATACTAAGGTTAATGGTAAGGATAACATTTGCGACTTATACTAGCTTATACATCGCTTTCATGCTGTTACTATTACCAGATAACGATTACATTTGACATGTCATGATTTTTCATTACTCCAGTCCATTTACTTAAGAACGAGATCTCTAATTATAATGCCGAACTACATTACATGACACAACCTATTGTTTGCCGGTTTCATTTCTATACAATTACCATATTACAAGTTCCATTCTTTTCAACATTCTTAATTAGTGATTTAGTTATTACCATAGTAGATACGAATATGCGGGGTGTGGGGGTAGTTTGAGTGTGCGTTCAGACAATAACATCTTAGGAGTCCCATGCCAGCAGCTCATACCGGGCTATATCGATTGTCACGCCCTGCTTCCTAGTAGATAAAAACGGTGACATGACAGGCCGCAACGTATTTACTAAGAAATAAATACGTTAAACGTAATTAAGCAATATATAAAAATGAACAAGAATGACAAGAGAATAAAATAAAACAGCAACTTTATTTACATTCAACTTTACATACAACTGTTTGAAATAAAAGATACAATAATCAAAAGTAAATGCATAAACAATGGCATACTGAAAGTAAGTGCAGAGGAACTGGTAGTCAGGCTGAGCGGTAAGCTGGTCCAAGTCCTCTGGCTCGGCTTTATCTCC
The DNA here is from genome assembly GCA_030015575.1 of Agapanthus africanus. NCBI lineage: Eukaryota > Viridiplantae > Streptophyta > Magnoliopsida > Asparagales > Amaryllidaceae > Agapanthus > Agapanthus africanus. The sequence goes on from JASDDO010000291.1 coordinate 349,452, forward strand.
TCAGAGTCCGGTCCTCCTGACGAACATTCTAAAGAAATAAACAGAAAGGAATGTCGTCAGCGAACTAACGCTCGATAAGTCCCAAAAGAAAAAAGAGAAGATAGTATATAAAGTGAAATGAACAGGCAAAGTTGTATATGACCGATTCTGGTATATGATAGTTATTATAACGTGGTTGTTTGTAGTTTGGTAAGGAAGGTGTTCATGTATACGAGAGGAGTCCATCTTACCCCGTGGACTATAGTAACATGTAGTACAAAGCCCCATCATAACCCATGGGACAACAGCACGAGAATTCATATAGATATCTTTTAAATGACCTCTCGTGCTACGATATACGTTCAGTACCAATCAACGCATTTATCCCCACATAATGTATTGTATAAATTATGTTTACAAATCTTGCCAAAACCATAGATACAAAATGTTCAGGTATTCATGTTCATGATATAATCATGTATTCAAGCAGTCATGTCAAGTTCAAGTCAAGTTATAATCATGGTTCGGTCAAGTCAAGTTAAGTATACATGTTTGAATTTGATGTTTGAATTCGAGTATTCACGTTCATGATCAAGTATTCGTGTTTGATATTTGGATTCATGTTTGAGGTTGGACTCAGACCGAGTCAGACACTTGTAAACCAATTTAACTCTTGAATTCTTAGGTTCAGGAGTCAACGGCAACTGCTGCACATGGACGACAGAATTTGTGTCTTTTTCCAAGACAATTGCCATTGATAACTCATGTTAAGTTTTCTAATCTGAATAGGCAAGCACTCACTTTCTCCGGCTCCCTGGGGCTCAAGAGAATTAATCCCACTTAAACCTATATTTACTAAAGTTCTTAAATATTGTTTTGTATATCTCGAGGGGGTTTTATGAAAAATATTTTAATATAGGTTAAAAATAAAACCTCGAGGGTGATTTGTATTACTTAGGATTTTCATGAGCATGTGTTTTGATTATTGTGGTATTTTAATGATGAATACCTAGCTTTTAAAAGTTCATGGTATTTTATTAAAAACTTGTTCTTTTTAGTAACTTGATGGTATTTTATTGACATTTTTTAATCTTTCATTTTTATAAAAATATAGTTTCATAATATAATGAAAATATGGATTTATAATTTTATATACTTTTATATAATTTTAATTTTAAAAAATTAGTTTTATTTAGAAAATTCATTTTTCTTAAAAACCGTATTTATATCCTTTCGAGATCGAATACTTCGTGAGGAGTGCTGCATCACGTTCTACTATCCCCAGGATGTGAGATAATCCGTACCATCCATTAGCGGGTCCCCTAACGAGGATTATAGATGCATAATTGCAAAGAAATACTGTTACGCCCCGCTTCCCAAAATACGGAATACGAGGGGTGACAAGGCCAGCCATGCTCCTACGGTCAAGAAAATATCTTGTAGTAGTCACACTTCGGCTTCTAGCATTACGTGGTAATTAGTAATCATAGCAAATGAAATGAAATGCAGTCACTACTTCTATTAAAACTGATACAAAACTAACCAGATAGAAATTAAGGGAAAAATAGCACTGGCGTCGCTGATCTAGATGTCCGTAATATTCTCGAGGTACGACAGGTCCTGATCCGAGCTAAGTCCACTTCTCACTCTGAGCATGCATACGCAGGTCGTCAGAGCGACACAATAGCAATATATATGAATATGTTCTGTGCAACGATGATAAACATGAAACCGTAAGTATAGAGTAATGACGCGAGCATGACATAACCGGTACAGGTAACGATAGAGTAAGTGTATCAGATCAACAATCAATGCAATGTCCATATCACTAAAGTTATCAGTCTCTACATCTCAATGTCTAAGTCACTAAACCTATCATCGGTCCGAGTGTGAGCGTCAACTACCGCAGGAGTATCCCCAACCAAGGGTAGGCCCCAGAGGCAAGAGAACACGGGCCCGAATCACACTCACTAATAATCAGCAATACCATCCATACAACTCCCGAAATCACTGTATATGCCGGCAGTGAGACTCCTGAGATTCCGTTGATCGAACTCATACTCAAACTACCCCACACCCGCGGTCTACATCGAACACCGACTATGAACCCAAATACTAGTCGCTCCATGACAAGTCTACACAAGAACTGGAGACAGGATCTCCATCAAGCATGTCTCGACTGGTATCCAAGATAAATGGACAGTACTCGATGTCTTACCTATGACACTAATTAATTAGTTCCGCTGATTGTGTACAAGTACGTATCACTTTCATTATTCAATCACGCTTTTACACTAGCGTACTTGCCACAATCCAATCACTAACATTTATCGCTTGGTAATGCAACACTGTCATTAAGATATCGATGCAAATGAACATTATTTATAAGGGTATAACAGTCATGCAACATGATAGGGATACAGTAAATGCACTACCGAATACATATGAGCAACCGATGTCGGTTGGATTATAAAAATCACATAAAATCACACGTACATAATTTGGCGAAACAATATAAAAAGCATATGAATTATACTTGATTATTTAAGCATTAAAATTGGTTTCAAGTCAATCGGGTTTCAGGTTTGTGAGTTATGGTCATTCCATTTTAAGTGTTTACTGCTGGCTGGGAATCCAATTTCTGAACTGGAAGTCCGTTTCGTAACACGTTTTACTCTCTGTTGGGAGCATAATTAGGCGACGCTACTGCTCAACTAATTGTAGGGCTATGAGTTAAATTTACAGCGCAGGAAACAAATCAACAATAGTCATTTTGGTTTAGGAGTTATGATCAGATCACTGATGTAGGGTGCAAGCTGAAATGACAGAAATATGCTGTACATGTCATCCGTTTAAAATATGATTTAAATACCAAATGATACTGGAATTTAGTGAAACCGATACCATTGGAAAGATAAAACAATTGTCTACACAGAAATAATTGGCTACATACACTCTCACAATTAAACAGTAAGGTTTAAGGGGTATAAATGCATGTCAAGGGGTAAGTTCCCGCACTGGACTGCAGTCCAAGGTCAGGAAAGTTCTTTGTTTTCGATGTTCATAGCATATATCTAACAATAAAACTACACGTCATGTTAAATATTATTCAGTACCCTTCGCAAGGAACCCAGGCACGCTGCTATTGGATTTTTCTGGAATTAATTATGAATTTAACAGTGTCAAATATTCAGTAAAACGCAAGTTTCGGTATAGACATTAGAGGCATCACTTTGGGTGTGTAATTGCGTTCTTTGCTACAAAACTTTTAATGTGTCGCTATCTATCACTAAACAAACATAAATATCAGTGATACCGCCATCAAAGCGTAAAGACGTGGATTGACCTAAAGAGAGTCGCATTAGTCTGTTTCGATACTCAACTTGGGGATATTGAATCCGTGGTCAAACATTATCCGATTGGTGCCAATTTTCAATATGTTGTTTGTCATCATGTATAGAATTCATTGGTTACATGATCCATAAACATTAATGGGTGTTTTACACTAAAGTTTCAATTTCGGTTTAGTTAATATTAAAAGCGTTGTATTTATAACAAAAATATCCTAACCATAGCATGAAAACAAGTGAATGGGTTCACTTGCCTTGTTGACGATATCACGGAGATGATGGATCGATTGGACGCCGCAATGCACGTCACGGATGCGAAAACGTTCATTGCAACAAAACCGGAGTTCATGAGCCTTGGAATCGCAGTGGTGTGGTCTCGAATCTTGCTTTTGATTGGCTGCAGCTTGTACAGATTGACGTTGGCGGCGGTACTTGAAGGCTCCGAGTTCGCAGAGATGAGGCCGTCGAGGGTGGAGTGGTCGTCGCGCAGTGCTGGGTCATGGTCGGAGCAGGTGGAGGAAGCAAGGCAGTGGTGACTGTTGTTGTCGTCGGGGATGGCAGCAACGATGGTGACGGCAGTGAATGGTGGCAGGGGTCTTGGTGATGCTGACTGAGGAGGGAAGATGGTGTCGCCGGCGATGAGGGTGTCAGGCGGTGGCCGGCGGTGTGAGGAAGTTGGGGAGCTGGTATGAGGAGAGAGGTGGAGGAGCTCGTGGTGAAGGCAAGGAGCGGACAAGGACGATGTGGGTGCGGTGCAGGAGACGGGTCAGCGATGGTGGCTCGTCGGCGGCTGTTGCAGTGGGTGGTGGCCGGCGAGGTGATCGGTGCAGTGGAGGAGGCGGTGGTGTAGACGAGGAGGGAGGAATATGGTGAGGAAGCTCGGTTGTGGAGGTTGCGATAGTGACCGATGGCGGTGGCGATGAGGATGTACCGATGAAGATGGGAGGCCGTCGCGGTAGCAGTCTTAGAGCCGTGGTGATGAGTTTGAAAGGGAGAGAGGGAGGGAGAGAGAGAGAGAGAGAGTCAGTTGTGAGAAGAGAGGGGGGTAGTGCCGCGGAGGTCGCGGGGACGGCTGCGGGGATCTCGGGGAATCGCGAGGGAGATGGAGGAGCTCGTCGTGGGTGAGCGCGGGTCATGCGGGGGTTGTTGGGATCGTGGGTGAAGGAAAAGAGACGAGCGGGTGTTGTGAGGAAGAAGTAAACGTGGGGGAGGAAGTGGTGACGGGGCGGGGAGAAGTCGGCGATGAGGCTCTTGCGACGTGAGGGTGGAGGCGAAGGCTGCAGTGATCGTTCGGTGATGGGTTGCAGTGGTCGGGGTTTGGGTTGCTGGGGTCTTATCGTCGGGGATGAAAGGGAGAGGAGGAAGAAGAGGAGGAGATAGGGGAGGTGCTGGCGACGACATGGAGGTCGACGGCAACGAGGTTAGGGCGTGGGTTAGGGTTTTCGATGAGGCGGCGAGGACATGGGGACGAAGAAGAGAGAGGGGGACGTGGGGAAAGTAAAGAATAGGTTTATAAAAATATTATATAATATATAATATATATCTATGAGAGGAGAGAGACAGAGAGATGGTGAAAGGTATCGGGTCGGGTAGGGTAGGTCGGGTCGGGTTCAAAGAAAAGAAAAGGAAAATGCTGGGTTTTGGGTGAAGGGTTAGGATTTAAAAGTTTAGAAAATATATGGAAAATATTTGGAAATAAATTAAATAAAAAAACATACGAAATACGGATATTAGAGTACAAAATAAACTGGGTATTACAAATATAAAATATTTTTTTAAAAGAAACCCGGTTTTAAAGTATGTGGTATTTTATTGTAAAGATTATTCTTCGGAACAAAAATACATACAAAATAGGCATCGTTCTATGAAACCAAGGTGTACGTATGGGATAGGTCGTTACCACATGAAGTTTTTTCCTAAAAGTATAGTTTTAACAAAAACGAAAAGGGGTGATAATAAAATTCAAGGTATTTTAATGAAAAAGTTCAATTATGATTGTTTCATATGAGATTCTTGGTTAAACTTAATTCTAAACATTGATATTTAAGATTACAAGTATTGTGGTAAATTTAGATTGATCAACATATAAAGGAAAAGGGAGTTTTTAGGGTTTAGAAAAAGAATATCGGTAATAACACCACTTTACCGATATAGGATTTAAAGATAAAATTCAATGAAGAGAAAGAGAGTTCGAAAGAGACTTAAGGTTTGAAAATCTCAAAGAAAGAGTTAGGAAGAAGAGGGAGGCTTCGTGGCGTCATGGGAGCTCCAGAATCGGATTCGATTTTCGACAGAAGAAGCTTACTCGCTAACTCCATTTTACTCCACTTGCACTCAGAAACTTTTGAGAGAGTTTTTGCTAGAATTTTCAGAATGGTGCCGAGCCAAAATATGGGGTGGTATTTATAGTGGAGAATTAGGGTTTGGGAATTAAAAAGCATTAAAATGATATTAATTGGTGGATTGAAATGTCTCTATTTGATTACAGGGAAATCAAACTGTACAGAAGAGTTGAGGGGAGTTGAAGAGATGAGTGTGCAAAGTACGGATCAATTTTGCCCCATCTGAACCGTCCCCGCCGGTCTTTTGGCAAGTTTGGCCGGTCGATCTTCGAGCTCCGGCCTCGATATCCGTGCCACATGATTAATTCTCTGTTTGCTCCATTTTCCACATGTTTGATTTTTTCTGAACTTTTCATTTCCACGTGTATTGCACGTGCAACCTTTTGGGCTTCCAAAAAGTTAAAATGAAAAATCAGAAAAAAAAATTGTGTCTGATGGGAATAGAATACACAGGCTACGTCACAGCAGTGCAAAGATTTTACCAGTGAGCTACAAATTGCTTCTTGCTATTATTTAACATAAGTGACTTATAACTCAAACTCTGGCTATAATACTCTTTTCTTGTATATTAACAGGAAAATTTCTGTACAGAGATTTTAGAGTCGTTATATCGGTCGCATGTTATTACAGCTCGTACCGGCCTATATCGGTCGCATGTTATTGCAGCTCGTACCGGGCTATATCGGTTACATGTTATTACAGGTCGCACCGGGTTATATTGGTCGCTTGTTCATTCCAAATTTTGGGCTGTGTTTTTTAGCCCCTGGGCCCTACCCTTGGGTTAGGAATACTCCTGCAGAGATTGATGCACACACTCGAACACACGATAGGATATGTTACCTTTTTAGTGACCAGTTAGGTTATGACTTGACCTGTTTACATGTCTGTTTTATAGTATTAGGGTATCTATTTATCTGTATCTACTTATGCACACGGGCTTCACTACACTCATATATTCACATTATCACACCACATACACACACCTTATACGTTGAGTACTTTTTGGGATATTCTGATATTCCTGAGATTTGCCATCTCAGATTTAGAGACGGATTTTCAGGCTGAGCAGGATCGGAGCGATTATCAGGACCTTGCCAAAGATCAGTAGCCGTAGGTTTATTTCTTTTCAGTTAGTATTTAGCTTGTGCGCCCTTGTGAGATATTAGAACTTATGTATCTCTTTTGAATCTTATTTTAATTCGAACCTATTGTATTGGATCTTTATTTGCATCCATTAACTAGTAAATCTATTTTTAGTATTCCTTACGGGTTCCTTCCAGCATGATTATTAGTATTATCTCTTTTGTTATTGGATTTTATTTTTGACAGGTTTAGTTAGACAACTTTTATGTGACTATGGAAGGATCTTTCCTTAGCGTAGGTAGCATGGCTGACCTTTGTTGCTCTCCGTATTCCATATTTTTAGGAAGCAGGGCGTGACAAGGTTTTGTTGGTATCAGAGCCAGGCTGACCTTGAAGTTAGTCCTGATTCTTCCGACCTTTTAGGTTAGAATCTTATGTATAGGTTCTCCCCAGTGTGTCATGATGCATATTCCTTTGACTCTGATTGTAGAATTCGGGCGACTTACATAGAGTTACGATATTGTGCCCATGTACCGCGGCATGGTTACAATACAGTATTCTGTATAAGTAACTTAGAGTTCTACCGTTAATTCGTATCCATTGATTTGATTATATTGTATTATCTATCTTTTTGCTCAATTGTTTTAATACTCTGAATTTAAATCTTGTTTTAGCTGCTAAAGCTCGTAGTTCGTTTTGACTTCAGAATCACGGCGGAAGAAAATTTGCGGGTATATGGAAGGCATGACAACAATGCTGCACTACTTGGAGTTATACGTGGTATGTTAGAGAGCCAACAGTAGTAGACTGATTTACTGCAGGAGGGTCTACTTGCTTCTCAGCAGATTGCTACTGCAGCCTTGAATAAAGTGGCTGAGGTTCGTGAGGGTAGACGTCCGGGCAATGTCGTTGATTTCAGGAGACTATAGCCGACAGTTTTCACTGGTTCGGGTAGTCTGCTTGATGCCGAGCAGTGGATTGTCGACACAGAGAATTTGCTGTCAGCCGCCCGAGTTTCAGAAGAGGACCGAGTAGACATAGTCAAGATTCAGCTGCAAGATGTAGCTAGAATTTGGTGGCTCGCTGAAGAGAACATATTGAAGACACCGATTGTATGGACTGATTTCTCTACTGTTTTTCTTGAGAAATTCTTTCCCAAGTCGGCCAGGATCAAAATGGAGTAGCAGTTTATCAGTCTTCGGCAGAGAGATCGCACAGTGGACAAGATAGCGGCTGAGTTTATCCGACTCAGTCGTTTCGCTCCTTCGATGGTAGCTCATGAGGAGAACAGGACCAAGAGATTTTTACAGTGCCTTACTTTGAAGATACAGGAGAAACTAGCTTCACATGATCTGGGAACTTATTCGGAGGTATTAAATGCAGCCCGCAGGATTGAGGTAGTTATGGATAAAAAGAAGAAACTTCAATGGAGAATTTAAATGCCCGGAGAATCAAACTTCAGGAAGGATTCCAGTTAAACAGCATGGAGGAGTTCAGATGAAGCGTACCGCAACCCCACCACAACGCGGATCATTGGTTTGTGAATACTGTCAAATACCGGGACACGTAGAGAGAAATTGCCGCCGGTTCAAGGGTTTATGTCTGATCTGTGGTGCTAGTGACCACCAGATTGGGGGTTGTCCTAGGAGAGTAGAGCGCAACCAACCTCAAAAAGGACTTGTCTCTCAGAAAAAACTTTTTGATCAGAAGAAAGGCAACACAGGTCATGGACAGGGGCGAGCCTTTATCCCGACGGCTGAGCAAGCAGAGGCATCAGAGGATGTCGTTTCAGGTACCATTCTAGTTTATTCTGTTCCTGCTAGAGCACTATTCGATTCCGGGGCTTCGCATTGTTTTATGTCCTTGGCTTTTGCCACAACACATTCTATTACACAAGAAACACTGATCCGAGGTTGGGACATTCACACTAGAAATGGAGTAGTTACCACCAACCTAGAGTGCAACATTTGTCCAATAGTGATTTGCGGCAGGGAGCTTTTCGCAGATTTCCTGCTGATTGGGACCGATAATTATGTTGTCATCTTAGAAATGGATTGGTTGGACACCTTTCATGCACATATTGATTGTTGGGCCAAGACCGTAATCTTTTGAATTCATAACCATCCAGAATTCGTGTTTACTGGGGCAGCAAATCTCTGGAACCTATAGAGTTTATAGCAAAACCGACGAGCAGCATACTAGCGTCAATGGAGATTAATAAGAGTTTGGCACCGGTCGTAGTTCAGGAATTCTTGGATGTCTTTCCTGAGGATTTACCCGGCCTACCCCCGCCTCGTGCTTTGGGGTTTTCAATAGAATTAATATCAGGAACGGTACCGATTTCTAAGACACCTTACAGGATTGCACCAGTTGAGTTAGCAGAATTGAAAAAGCAGATAGAAGACCTCCTCGGGAAGGGTTTTATTCGCCCAAGTACTTCTCCGTGAGGCGCTCCAGTTTTACTAATGAAGGACGGTTCGTTACGCATGTGCATTGACTACCGGTGTCACGCCCTGCTTCCCAAGATACGTAACTACGGCACGTGACAGAGCCAACCATGCTACCTATGATTAGGAACCATCCATCCACAGTCACATTATGGCTGTCTATCAGATATCAAGAACAGTAAAATATAAATCTAGCTAACACATGTCCATCTGCCACAATAAATAGATCAAGAAAACGCATAAAATGGAAACGAATAAAGATCCAATAAACAATAGCATCTGAATCATGTCCCAATATGGGCTCACATTAATAGAACTAAAACTGCTGAAATAAATAAACTAAGAGTTTCTAAACTAAATAGTTAGCTCCTCATTGCTCGGCTTGATTGCTAAAGAACTCCTGATCTGCCTGCGATAAAAATAGAGGAACTGGGTCATGTAAAACCCAGACGTCAGTGTGTCATAATATAAAAATAATAATAATAACCAGGATATGATGATATGATTAAACAAGAATGTAAATAAATAACACAGATTTAATAGTGAGCTATATGTATGTGATGTGTATCCTAAAATCTGTTTCTTCTAGGTTATCTATTCTAGAAGTCTTTGAAATCAATTTAATGGAATCGCCGATGTAACTCAATAGTATTCTGTGCGTGCCCGGGACCACGGTCAAGATTTTCGGGCTGAATCTGAGGCGGCCGCTAAGCAGTAAACGGGTAACATGTACAGATGAATGATGTCAGCAGAATCATTAAAGGGCTGGTCGAGCCCGTAGACCAATCAATATCTGGAGTATCAAACTGTTGAGTTACAAGTCAGGTTTCATTATTGATTTTCGCTTACCCCTATGTTTTGTGTTCAAGTTAGGTATTGCTGATATAAATCTAATGCCAACACAGGATCAAGCAGGTACAGGTCTTATCTATACAGACAACAAGACACGTCTGTCAGGACAACAATCAGGGTTGTTGGTATTAGCAATAAGATCCAAGTATTAAGTTTGGAATTGTGTCGTGAACATACCATGTACTGTATATTAACCAAAACAGATACCAATATAAAACTATAACCAATATATAAACACGGTAAACGCAACTAATGCCAGGATGCACATGTATTTATCTGTAATAACCGTTATACGTCCATTACCATGATTGCTACAATCTAGATAACATATTGAAATGGTATAGTATTATGATAATATCGTGATGTTCCGGTATCCAACTAGACAAGCTATTTTCGGTACGGATACAAACAGATACTATAAAACTGTAACTGTATAGTAAAACACATGCATTGTAATTTATTAAATAAATATTGATATAATAAAATAGCATGTTGCAAGTTTAGAACTTGCCTGATCGGATCTCACGTCGAGATACGGATACCACGTTCCTATACCGAAATAAAGTCACGACACAAACTTACGCACGCAGGACTGGATCCGGCTGAGCAACCGCGTGCCGTGGTGACCGGCTAGATGATGAAGGTGGCTGGGTCATCTAGATCGTCGACAACGTGTGCAACTCCGACGAGACGTCCGGAAATCAAGAAAGAAAAGAACAAGAAAAGAAGAAGAAGAAGAAGTTGCTGTTGGGAATTTGCTGGGGTTCTGGAGTTCTGGGGATGGACAGAGGGGATGGTGGCGACGAGACGATGGCGACGAGGCGAAATCGTCTGCGGCGAGGTCGTCGTGGCCGTGAGGGGTGAAAGTTGATCGGGAGAAGAGCAGAGGAGCGACAAGAGGGTGTTATAATTTTATTATATATATATATATATATATATATATATATATATATATATATGAGAATAATGGAGGAAAGATGCCATAGGAGAGAATTTCCTCCTATGGCGTCGAGAAAATATAATCTCCATCGTGTTTTCTGACGATCGGCATCCATCATCTTCATTGTTATAATCTAAGATATGAGTACACCAAATTTTATTTGATTCTACAACCTTTTCACCGTTGAATTAGTGGGTTCAAAATTAACGGTTTACCGACAATAGAACTTTTTACATTGCTAAATCAACGGTGAAAAAGTTGTAGAATCACATGAAATTTGGTGTACCCACATCTTAGATGATAATGATGAGGATGATGGAGTCTGATCGTCGGAAAACACGATGGAGGGTGTATTTTTTCGACGCCATAAGAGAAAATTCCCTCCTATGGCCTCTTCTCTCTCTTTCCCTATATATATATATATATATATAGAGAGAGAGAGAGAGAGAGAGAGAGGGCACAGAGAGAGTATGTTATTATGTTTTAATTAATATATTATATTATATATATAACACATATATTAATTTAGTTATATAAAATATTATATATATATATATATATATATATATATATATATGGGATTTTACAAATAATACCGGATTGCTCTGAATATTACTCGTAACCATTCAAAAATCTTGTTTTTCAATATAGAGAATATACGTAAAAGTTTAAACCGTAATGTGATATCCAGTCAATAAAAATGTATACTCCCAGGTACGGATTTACGTAAATATACGTAGCGATCAATAACGAGTCTATTTTAATAAATTTTGGTATGAACATTATATATATGTGCAACCATATGATATGGGGTATGATGACATGCAAGGCTTGATATTAAAATATATTATTTGGTTTTTATTTTGTATTATTAAAAGATATGTGAAATATATTATATGTGTATCATACCTAGATTTGCATGGATATTCTGTACTAGCAAATATTTGATATAATCTTGAACCATGTTGGGTTCAACCATGCGGGTCGGGTCGGATAATACCCATAACTGCTAAATGCACTACCCGTAACTCAAACAACAATAATAAAGAAATCTGTCACAAGATTTGAAATACCCCAAATATATATAGTATAAATGCACTATGGTGTTATATTATACCCAACAACAAAAGAATTTCTTCCGACAAGAAAACACGGATCTAAGAAAAAAGGTGTGGAAACTTCTGTCGGATCTCGTCTTCACGTTCCCAAGTAGATTCTCCGTGCGAACGATTCCCCCTTGAAACAAGTACTGGTGGGTGTTGGGGTAAAAATTTACACCCCCGTTGACCGAGTCAAAGTCAAGATCAACCCCAAGCCAGGTGGGCCCAAGCCCAGGTCAAGCGGGCCCATGCCCAAGTCGAGCCCGCGGCCAGCCTCCTCCATGCCTAAATATAGATCATGTAATAAATAATTTTTATGTAATTTTTTATACATGAATGTATGCAAAACGGGCATAAAGCCAATATTTTGTAAGCCCATGGCTTATGTGCAAAAATGAAATGGCACATGAGCCATGGGATAGGCAAAATGCCATTTTGTGAAGCCCAAGGGGCTATATGCAAATATGTAAGCCTATAAAAGGCAACATGATGAATAAAAAAAAACAACTTTTCATTCCCCCAAAATCTAGGGTTCTTTGTGCCTCCTGCTCCTTCTCCAAGGTTCTAAACTTTCTCATTTCTTTTGAAAAACTAAGCAGTTTTCCACCACAAAACCCATAAAGGGGAACTCAGATCTCCCATTAGATCTCGAAAAGGTGAGATTTTTAGATCTCACATCTCTTGATCATCAAGATCCAGCTAACAGAGGAGGAAGAGGAAGAATCTCTTTCATCAACCATAACATTTTAGGAGTTTAACTCCATATATTTACATAGATATATATATATATATATATATATATATAATAAATATCTCCTTTCTGAAGCATAGCTTCTGATTCTGGGACTAAAAGTCCCTTTGTCTTGCCAGCGCCCAGCGCTCGAGCGCAAAACGCCCACGTGCCGACACGTGGCGCGCTTGCGCTCAGGCGCACTGCGCTCGAGCGCAACGCACCCACGTGCCGACACGTGGCGCGCTTGCGCTCAGGCGCACTGCGCTCGAGCGCAAAGCGCCCATATGCCGACTCGAGCGCAAAGCGCCCACGCACCGACACGTGGCGCGCTTGCGCTCAGGCGCACTGCGCTCGAGCGCACTGCGCCCACGTGCCGACACGTGGCGCGCTTGCCTCAAGCGCACTGCGCTCGAGCGCATTGCGTCCACGTGCCGACACGTGGCGCACTTGCGCTCAAGCGCAAAACGCCCACGTGCCGACACGTGGCGCGCTTGCGTCTGAGCGCACAGCACCTAAGCGCACAGCGCTCAAGACGCTGGCCCCACGCATCCTTTGGATGCATTTTCCCCCCTCTTTCCTTTATATATATATACATATATATATATATACACACATATGTATAAATATTTACACACACACATACTCCGCGACACTGTCCCTGTTAGAAAAAATTTCTAACGGGGCGCTGCCCCGCACCCCACAAGGGGGCTGCTAGCCCCCTTGACCCCCAGCCCGCTATCTGGGTAGCGGGACCCCCGTAAAAACTCTGCGTGGCTCCCGATATATCCAAACCCCCCTTTCAAAACACAACACACGTACACTGCACATTGAGTTCGCATGACCATTTTAACCCGTTAATCGGAGGTTCCCTCGCCCCAAAGGCGAGGGGTAATTAACGGCAGCTTAGTCCGCGGCTGCCGGAGATTTGGATCCCCACAATCAATAAACCCCGGCCTACCCTAGGCAGGGGGAATCTGTAGTACGCCTGACAAGCGCGCGCGTATTCCCATCTCAATGGGGTGACGAAAAACACCCTACAGATTCTGGCACGTCCGGTAGGACCAATCTCTCCTCCCATATTTCGGGTTAAGCGTTCATGCGAGCTCAATCAATGTACATATCTGTACTTATACTAAAATAATGCTCTTTTCATGCAGATTTTCAAGCAATCACCTTTCAACGATGTCTTCGATGATGAACTCAGCTCCCGTCTCCTACACGATGAGGATAGACTCTAGGACGGTCCTTCCGGCCAGTCTCGGGCGACAATGGGAGGAGCCGCTGCTACCATTCGGCTCTATCATGTTCATGCCAGTTGGCGCCATCCCGGCTCCTCAAGCCCCAGTGACAGACAGACCGGTCTCGAAAGGCAAGAGGCCAAATGTGGTGGTCGCGAGGGCACCTCAGCCCAAGCGCAAGTCCGTTTCCGAACGACTCTCCATGGCCCCAGCTGGGGGCAAGGCCATCAGCACCAACAAAGCGACATGGTGTCTCGCGCAAGCTCCGGTAGTTCCCCTGATAACTGCTCGATCGGGTGTCTTCTCTAAGCTCCCCGCTGATCAACTCACAATGGCTTCCCGGATAGCGGATGCCCGCCAAGCCTTCAAAATCGAGAAGCTGAGGGAGAAAAGGCTCAGATATAGAGCCAACAAAAGGGCTAGGGCTACTGCCAGGCTAAACCTCATGAGGTTCGAAGAACAGGGTTACCCCGCCAAAGATGAGGGGATGGCTGAATGTGTTATCCACACTGTCTACGTGGTGGGCACGCACAGCAAGAGCAAGGATGGGGCCACCACATCTCAAATCCAATCTGGCTTGAATGTGGTTGCCACTTCCCAAGAACAGCCGCCTTCGCTGGATGATGAAAACCCTCTCGATGAGGCTGATACGCAGAGAGAGCCCTCAATTCGTGAAGAGTCAGGCTCGGAAAGCGAAGATGAGCCAACTTTCCGTCCTAAGACCGCAGAGCAGCAACTTCTCCAAGAGCTCCGAAAACAGCTCAGAAGCAAAGATAAGGAGATGGCCAAGCTCTACTCAAAGATCGACGACTTGACAAATGTCGTCTTACGGCTTACGGCCCAACTTGCCTCTCAGCCGCCCAAGCAAGCACAGGGCTCAGCTCATGAACCGGGAAACGGTGTCCCGAGACAGCCGACGCCCGTTCCCTCAAATCCAAAAGTGGGCGGACCGCATGAAAATCAGTCGCATCCTATCTCGGGAAATGTCTTGGCTACCGATGACAGTAGCCCGCTAACTCAAGATCAAATCATGGATTTGGTTGCCAGCAAAGTCAAAACATTGGTGGCTGAAGCCGAAGCGCAAAAAGATATCGGCAGTAGTGGGAGACCATATCCTGCTCAGTATGATCTGGTAGAATTTCCTAGCGGCTATGTCATCCCAAAATTCGGAAGATTCAATGGGACGGGAAATGCGAATCAGCACATCGCCCACTTCAAAGCCTCATGCGGGAATACTGGGGGCAATGATGCGCTTCTCCTCTGCCAGTTCGTTAATAGCTTGACCGATGTTGCTTTCGACTGGTACGCGAGCATAACGGATGGCTCCGTTACTACTTTCGTCCAAATGGAATCTTTGTTTCGACAAAGGTTCATGAGCGTCAGCGATAAGATCACCATTGCCGAGCTCGTAAGGACCAAGCCCAAGAACAACGAAAGCAGCACGGATTTTATAACCCGATGGCGCAATCTCTCCGTCAAATGTGAACCACCGATAGAGCAGGACCAATCTGTCAGTCTCCTTGTCGGAAATCTCAACAATTGGATGGCCCCGTTTCTATGCACCGCGGGTCTCAAAACATTCTAAGAACTGACCAGAAAAGTTCAAATGCTGGAGCGCTCAAAGCAGGAGTCCTTCTCGGATTCCCAAAATAACAATAGGTCCTGGAGAAACCGAAAGGACGATAATCGCAAAGGCGGAAATTCCGACGATTCTGAATCTTTCAATGCCTCGGCCAACCGAAATAAGCAAGGGTTGAGCGGGCCTAATGCCAACCAGCTTCGAAAGCCAATGTTCGGAGAGAGAGGAGAATCTCCGCTGAAAGAGAAGTTGGATAAGGTCTATTCCTTCAGAAGGGACAAGATCCGTAAAATATTCAAAGACGCCCTGAAGAACGGTCTACAACTGCCAGAGTCAAAAAGACCGCAGGAAGCGAATAGGACCGACGACCCCAAATACTGCCCCTATCACAGAGTGATAGGTCATGCCATTGAGGACTGCTTCGTCTTCAAAGATTGGGTCGAAAAGCAATACAAGGCAGGAGAGATAGAACTGTCCAAAGGCGTGTTAGCAAGCAGTCCAGCTGTGACCGCCAATTTCATACAAACGGAGACCGAAGTTCTTCGTGAAACTGATTCTCTCAGACATCTGCCTTCCTCTGGGAACAATCGACCACCACGTCATTAAACTGGGAATAATCGACCTCTAAGTCGTTAAACTGGGAATGTAAAAAAAATATATATATGTGTAAATAAAAAAAATGTGTAAATGAAAGAAAAATAAAGAAAAGCTGAAATGATGGGGCAACTCGCAATAAAAATCGGCGAGTAAAATAAAAATGGAAATAAACCCGAAATGATGGGGCAACTCGCATAAAAATCAGCGAGTAAAATAAAGATGAAAATAAAGCCGAAATGATGAGGCAACCGCGAATAAAAGCCGAAATGATAGGGCAATCGCGATCTTCGCGATAAGAAAAGCTGAAATGATAGAGCAATCGCGGTAAAAAAAAAGAGAGAAAAGGAAAAAAAAAGCGGCGAATGATGAGTCGCTCCTGGTACCTTATTCCAGTGTAGCGATGCAGACGCCACCCAAAATCCAATTTCTTAAAATTCTCCCAGCCCTACGGCCAGTCCCCAAATTGACTACCGTATACAATCCACGGGCTCAAATAATTCTCTTCATACCCATGCCCCACCGCAATCACCAGTTACGCGGCTGGTCTCCGTCTTGGGAATTATGCTCCATTGAGAAGACCCACTCATGTGTCCTCACGATACATGAGGAGAAAAAACCTTTGTGGGATCCTTACGACTCACAAAGGGAAAACACACTTAGGAGTCCTCACGACTCCTAAGGAGAAAATACACCTGCGGGATCCTTACGACTTGTAGGGAGAAAATGCTTTATGGGACCCTCACGGCCCATAAAATTGAAAAGTCTTAGGGGATAGGGATCTAAACCTGTCTCCTAAGCCATCGCTCCCCAATCCCCAAGTGGCGAATGATGAGTCGCTCCTGGTACCATATTCCAGTGCAGCGATGCATACGCCAACCAAATTCCAAAACGGCGAATGATGAGTCGCTCCTGGTACCATATTCCAGTGCAGCGATGCAGACGCCAATAAAGCCCCAAAATTTTTATGGCCCTACGGTCTGGATCATACATCCTGCAAAACTGTATACAATCCATGGGCGTAAAATAATCCCAATCTCTCCCGAGTCCTACCGGTGAAACCACATTCAAAGTCCCACCAAAAATAATAAAATAAAAAAAATAATAATAAATAAAAAAGGGTATGTCCACAAGCAAAATGGGCACGGATGAAAACCCGAAAGGGCTCCGTGAGTAAAAACAGCAGGACTGCCGGCGAGTTTGTGAAAACGCGAAAGGGCGCAAACTCGTGAAAAAGAGATGAAATGCACTCACAAAGTCCTCTCGACTTTGTGAGGAGAAAATTCCCGCGTGAGATCCTTACGACTCACAAAGGAGCAACACGCTTAGGAGTCCCCACGACTCCTAAGGAGAAAATACACCTACGGGATCCTTACGACCCGTAGGGAGAAAATGCTTTGTGAGACCCTTACGGCTCACAAAAATTGAAAAGTCTTAGGTGATAGGGACCTAAAACCTGTCTCCTAAGCCATCGCTTCCTACAAATGATGATTCGCTCCTGGTACCATATTCCAGTGTAGCGATACTGATGCCAAGCAAAAACAAATTCCTAAATCCTCCCGGGGCAAATGATGAGTTGCTCCTGGCATTATTCCAGTACAACAATGCAGATGCCAAACCAAAACCAATCCTAAAATCCACTCATGGCAAATGATGATTCGCTCCTGGTACCATATTCCAGTGTAGCGATGCTGATGTCAACCCAAATCAAATCAAACCAACAACCTCTGCGGCGGAATCATGCTTCGTCCCAGAATTTACCCCGTGTTGAGATCATGCTTCGCTTCGGGATACCCACCTTCCCTGCCGGAATTATGCTCCGCCTCGGAATCAAAGCAACTAACAAGCTCTGCGTCGGAATCATACTTCGTCTCAGAGTATACCCCGCGTCGAAATCATGCTTCGCCTTGGTGTATCTGCCTTCCCTGTCGGAATTATGCTTCGGCTTGGAATCAACCAACGACATCATCGTCGGAATTATGCTCCGCCTCGGAATCAAGTCAACCAGCAAGCTCTGCGTCGGAATTATGCTTTGTCTCAGAATGCACCCCGTGTCAAAATGATGCTTCGCCTCGGTGTACCTGCCTTCCCTGTCGAAATTATATTTCGTCTCGGAATCAAGTCAGCTAACAAGCTCTGCGCCGGAATCATGCTCCGTCTCAGAATATACCCCGTGTCGAAATCAATGCTTCGCCTCGGAATATTTACCTTCCTTGTCGGAATTATACTTCACATAGGAATCTACCTCTGCATCGAAATCATGCTTCGGTCAGAATGTCTGCCGCTTTGGAATGATGCTCCGATCCCTGGAATGATGCTCCGCTTCGGAATGATGCTCCGATCTCTGGAATAAAGCTCCGCTTCGGAATGATGCTCTGAACCCTGGAATCATGCTCCGCCCATCGGAATGATGCTCCGATCCCTGGAATGATGCTCCGCTCATCGGAATGATGCTCTGATCCCCTGGAATCATGCTCCGCTCATCGGAATGATGCTCCGATTCCCGGAATCATGCTTCGCTCTTCGGAATGATGCTCCGAACCCTGGAATCATGCTCCGCTCATCGGAATGATGCTCCGATCCCGTGGAATCATGCTCCGCTCTTCGGAATGATGCTCCGAACCCTGGAATCATGCTCCGCCCATCGGAATGATGCTCCGATCCCTGGAATGATGCTCCGCTTCGGAATGATGCTCCGATCTCTGGAATAAAGCTCCGCTTCGGAATGATGCTCCGAACCCTGGAATCATGCTCCGCCCATCGGAATGATGCTCCGATCCCTGGAATGATGCTCCGCTCATCGGAATGATGCTCTGATCCCCTGGAATCATGCTCCGCTCATCGGAATGATGCTCCGATTCCTGGAATCATGCTCCGCTCTTCGGAATGATGCTCCGAACCCTGGAATCATGCTCCGCTCATCGGAATGATGCTCCGATCCCCTGGAATCATGCTCCGCTCTTCGGAATGATACTCCGAACCCTGGAATCATGCTCCGCCCATCGGAATGATGCTCCGATCCCTGGAATGATGCTCCGCTCATCGGAATGATGCTCCGATCCCCTGGAATCATGCTCCGCTCTTCGGAATGATGCTCCGAACCCTGGAATCATGCTCCGCCCATCGGAATGATGCTCCGAACCCTGGAATCATGCTCCGCCCATCGGAATGATGCTCCGAACCCTGGAATTATGCTTTGCTCTTCGGAAAGATGCTCCGAACTCTGGAATCATGCTCCGCCCTTCGGAATAATGCTCCGAACTCTGGAATCATGCTCCGCCCTTCGGAACGATGCTCTGATCTCTGGAATTATGCTCCACGAATCAGAATGGTGCTCCGATCCCCGGGAATCATGCTCCCCGGGATGATGCTCCGCCCCTGGAATGATGTTCTACCTCGAAGTCCAACTTCAAGATCCATCAATTTCATGCACACAACTCAAATGTGCAGTGTGCATTTATTGATGGGGGGCACTTTGTTGGGGTAAAAATTTACACCCCCGTTGACCGAGTCAAAGTCAAGGTCAACCCCAAGCCAGGTGGGCCCAAGCCCAGGTCAAGCGGGCCCATGCCCAAGTCGAGCCCGCGGCCAGCCTCCTCCATGCCTAAATATAGATCATGTAATAAATAATTTTTATGTAATTTTTTATACATGAATGTATGCAAAACGGGTATAAAGCCAATATTTTGTAAGCCCATGGCTTATATGCAAAAATGAAATGGCACATGAGCCATGGGATAGGCAAAATGCCATTTTGTGAAGCCCAAGGGGCTATATGCAAATATGTAAGCCTATAAAAGGCAACATGATGAATAAAAAAAAACAACTTTTCATTCCCCAAAAATCTAGGGTTCTTTGTGCCTCCTGCTCCTTCTCCAAGGTTCTAAACCTTCTCATTTCTTTTGAAAAACTAAGCGGTTTTCCACCACAAAACCCACAAAGGGGAACTCAGATCTCCCATTAGATCTCGGAAAGGAGAGATTTTTAGATCTCACATCTCTTGATCATCAAGATCCAGCCAACAGAGGAGGAAGAGGAAGAATCTCTTTCATCAACCAAAATATTTTAGGAGTTTAACTCTATATATTTACATATATATATATATATATATAATAAATATCTCCTTTCTGAAGCATAGCTTCTGATTCTGGGACTAAAAGTCCCTTTGTCTCGCCAGCGCCCAGCGCTCGAGCGCAAAACGCCCACGTGCCGACACGTGGCGCGCTTGCGCTCAGGCGCACTGCGCTCGAGCGCAAAGCGCCCATATGCCGACACGTGGCGCGCTTGCGCTCAGGCGCACTGCGCTCAGGCGCACTGCGCTCGAGCGCAAAGCGCCCACGTACCGACACGTGGCGAGCTTGCGCTCAGGCGCACTGCGCTCGAGCGCAAAGCGCCCACGCACCGACACGTGGCGCGCTTGCATTCAGGCGCACTGCGCTCGAGCGCACTGCGCCCACGTGCCGACACGTGGCGCGCTTGCGCTCAGGCGCACTGCGCTCGAGCGCACTGCGCCCACGTGCCGACACGTAGCGCACTTGCGCTCGAGCGCGGCGTGCTGCGCTCAAGCGCAAAACGCCCACGTGCCGACACGTGGCGCGCTTGCGTCTGAGCGCACAGCACCTAAGCGCACAGCGCTCAAGGCGCTGGCCCCACGCATCCTTTGGATGCCTTTTCCCCCCTCTTTCCTTTATATATATATATACATATATATATACACACATATGTATAAATATTTACACACACACATACTCCGCGACACTGTTCCTGTTAGAAAAAATTTCTAACGGGGCGCTGCCCCGCACCCCGCAAGGGGGCTGCTAGCCCCCTTGACCCCCAGCCCGCTATCCGGGTAGCGGGACCCCCGTAAAAACTCTGCGTGGCTCCCGATATATCCAAACCCTCCTTTCAAAACACAACACACGTACACTGCACATTGAGTTCGCATGACCATTTTAACCCGTTAATTGGAGGTTCCCTCGCCCCAAAGACGAGGGGTAATTAACGGCAGCTTAGTCCGCGGCTGCCGGAGATTTGGATCCCCACAATCAATAAACCCCGGCCTACCCTAGGCAGGGAAAATCTGTAGTACGCCTGACAAGCGCGCGCGTATTCCCATCTCAATGGGGTGACGAAAAACACCCTACAGTGGGATAACTTTGTTTTTGAGGACTTTTTCTCATCGATCCACAGTCGCCATTGGTCGCTCTTCATACGTTAAATCCTCCCTTACTATCAATTCCGAGTGATCTAGGACGTGCGTCTCATCTCGAACATACTTGCGGAGTTGAGATACATGAAACACGTCATGAACATCCGCCAAGGATGGTGGTAAAGCCAATCCATACGCTACCTCTCCAACACGCTCGATAATACCGAAAGGCCCCACGAATCGAGGACTAAACTTGTCTCGACTACCAAATCGGATCACTGCTCTAGTCGGTGATATCTTCAAGAATACAAGATCACCAACTGCGAACTCTAGAAGTCTTCGTCCAGTATCAGCCCAACTTTTCTGTTGATCTTATGCTATCTTCATATGATTTCGGATCACGTTAACTTTCTCCACCGTTTGCACAATGATATCCGGTCCCAAAAATCTTCTTTCTCCAATATCGTCCCAATAGACAGGCGAGCGACACTTACGACCGTACAATGCTTCAAATGGAGCCATCTGTATTGTCGCCTGAAAACTGTTATTGTATGAAAACTCTCCAAATGCAAATGATCCTCCCATGAACCCTTGAAGTCTAACATGCATGCTCTCAACATATCTTCAAGAGTTTGGATCGTTCTCTCGGACTGTCCATCTGTCTGAGGATGATACGCAAACTTCAAGCGAGTTCTCAAACTTTCTTGTAGACTGCTCCAAAAGTGTGATAGAAATCGAGTATCATGATCAGAAACGATGCTCACATGTACTTCATGCAAGCTCACAATCTCCTGCATGTACCGCTCTTCCAAAGCCTCCGTCGACTGACCAACTCGAAATGGTATAAAATGGGCTGCCTTGGTCAATCTATCGACAATGACCCAAACTGCATTATTGCCCTTTGGACTCCGTAGTAAAGTAGTCACGAAATCCATGATTATGTGTTCCCACTTCCATTGAGGAATCGGAAGTGGTTGCAACAAACCAGCTACCCTTTGATTCAACCTTGATTTGCTAACACACTTGTTCCCCTCCGAATGGCGGCGGAGACGACGTGAGGACGTCTTGCCTGAGATTCGGGGCAGATGCTATATGGTTTTATCCGTCTACCTCTCCGAGTATGCCAAGTTGATTTATGACACCGTGTATCGGAGGTTTAGACGGATGTGGCCGATGTAGCAGACTTTGTCAGATTCCCCCTCGCTAGAGAGGTTTTTGATTGTGGGGACGCTCTTCCCTGCAGGCGCAAGCCCCTACAGTTAATTACGCTACCGCATCGCGGTAGCCACTTTCTCCTACTCCAGAATTTCACTTCGTGTCGTGTGTGTTTGTTTTGTTTATGGTTGCCCGTGGATTGTATACGGAGACTGAGTAATACCGTCGCCCGCAGGACGTGGATTAGTCCAAATCCGTATTTACTTAGATTTGGGTTTGGTGTTTTAGTATAAGGATACGTTAGCCGTGTTGAGGCTAAGATCAACTTAAACGTTCGTTAAGGATACGTTAGTCCTGTTTGAGACTAAGATCAACTTAACGTGATGATCCATTTAATATATGGCCGTCGGGACTCGTCACCTCTCTGACGTCGTTGAAGGATTACAACGATAGGTGTCATAGGAGTTCGGAGATGTACCCTTGAACCGAAGTTGATTAGGGAATATGTAGTCTGTTTGAATGTTTAAGGATACATTAGCCGTGTTTGGGGCTAAGATCAACTTAAACGGGATCGTTTAGATCCGATAAAAGAGCATTTGGAGGCTCTATTGTTCCAGTTTAGAGACGTAGTGGTCCGTGTTCCAGTTTAGGGACATGGGGGTCCATTGCCAGTTTAGGGACGTGGTGGTCCGTCATTAGTTTAGGGACGTGGTGGTCCGATATTAGTTTAAGGACGTTTCGGTCCGACATTAGTTTAAGGACGTTTCGTTCCGACATTAGTTTAAGGAGGTTTCGGTCCGATATTAGTTTAAGGAGGTTTCGGTCCAACATTAGTTTAAGGACGTTTCGGTCCGTTATTAGTTTAAGGACGTTTCGGTCCACGAGTTTAAGGACCCCGCAGTCCGTATTAATGTGTGGTCGTCGGGACCCGTCAACTCTCTGACGTCGTTGAAGGATTACAACGATAGGTGTCAGAGGAGTTCAGAGATGTACTCTCGAACCGGAGGTAAATTGATTTAGGAGAGTAATTTTGCTCAGTCAATTTAATTTGAGGACTTACGGCCACGATTGGGCTAAGTCCAATTGAGAAATGTTCGACACTTTTATTTGTTTTTGGCCTGTACTAGAACTCGGCCCATTTTTAAATAATGCATTGCATTATTTTCTATTTTTGGTTGGTCTCTGCCCATAAAGGATGCAGAGCATCAGTTTATTTTGGGCTCTGCTCATTTATCAATTTTACTTGGGCTCTGCCCTTTTATAAAAGATGCAGAGTATCAATTTTACTTGGGCTCTGCCCATCTATTGCTTTGCAATTTAATTAGGCCTACTAGGTCTTCTTGATTTGGGCCTGGCCCTTTAGGAAATGCATTGCATTTGTCAGGCGCTTTGCGCCAATCAGAGAGCGCAAACGCTTGTGGTGATGACACGTGTCATGCAAGCGCAGTGCGCTGCGCTGGTGCGCTGCGCTTGCGCTGCTGACACGTGGCGTGCTCTGGTGAGTTGCGCCAATTTCAGAGAGCAAAGTTCTATCTTAAAGCGCATAGCGCAAATAGTTCAGATGCTGACACGTGGCGCTCTTTGGTGGCTTGCGCCAATCCAGGAGCGCAATAGTGCAGATTTACAAGTGCAAGGCACTATTAACTTGAGAATCTTTTAGATTCCAGAACCAAAGGTTCATAAAAGAAGTGCAAAGCACTTTTTTTTTCTTGATCTGATTTAGATCAAAGAAAACAAGTTCCTCTTGTTTTTCTTATTTCAGAGAACCCGAGGTTCATAAAAAGTGCAAAGCACTATTTTTATTTGTTTTTTATTGAAGATCATTGATCTTGTTCTTAGATCAATGATCTATTAGAAGAAATTCTTCTATTTTAAAGGTTTTTACCTTTTTTCTTCTTGAGATTTCTTCATAGTTCTCTCTATTTGAAATTTTTTGATTTCTCACAAAATGTTGATGCCTTTGAATTGAGGTCTAGGGTCTTTTATATAGTGCCCATAGATTTATTAGGTTTGTTAAAGAGATCTTTCTCTGAGTGATTTGGGGAATTTTCCCCACCGTTGGATCTTTGATCCAAGGGCTTCTGTTTTACAGAAGACAATATTCTTGTTTTAACAAGAACAGAAAGATCTTTCTGGAATTTAATTCTGTTTGGCACAGATGCACCAGCGCTTGACACGTGTCAAGCAGCGCACAGCGCAGCGCAACTGCGCTTGCGCAACAGTGCTGCCACGTGGCGCGCAGCGCAACAGCGCTTGCGCAACAGTGCTGCCACGTGGCGCGCAGCGCAGAGCGCAGCGTAACTGTGCTAGCGCAACTGCGCTGCCACGTGTCGCGCAGCGCAGAGCGCAAGTCGTCTGTTGCTTCTTTAGTTTTTGTTTTAAATAAAGCCTTGCTCTGATTGGGCGCGCTGCCTTGGGCGCTGTGCTCCTTGCACTGGCGTATCTGATTTTGACACGTGGCGCGCTGCGCGCAGCGCAAGGAATCTGAAGCGTTGCTTCATTTATTTTAACTTTTAATTTTTACTTTAATTTTCAAAGCAGAGTTTTGCTCTGATTGGGGGAAACAGAAGCGTTACTTCGTTTCCCGCCTTGGAATTTGAACAGAGCTTTGCTCTGATTGGGGTAAACAAATGCCCCCCACCGTTGCGCTTATGTGGCGCTCCAAACGTGAGCGCATCAGTGGCAGAATTCCAACCGTCGCGGCAACTTTTGGAAGTTAAAAGGGTACTTGACGTCTATAAATAGGATCTTTGGCCCTCCACATATGATCATCATCTCCAAGAATTTTATTTTCAGAATCTCAGGTCCTTGCTCTCTTGTTTAACACTTTTAAAAGTTCAAACTTTAGAGAATTTTAGGTAAAAAATTAATTTGGATTAAATTAAATCAATTTTAAGAGCCTTGCTCTCAATAGATCCCTGATCTAAAGAAGACCCATTTAGGGTTTCATTTAGCAGAGCTTTGCTCTAAAGGGGTCTAAAGAGGACTAAGGAGAACCCTATTATGGTTCTATTAATAGAGCTCTGCTCTCCTAAGAGGATTTTATTTGCAACTTCTTGACTCATCGGTGGAGCTTTGCTCCTTTTTAAATCATATAGCAAAACTCTTACGAGTTGTTAATTTTGTCGATCTTCTTTTATAGGAGTGATGGATGCCTACATGTACGATCTCGACGAGATTATCTCCTACGGGGACATCCGCCGACTCGGCCGTTCCCAAAATCAAGAATTTACCAATGTCGAATGTGCAGAGATCATGAGTCGCTTTGACGCGTATAACGGTCAACTGCTTTCTCGGCGCTCCCCTCTGTTGAAGCTTATTGTGGGAGCCATCTGGGAAGCGCTTCCCCTATTCTTTACCGGCGTGCCGCTTAGAGCACTGGACGCCGTCGAGGAGAAGGTGCACCCAGTGTACCTGATGAATTTAATCTCGAAGAGACGGCAGGACAATCTTATCGATCTCTTGCACGAAGCCTTTCAACAGTCCGCTATTCTTGCTGCATATCGGAGGGTGGAGGACATCAGTGGGGATCCCGACGCCCGTGCTCGCAAAAGGAAGCACACCAGGATGGTTCGTCAAGCTTGAAAAGTTTTGGACATGGTCACTTTCGAGTTCCTCAATCCCTGTCCAGGATCTGAGGTTCTGCCGTTGTAATTATTTGAATAATGTCTTTATTTATTGTCTTTATGCTTGTAAGAACCCTTTTGTACTATGAATGGAAAAAATTTTATTTCAGCTTGTCTCATTTCTCGTTCCGAGTCTTTTGCACACACATGAATGGATGTGTTTCGAACGCTTGATCAAATGCAAATCGAATGTCCTTTATGTCGCTTCCCTCTTTCTTTTATTATCCGCATGTTACATGGTTGACAAACAATAGAGTAAGCATCTCGATTTCTACAAGAGATAGTGATAGCTTAGGTCTCAGGTTCATGTCTGCTGCCTAAGACTTTTCAACTGTATAAGCCGTGAGGGTCTCATAGAGACTTTTCTCCCTACGGATCGAGAGGATCTCGTAGGTGGATTTTCTCCTTAGGAATCGTGAGGATTCCTAAGTGTGTTTTCTCTTATAAGTTGTAAGGATCTTATAAAAGAATTTTCCCTCTTACGAGTCGAGAGGACTTGTAAGCGGTTGTTTCCCTCCTTATCGAAATTCGACGTTGGAGAGTGAGACCCGTGGATAGTATGCAAGAGACCGTTTTGGGCCGACTTGCAGGGTCCCAGTGCTTAGGAAACAGGCTTCTTTTATGCCCACTGCCTAAGGCTTTATCTCACAAGTCGAGCCGCCTCAAGAATTTCTCGCAAAGATATCAATTTCTTCACAAGTCGAGACGAATCGAGCGTTTCTCGCAAGAACATCCTAACATCGCATTTAACCTCTGCTCTTTACGACAGAAGTCTGTTAGAGTCTGTGGTACTTAGGGTTTTGGCCATCGTACCGTCGCATAAGCTGATATGTTTCTCGATAGGCAATTGTGCTGTTCGAGTAGCCCTGCGACTGCCGTGTTTCTGATCCCTTCGGGGGCTGGACAAGATGTCTTCAAGGAATCTTCCTAGGCAGTTTGACCGTCGGAAGAGCAAGCGTTACGAATTTGTCATGCCGCTTTTTACTTGAGGTTAGGCTCATTTTGGCGAGCCCCGATGAGTCATAACCACTCCGCGCTGGTGTGGGATGATCTCCGATAGTCTTTCAGGTTTTATGTGAGTTGCCGTCAAGACCCTGAAGCTAGGAATTTGGCCTTTGCTTCGTTTTGCTGGTATCGCGTCTGCTGTATCGAGACGAATGTCGCAGTTGTATCTAGGCTGCTGGTGAACCATTGAGGTTTGGAACTAGGGATTTTGCCGTGGCTCCGTTTGTTTGATTGTCGCGTTTGATCCTGGCTGGAAGAAGAACGCTGGGTTGACATCTCGTCTGCTGTATCGAGATGAAATGCCGAGATGGAGCTGGGATTTTGCCGTTGCTCCGTTTGTTTGATTGTCGCGTCTGATCCTTGCTGGCAGAAGAACGCTGGGTTGACATCTCGTCTGCTGTATCGAGACGATCGTCGGGGTGGAGCTGGGATTTTGCCGTGGCTCCGTTTTACTGACCATGGGGCTTTTCGTTGGCATTGTATCTGCATCTTAATGGACTGCGAAAGAACGACGTTGTTAACATCTCGTCTGCTGTATCGAGACGATTGTTGAGATGAAGCTGGGATTCTGCCGTCGCTTCGTTTTGTATTGACCGCGAGGTCTTTTGTTGGCGTTGCATCCGCATCTTGATGGATTGTGAAAGAACGTCTTTGTTAACATCTCGTCTGCCGTATCGAGACAATTATGGAGATGAAGCTTGGATTTTGCCGTCGCTTCGTTTTGTTTCGACCGCGGGGTCTTTTGTTGGCGTTGTATCCGCATCTTGAGAGGCTGAGGAGAAACGCCGTTGGTGATCTCTAAGTTGTCGACGTTGAAACCCTGAAGCTAGGGATCTTCTTTTGCTTCGTTTGTTGACATTGTGTGTGCAACATCGCGACAAATGTCGAGGTTGTCTTTAGGTTGTCTATGAACCGTCGAGATTTGGCTTCGCTTTCTGGTGGAGCCTGTTGGGAAAATATGGTTCCCTCTTTGTTTGCGCCCTTGGATTGCATACATGGATCAATGTGATCTCGCCTGTAGGGCATAAGTTTCATTCATCATTTTTTTAATTTTTTTTCTTTCCGCGATGCTCTATCATTTCAGCTTTATATCGCGAAGGTCGCGATTGCCCAATCATTTCGGCTATTTTTCGCGGTGCCCAATCATTTCGGCTGTTTATTTTATTTTTACTCGCTGCTTTCTATTGCGAGCTGCCCAATCATTTCGGCTATTTTGTGTACATACGTTTTTACTTGCTGCTTTTTATTGCAAGTTACCCAATCATTTCGACTATTTCGTATGCATGTATGGTTCGCTGATTTTTTTTTATTTTTAATATCGCGAGTATGGAACATGGATTCTAACGCCAATATCAGCATCAGTATCGCTACAACTGGAATATTGCCAGGAGCGAATCATCATTTGCCATGAAGGGGCTTGGAATTTGATACCGGTTTAAGCATCAGCATCGCTACAACTGGGATATTGCCAGGAGCGAATCATCATTTGCCTCTGTCGATATTGTAGGGTGTTTTTCGTCACCCCATTGAGATGGGAATACGCGCACGCTTCTCAGGCGTACTACAGATTCCCCCTGTCTAGGGTAGGCCGGGGTTTAATGATTGTGGGGATCCGAATCTCCGGCAGCCGCGGACTAAGCTGCCGTTAATTACCCCTCGCCTTTGGGGCGAGGGAACCTCCGATTAACGGGTTAAACTGGTCATGCGAACTCAATGTGCAGTGTACGTGTGTTTTGTTTTGAAAGGGGTTTTTGGATATATCGGGAGCCACGCAGAGTTTTTACGAGGGTCCCGCTACCCGGATAGTGGGCTGGGGGTCAAGGGGGCTAGCAGCCCCCTTGCGGGGTTCGGGGAAAGTGTCACGGAGTATGTGTATGTGTACATTTGTATACATATGTATATATATAAAAAAGGAGGAAAAAGACATCCAAAGGATGCGTGGGGCAAGCGCCTGGGCGCTGGAGCGCAAGCGCGCCACGTGTCGGCACGTGGGCGCTTTGCGCTCGAGCGCAGAGCGCTGGAGCGCAACGCACCACGTGTCGGCACGAGGGCGCTTTGCGCTCGAGCGCAGAGCGCTGGAGCGCAAGCGCGCCACGTGTCGGCACGTGGGCGCTTTGCTCTCGAGCGCAGAGCGCAAGCACGCTAGAGCGCAAGCGCGCCACGTGTCGGCACGTGGGCGCCTTGCGCTCGAGCGCGAGGCGCTGGAGCGCAAGCGCGCCACGTGTCGGCACGTGGGCGCCTTGCGCTCGAGCGCAGTGCGCTGGAGCGCAAGCGCGCCACGTGTCGGCACGTGGGTGCCTTGCGCTCGAGCGCTAGCGCACCAGCGAGGAAAAAGTGGGGTTTTTAGCCCCGGAAATTCTCTAAAGAGAAAATAGGGTGGAGTTAAACTCCTAAGATGCTTTGGGTTAAGGAAATGGGTCCTTCTTCTTCCTTTGCTGGCCGGATCTTAGAGATAAAGAGATGTGAGTTTAAAAAAATCTTTTCTTTTTGAGATCTGATGGCAGATCTGAGTTCCCCTTAATGGGTTTTGTGGTGGAAAACTATTTAGTTTTGAAAAAGGAAGAGCAAAACTCTTGATTTAATTCAAAAGAAAGAAGAAGGTTTTGGAACCTTGAAGAAGGAAGAAAGATCTCAGATCTGAAATTTTTTTTGGAGAGAGAAAAGTTGTTGAGATATTTCATTATTCTTGTCTTTATAGGCTATACACTTTACACATAGCCCCTTGGGCTTCACAAAATGGCATTTTGCCTATCCCATGGCTCATGTGCCATTTCTTTTTGCACATAAGCCATGGGCTTTACAAAAATTTGGCTTTATTCCTATTTTTCTTACATTTATCCATAAAATAAAATAAAAGAAATACAACAAAATTATTTATTACAAATCTTTTTATCTTGGTATGGGGGGAGGCCGGCCGCTTCATGTTCTGGCTCGACCCGGGCATGGGCCCACTGGATCTGGGCTTGGGCCCACTTGGCTTGGGGTTGACTTTGATTTTGACTTGGTCAACCGGGGTGTAAATTTTTACCCCAATAAATTGCCCCCCAATCAATAAATGCACACCACATATGTGGGTCGTGTGCATGAAATTGATGGATCTTCTTTCACGTGGAGGCGACTTGATTTGGTTCCCGCTTTTTGGGAAGCTGGCACTGCCCTTTTTACGACATGAACGGTCGTTGCTTGACATGTCTCCGAGACGGAGTGTTCGTGATAGACGTTTTCTCTAGCCCGGAGTGATCTGGTTCCCGCTTTGTAGGAATCCTGCGCTGCCCTTTTTGCGACTTGGACGGTCGGTGCTGCCCTTTTTGCGACTTGGACGGTCGGTGCTGCCCTTTTAGCGACTTGGACGGTCGGTGCTGCCATTTTAGCGACTTGGACAGTCGGTGCTGCCCTTTTTGTGACTTGGACGGTCGGTGCTGCCATTTTAGCGACTTGGACGGTCGGTTCTGCCCTTTTTGCGACGTGGACGGTCGGTGCTGCCATTTTAGCGACGTGGACGGTCGATGCTGCCCGTTTTGCGACTTGGACGGTCGATGCTGCCATTTTAGCGACTTGGACGGTCGGTTCTGCCCTTTTTGCGACATGGACGGTCGGTGCTGCCATTTTAGCGACGTGGACGGTCGGTGCTGCCATTTTAACGACTTGGATGGTCGATGCTGCCCTTTTAGTGACGTGGACGGTCGATGCTGCCATTTTTGCGACTTGGACGGTCGATTCTGCCCTTTTAGCGACTTGGACGGTCGGTTCTGCCCTTTTTGCAACATGGACGGTCGGTGCTGCCATTTTAGCGACGTGGACGGTCGGTGCTGCCATTTTAACGACTTGGACGGTCGATACTGCCCTTTTAGCGACGTGGACGGTCGATGCTGCCCTTTTTGCGACTTGGACGGTCGATTCTACCCTTTTAGCGACTTGAACGGTCGATGCTGCCCTTTTAGAGACGTGGACGGTCGATTCTGCCCTTTTTGCGACTTGGACGGTCGATTCTTGATTTGACTTGCTCTGCTTCTTGCAGTGTCAGGGGTAGACTTGACTTGCTCCGCTTCTTGCGGTGTCGAGATTGGATTCTGGCTTGCTCCGCTTTCTGCGGTGTCGGAGTGGAAGTTGACTTGTTGATTTTGATTTGGGTTGACATCAGCATCGCTATACTGGAATATGGTACCAGGAGCGAATCATCATCTGTCATTGAGAGGATTTTGGGATTTTGTCGGCGTCTGCATCACTGCACTGGAATATGGTATCAGGAGCGACTCATCATTCGCCGTTGGGGTATGGGATTTGGAATTTGGTTGGCGTCTACATCGCTGCACTGGAATATGGTACCAGGAGCGACTCATCATTCGCCATTTGGGGATTGGGAAGCGATGGCTTAGGAGACAGGTTTAGATCCCTATCGCCTAAGACTTTTCAATTTTATGGGCCGTGAGGGTCCCATAAAAGCATTTTCTCCCTACTAGTCATAAGGATCCCGCAGGTGTATTTTCTTCTTAGGAGTCGTGAGGACTTCTAAGTGTGTTTTTCCTTTATGAGTCGTAAGGATCCCACAAAGGTTTGTTCTCCTCATATATCGTGAGGACACATGAGTGGGTCTTATCAATGGAGCATCATTCCCAAAGCTGGAGCGCAAGCGCGCCACGTGTCGGCACGTGGGCGCCTTGCGCTCGAGCGCTAGCGCACCAGCGAGGAAAAAGTGGGGTTTTTAGCCCCGGAAATTCTCTAAAGAGAAAATAGGGTGGAGTTAAACTCCTAAGATGCTTTGGGTTAAGGAAATGGGTCCTTCTTCTTCCTTTGCTGGCCGGATCTTAGAGATAAAGAGATGTGAGTTTAAAAAAATCTTTTCTTTTTGAGATCTGATGGCAGATCTGAGTTCCCCTTAATGGGTTTTGTGGTGGAAAACTATTTAGTTTTGAAAAAGGAAGAGTAAAACTCTTGATTTAATTCAAAAGAAAGAAAAAGGTTTTGGAGCCTTGAAGAAGGAAGAAAGATCTCAGATCTGAAATTTTTTTTTGGAGAGAGAAAAGTTGTTGAGATATTTCATTATCCTTGCCTTTATAGGCTATACACTTTACACATAGCCCCTTGGGCTTCACAAAATGGCATTTTGCCTATCCCATGGCTCATGTGCCATTTCTTTTTGCACATAAGCCATGGGCTTTACAAAAATTTGGCTTTATTCCTATTTTTCTTACATTTATCCATAAAATAAAATAAAAGAAATACAACAAAATTATTTATTACAAATTTTTTTATCTTGGTATGGGGGGAGGTCGGCCGCTTCATGTTCTGGCTCGACCCGGGCATGGGCCTACTGGATCTGGGCTTGGGCCCACTTGGCTTGGGGTTGACTTTGATTTTGACTTGGTCAACCAGGGTGTAAATTTTTACCCCAACAGATGTCAAACAAAGGTGGCTTAGTGAACAAGGTTAAGGTCCTGTCGACTAAGGCTTTTGACTTCATGAGCTGTAAGGGTCTCATAAAGGTATTTCTCCCTACAAGTCGTGAGGATCTCATAGGTGTGTTTTCTCCTTAGGAGTCGTGAGGATTCCTAAGTGCATGGTCTCTTATAAGTCGTAAGGATCTTACAAGAGTGCTTTCTCCTTATAAGTCGAGAGGACTTACAAGGGCTGTTCACCGTGTAAACATATCCCTAGTCACGGATGGGACTTTGTTAGGGAAATGTTTATTCGCGCCCGTGGATTGTATACAAGGGTCAATACTAAATCGCTTGTAGGACAGTATCAGAGGGTTGTGGGAGTTGCTTAAGAACAGGTTCAGGTCTCTGTAGGTTAAGACTTTCAAATCTTATGAACCGTGAGGGTCCCATAAGAGGGTTCTCCTTACGAGTCGTGAGGATCTCGCAAGTGTAATTTCTCCTTAGGAATCGTGAGTATCTCTAAGTGTGTTGCTCCCTTGTGAGTCGTAAGGATCTCACGCGGGTGGTTTCTCCTTACAAGGTCGAGAGGACCTTGTAAGTGTCTTTCAACGAGGTTGCGCCCTTTCGGGTTTTCACAAACACTCGCCGGTAGCCCTGCTGTTTTTACTCACGGAGCCTTTTCGGGTTTTCATCCGTGCCCATTTTGCTTATGGACATACCTTTTTTTTAACGAGATTGCGCCCTTTCAGGTTTTCACAAACACTCGCCGGTAGCCCTGCTGTTTTTACTCACGGAGCCTTTTCGGGTTTTCATCCGTGCCCATTTTGCTTATGGACATACCGCTTTTTTTTATCATCACGTCAGCCTGAAGATACTGCGGTAGTAGTTTAAAGACATTTCGGTCATTTGCTAGTTTTAGGACATTGCGATCCAGTGTCGCCGTATTGGAGGCGAATATCTAGTTTATTGACTTTTCGGTCTATGGGGCTTTCTCTATGACTGAACATGATGCCCCCGGCGTATCCATCTTTCTCGGAGCGTGCGGTTGTGGCGGGTTCATCTTCCAGTTTTCGGACAACGCGAACTTGCCCTATTGGTATTGGTCTTCAACCCAGTCCTTGAAGACGTAGCAATTCTCGATCAGATGACCTACCGTTTGGTGGTAAGGGCAATAATTGAGAACGTTAATATCTCCTGGCTGTAACGGACGTTTTGGACTCGGCAGATTGATGAGTTTGTCACGTACTGCCAGCTCGAATAGTCCCCTTGTTTTATCTTGCGGAAACGAGTAAGAACGTTTCAACTTTTGCTAGAGAGGTTGCCGCTTGTTGTTTCGGCAAGCAACCGGTCTAGGGCTACTCGATTGCTGTTGAGTATTGGCTACGGGGGCTGTTTTTCCCTTCCCTTTATCCTTTTTGCTCGATCCCTTGTTTGCGGGGCCGAGATTTTTTCCGAGCAGCGTGCGATTACACGGCTGAGCGTTCTCGCAGCTCCTCAATTCCTTCATTTTTGAAATAGACTCCCCGAGGCAGGGGTTGGGGGTAGCTTCTTCGTCAGAATCGCTTCCAAAGGTGATAATTTGTGATCCCTTGGAGTCGACTATATGACAATCGTCGGCGGCTCTTTTGCGCTCATCTATCGCATTTTTTCGACGTCTACGAGCTTTACATTTTATCCTGTCAAAGTGTTGCTTTTGAGCGACGTACCCTTGCCACCAACAGTTAAAGGATTCGCAATCTTCGGTAGGATGTATGATCTTCTGATGATATAAACAGAAGTTAGGGTGCATCTCTACCTCAGCGAGAGTATTTTCTTCAGAGGGCGGTAGCTTCATTCCTACTGATAGAGCTTTGGCAAACCTTTTCTTCGTCTTGAATTTGTTTTTATCCGCATTGGATGGCTTTTGATCTGACGGGAATGTCTTGGCTTTTTCCAGTATGGCCATCTTACGCTCTTGATTGGCTTTTGCTTTCAGACGAATTTCATTCATGAAGACATCGATCAACTCGTCTGATGGCTATAGAATCTCCGGCTCAGGGTTCGCCATTGGTTTCTCAGCGCAAGGAGCCTCCTCATCCTCTGTCAATGAATGAGAAATCACATGACAAGTCGCTACGTAGTCTTTGGATTCCTCTGATGAATTTTCTCCATCATTTTCGTCCTCGACAAAAGAACAAGTTGCCCCCGGCGTGTCCGTCTTCTTTGGAGAGTGCGGCTGTGGTGGGTTTACCTTCCAGCCTTCAGACAGTGCGAACTTGCCTCGTAGGTACTGATCCTCGATCCATCCCTTAAAGACGAAACAATTCTCGATCGGATGACTTACCGTTTGGTGGTAAGGGCAATAATTGGGATTATTAAGATCGCCTGGCTGCGACAGACGCTTTGGACTCGGTAGATTGATGAGTCTGTTGCGCACTGCCAGCTCGAACAGTCTTCTCGTTTTATTTTGAGAAAACGAGTAAGGACGTCCTAGCCTCTCTTCGAGGGATGGGCGTGGACGCACGTTGTTTTGGAGAACAACCGGTTTTGAGTTGCTAGGCTGTTGTTGAGTATTGGCGACGATGATCGCTTTTCCCTTTCCTTTCTCATTTCAAGAATCGGATTTTGGAGGAGACGGTCCATGGCCCATCTGGTCCATTTGGGCTAATTTGTCGATCAAGGCTTGGAAGGTGGTCGGCCTGAAGAACATCATGAATTGCGAGATGGTCGCCTGCGGATCGAGAGTGCCCACGAACATGCTTACCGCAGGTGCCTCTTCTATGCGTTGTTCGTATTTTGACCATAGGTTCCGCCATCGCGTCGCGTATTGGACCCACGTTTCGCCTGGCCTTATCCTGGCATTTATCAGTGCTGTTATCGGGGTGCGTTCACTAGCACTCGCGAATCTTTATCTAAACAGCAGCTCCATCTCCGCAAATGTTTTGACAGAGTCGTTAAGTAGCTCTGAATACCATTCAAAGGCTGTTTCTGCTAAGCTGTCGACGAATTGGCGTAGCAATAATTTGTCATCGCCTCCAGTATTGCCGCATAAGGCCCTGAATTGAGCGACATGCTGATGCGGATTCCCTGTCCCTTTATATACGTGGAATTTAGGGATCGTATACCCCGGCGGGTAACTGATTTGGTCGTACCAGCTCGGATACGGTCGTCCCGTTTTTACGACCTGACCGGCTGCTTCGGTCGCCTGATGAACCCGGATCTGCTGAGCTATATATTCGTCCAGGTCAGCTTTGGAGATTGCCTCCTTTTTGGCTGTTGACAGAGCCGGAGGAGGATTCGACGTTTCTCGCCTATCATCTTCGAGGATGATCGGGGGATCTTCAGCAGGTGGATCTTGTTGAATCATCATACCCACCAGGAGGGCCATTTTCTTTATGCTGGCTGCTTGTTCCGCAGCTTCTTTATCCTTCTTCTCCAATATGCGATGAAGGAATTCGGCGTCGGTTTCTTGTTCTTGGCGTTCATCTGAAGACGTTTCAGGGCTTTCTTTTGGCCCAGTAAATGCGGCCATCGCGTTCATCATCTCTTGGAGCTTTTGCTGTTGCTCCTGAGCTTTGGTCACCGACCGTGTAAGCGTTCTATGACCCGTCGAAGCGCGGCTGTCTTCCTTTCCTGACGCCATGTACACTGTATGAACTATTATGCCCCCGGACTTAGGGCGTTTAGGTTCACCATCTTTGGCATTTGCCGCGGGCGCGGGGGTTTTCTCCGGCCTTCTTCTTTTGTGGGCCGTTGAAGTTGAAGGGGCTGTTGCAGTGGGCATCCTAGCGATTGTTGTCCTCTGCTGTTTAATAGGGCAGTCCTTTTCTTTTTGCACTTTCGCCTTCTTCTGTTGACGAGAGTGATCTGGGTCGATCACGGAGTCTTGAACCCTCCGCCAAAGCTTGTATATTTTTTAGGACAGCCGTTGAGGGGGCTGTTCTTGCTTTGTTTCCGGAACTCTCTCCGCGGGCGGAGGAGATCTTTTCAATGTAGCGGTTGGAGAGTTCTTACGTACCCTCCTCAGCAGTTCAAAGCTGTTCCCAGTTGGAACAGCAGCGTTGACCTCCACTACTGGAGCAGGTGGAGTTAGCCCTGAGGGGGAGTTGCCCCCTGTCTTCCTTACTCGCCGCCAATGGCGACGTCGAGCATGACGAGCTGTTGGGACTGGCTCGGAGATAGAGACAGCTTCTTTTTGCCCCCTGTCTGAATGAGGCGCAGCTGGTGTTAACCTCTCAAAGACTGAGGTTGTCCTTTGAGGGGTGATATTCAACCTGTCGAAGACAGATCCTCGAGCAGGGGCAGGAGCAGGAATAGTCAATCTTGAAAAGACTGACTCTTTGACAGGGGAAGCCGCCTTGACGACTTCTGGAGCAGCGGCTATTGCCTTCCTTGGGACAACCATTTTAGAGTTCATGGGCTTCCTAGCGGGCCCCTCAGAGTTTTGATCTAGCCTGTCGAAGACGGAGGCTGTTGGTTTGGTAATGGACGACCCGTTGACAGGGGCCGTCGTAGCAGTGAGCCGGTTGTAGACCGACTTCTTGTTCGCTTCTGGTGGAGGTATTGGTATAGAGAAGCTTGCAGGTGGGATCATGGTCCCGAAAAACAGGCCGGTGGTGGCCTGGGTCACCTGTTCTACCGGCAGAGCGAGGAAGGAAGCCGCTTGAGGCCCATATGCTACACCTCCAGGTGAGGTGGAGCGTCCGTTGCAGTGGCATTTCGAGCAGTTGGTGCAGTTAGAGGCCATTGATGCTTGAGTTCTGCGCTAGGCAAAAGACCAAATCTTAGTAACTTGAAATCCAAAGGCAACCGTTAACAAACCGCGATTGGTTCACGAAGACGACACACGAAGTGTGGAGTGGAAAGAGGAAAAGGTCCCACAGGGCGTGCCAGAATCTGTTCCCCTCCGAATGGCGGCGGAGACGACGTGAAGACGTCTTGCCTGAGATTCGGGGCAGATGCTATATGTTTAATCCGTCTACCTCTCCGAGGATGCCAAGTTGATTTATGACACCGTGTATCGGAGGTTTAGACGGATGCGGCCGATGTAGCAGACTTTGTCAGATTCCCCCTCACTAGAGAGGTTTTTGATTGTGGGGACGCTCTTCCCTGCAGGCGCAAGCCCCTGCAGTTAATTACGCTACCGCATCACGGTAGCCACTTTCTCCTTCTCCAGAATTTTACTTCGTGTCGTGTGTGTTTGTTTTGTTTATGGTTGCCCGTGGATTGTATACGGAGACTGAGTAATGCCGTCGCCCGTAGGACGTGGATTAGTCCAAATCCGTATTTACTTAGATTTGGGTTTGGTGTTTTAGTTTAAGAATACGTTAGCCGTGTTGAGGTTAAGATCAACTTAAACGTTCGTTAAGGATATGTTAGTCCTGTTTGAAACTAAGATCAACTTAACGTGATGATCCATTTAATATATGGCCGTCGGGACTCGTCACCTCTCTGACGTCGTTGAAGGATTACAACGATAGGTGTCAGAGAAGTTCGGAGATGTACCCTTGAACCGAAGTTGATTAGGAAATATGTAGTCTGTTTGAATGTTTAAGGATACATTAGCCGTGTTTGGGGCTAAGATCAACTTAAACGAGATCGTTTAGATCCGACAAAAGAGCATTTGGAGGCTCTATTGTTCCAGTTTAGGGACGTAGTGGTCCGTGTTCCAGTTTAGGGACATGGGGGTCCATTGCCAGTTTAGGGACGTGGTGGTCCGTCATTAGTTTAAGGACATTTCGGTCCGATATTAGTTTTAAGGACGTTTCGGTCCAACATTAGTTTAAGGACGTTTCGGTCCGACATTAGTTTAAGGACGTTTCGGTCCACGAGTTTAAGGACCCCGCAGTCCGTATTAATGTGTGGTCGTCGGGACCCATCAACTCTCTGACGTCGTTGAAGGATTACAACGATAGGTGTCAGAGGAGTTCAGAGATGTACCCTCGAACCGAAGGTAAATTGATTTAGGAGAGCAATTTTGCTCAGTCAATTTAATTTGAGGACTTACGGCAACGATTGGGCTAAGTCCAATTGAGAAATGTTCGGCACTTTTATTTGTTTTTGGCCTGTACTAGGACTCGGCCCATTTTTAAATAATGCATTGCATTATTTTCTATTTTTGGTTGGTCTCTGCCCATAAAGGATGCAGAGCATCAGTTTATTTTGGGCTCTGCTCATTTATCAATTTTACTTGGGCTCTGCCCTTTTATAAAAGATGCAGAGTATCAATTTTACTTGGGCTCTGCCCATCTATTGCTTTGCAATTTAATTAGGCCTACTAGGTCTTCTTGATTTGGGTCTGGCCCTTTAGGAAATGCATTGCATTTGTCAGGCGCTTTGCGCCAATCAGAGAACGCAAACGCTTGTGGTGATGACACGTGTCATGCAAGCGCAGTGCGCTGGTGCGCTACGCTTGCGCTGCTGACACGTGGCGCACTCTGGTGAGTTGACCAATTTCAGAGAGCAAAGCTCTATCTTAAAGCGCATAGCGCAAATAGTTCAGATGCTGACACGTGGCGCTCTCTGGTGGCTTGCGCCAATCCAGGAGCGCAACAGTGCAGATTTACAAGTGCAAGACACTATTAACTTGAGAATCTTTTAGATTCCAGAACCAAAGGTTCATAAAAGAAGTGCAAAGCACTTTTTGTTTTCTTGATCTGATTTAGATCAAAGAAAACAAGTTCCTCTTGTTTTTCTTATTTCAGAGAACCCGAGGTTCATAAAAAGTGCAAAGCACTATTTTTATTTGTTTTTTATTGAAGATCATTGATCTTGTTCTCAGATCAATGATCTATTAGAAGAAATTCTTCTATTTTAAAGGTTTTTACCTTTTTTCTTCTTGAGATTTCTTCAGAGTTCTCTATTTGAAATTTTTTGATTTCTCACAAAATATTGATGCCTTTGAATTGAGGTCTAGGGTCCTTTATATAGTGCCCATAGATTTATTAGGTTTGTTAAAGAGATCTTTATCTGAGTGATTTGGGGAATTTTCCCCACCGTTGGATCTTTGATCCAAGGGCTTCTGTTTTACAGAAGACAATATTCTTGTTTCAACAAGAACATAAAGATCTTTCTGGAATTTAATTCTGTTTGGCGCAGATGCACCAGCGCTTGACACGTGTCAAGCAGCGCACAGCGCAGCGCAACTGTCCTAGCCCAACTGCGCTGCCACGTGGCGCGCAGCGCAGAGCGCAGCGTAACTGCGCTAGCGTAACTGCGCTGCCACGTGTCATGCATCGCAGAGCGCAAGTCGTCTGAAGCGTTGCTTCTTTAGTTTTTGTTTTAAATAGAGCCTTGCTCTGATTGGGCGCGCTGCCTTGGGCGCTGCGCTCCTTGCACTGGCGTGTCTGATTTTGACACGTGGCGCGCTGCGCGCAGCGCAAGAAATCTGAAGCGTTGCTTCATTTATTTTAACTTTTAATTTTTACTTTAATTTTCAAAGCAGAGGTTTGCTCTGATTGGGGGAAACAGAAGCGTTGCTTCGTTTCCCGCCTTGGAATTTGAACAGAGCTTTGCTCTGATTGGGGTAAACAACACTAAGCACTTCGATACATAGCGAGCAATCTCCTTTTTTATGCCTTCTTACCAGAAATATTGTCGCAGATCTCTCATCTTTGTGCCTCCTTGATATACGGAATATGCGGAACTATAAGCCTCCTTCAGAACTTCTTCACGAACGTCTCCTTTAGGCACACATAAACGGCTCTCATATCATAACGAACTATCTTCATGAATTAACAAGTCTGTTCAAAGTCCCGCTTCTACTTATTCTCGAAACTTTTGCAATCTTAGATCGTGCGACTGTGCTGTTTTAATGCTATCGATCAAGGATGACTGTACTTGCAACTGCATCAACCGTCCCGAAAAATTTGATAGTACAATCTCCAACTCGGACCTTTGAAGATCAGCTATAATCTCCTTCTGTGCAGTCAACATCCGTATCGCTAGCAACCGACTTAGAGCATCTGGCGTTACATTAACTTTCCCCGGATGGTATTTTAGATCAAGATCATCAGCCATCAACTCTAACCATTTACGTCGCCTCATGTTGAGCTCTTTCTGTGTGAACACCTATTTTAGGATTTTGTGATCGGTAAATACTTCTACCCATTCACCCAATAAGTAGTGTCTCCAAATCTTCAAAGCGAAAATCACTGCTGCTAATTCCAAATCATGGGTTGGATAGTTCTTCTTATGAGTCTTCAATTATCTCGACGCATAGGCTATGACCTTCCCATGCTGCATTAGAACACATCTCAAGCCTTTCCCAGATGCGTCACTGTGAATCACCAGCCCTCCGGAACTGTCTGACACTGTCAAGATAGGAGCGGTGGTCAATTTTTGCTTCAACGCTTCAAAAACTGACGCACATTTCTCCGTCCATACGAACGGTACCTCCTTTCGTGTTAGCTTGGTCAATAGTTCTGCTATTCGAGCGAAGTTTTCCACAACCTTCTATAATATCTGGCAAGCCCAAGAAAAACTTTTGATCTCCCCTACATTCTTTAGAATTGGCCAATCATGAACCGCTGCAATCTTTTTAGGTTCAACGGCAATTCCATCTACGGATACAACATGGCCTAAGAACTTCACTTTTTCGAGCCAAAACTCGCACTTGCCCATCTTAGCATATAACATTTCTTGTCTCAACGTTTGCAGTGCGATTCTAAAGTATTCTGCATGATCTTCTTTGCTCCTCGAATAAACCAGAATATCATCAATAAACACCACTACGAACTGGTCCAGATATGGTGAAAAGATTCGGTTCATCAAGTCCATAAATATTGTCGGTGCGTCAGTTACTCCAAATGGCATCACTGAGTACTAGTAATGCCCATATCGAGTTCGGAACACTATCTTGCAAATGTCTTTTGATTTCACCCGAACTTGATGATATCCGGATCGCAAATTCAACTTCGAGAAAACCCTTACGCCTCTGAGTTGATCGAATAATTCGCCGATGCGAGCGATTGGGTAGTCACCAGATTTAATTCTCGATAATCGATGCACATCCGTCGTGTGCCATACTTCTTCTTGACTAGAAGAACTGGAGCTCCCCATGGTGAATTGCTGCTACGGATCCAACCCTTCTTTAGCAATTCGGCAACTTGTTTCTTTACCTCTTCCAGTTCTACCGGTGACATCTGATAAAAGCTTTCGAATTGGTTCTGCTACAGGAATAAGATCAATCGCGAACTCCACATCTCGTTTAGACGGTAAACTCGAGATGTTCTTGAACACATCCATGAAATCCCGAACTGCTATCAGCGCTTCATCTGCAACTTATTTATGAACTTCTCCCTTCAGTAAACGGTTCCTTTCATCATGAATTTACAAGTTTGTTCTAAGAATTATGGGTTATCAGCCCACCACTCTTCCGCTGCGCTACTCTGATAATTTGAGGCGGGTCTATCAAAACTTCTTCAATCAACATCTTACATCTGATCGTCTTTGAAGCGGTCTGTACCAGCTTCCGCTTGAGTTAATCTCGAACTACTACAATCATCAAAACTTCTCTTATGTTTCTCCTTGTTTTTCGAAACGCAAACGGATTGGTTCTTACAGAACGAGTGAAAAGATATAACGTGGTTGCTGGATTCAAACTCACAATAAGACATAAACTCGTAAGTAATGACGCCGAGAGAAAACAAGGTAATACAACGACTATAAGCCTAGAAAATGAATCAAAATAGGACTCCAGGTTACCAAAATAGAGTACCGCGTTGTAACCATGCCGCGGTACATAGTTACAATCACATAACTTCATTCAAGTCCTACTATCCGAATCGAGGGAATAATATGGGAGAAACAATAAGGAACAAAAAAGATTCCAAGTTGAGATGCAAAGTCATTTCCATATCGTCAAGATAAAGAGTCAAGGGAAAGATAGGATTCAAGAATCTAAATGACACGACAATAATGTGGCAGGACATGTTCCTAATTCCGGGTTTTCTGGTTAGTGTATTGGGTTCAATAACCAACTACAAAAAAACCAAACCCGACTAACCCTAAATCCTAGGGCTCTGATACCAAACAAAGCCTATCACGTCTCGCTTTCCAAGATACGTAACTACGGCACATGACAGAGCCAACCATAGTACCTGTGGTTAGGAATCATCACTCCATAATCACATTACGGATGTGTATCAGATATCAAGAACAGTAAAATATAAATCTAGCTAACACGTGTCCATCTGGCACAATAAATAGAATCAAGAAAATGCATAAAGCGGAAACGAATTATGATCCAATAAACAATAGCATCTGAATCATGTCCCAATATGGACTCACATCAATAGAACTAAAACTGCTGAAATAAATAAACTAAGAGTCTCTAAACTAAATAGCTAGCTCATCATTGCTCGGCTTGATTGCTAAAGTACTCTTGATCTTTCTGCAATAAATGTAGAGGAACTGGGCCATGCAAAACCCAGACGTCAATGCGTCATAATATCAAAATAATAATAATAACCAAGATATGATTAAACAAGAATGTAAATAAATAACACGGATTTAATAGTGAGCTGTATGTATATGATGTGTATCCTAAAATCTGTTTCTTCTAGGTTATCTATTCTAGAAGTTTTTGAAATCAATTTAATGGAATCGTCGATGTAACTCAATAGTATCCCGAGACCACGGTCAAGATTCTCGGACTGAATCCGAGACGTGCCGCTAAGCAGTAAACAGGTAACATGTATAGATGAATGATGTTGGCAGCATCATTCCGGGGCTGGCCAAGCCCGTAGACTGATCAGTGTCTGGAGTATCGAACCGTTGAGTTACAAGTCAGGTTTCATTATTGATTTCCCATTACCCTCAAAGTTTTGTGTTCAAGTTAGGTATTGCTGATATAAATCTAATGCCAACACAGGATCAAGCAGGTACAAGTCTTGTCTAAACAGACAACAAGTCACGTCCGTCAGGACAATAATCAGAG
Organism: Agapanthus africanus; assembly: GCA_030015575.1. NCBI lineage: Eukaryota > Viridiplantae > Streptophyta > Magnoliopsida > Asparagales > Amaryllidaceae > Agapanthus > Agapanthus africanus. The sequence continues at coordinate 392,920 of JASDDO010000291.1, forward strand.
TTGTTGGTATTAGCAATAAGATCCAAATAATAAGTCTGGTAATGTGTCATGAACATACCATGTACTGTATATTAACTAAACAGATACCAATATAAAACTATAACCAATATCTAAACACGGTAAACACAACTAATGTCAGGATGCATATGTATCTATCTATAATAACCGTTATACGTCCATTACCATGTATGATGCAATATAGATAACATATTGAACTGATATAGTATTATGATAATATCATGATGTTCAGGCATGCATTAGATAAGCTATTTTCAGTATGGATATAGACGGATGCTATAAAACTGTAAATCGGTAATTTCTGCAGTATAGTAAAACACATGCATTTAATTTATTAAATAAATATTGATATAATAAAATAGCATGTTACAAGTTTAGAACTTGCCTGATCGGATCTCACTCGAGATACGGATACCACATTCCGATGTCGAAATAAAATCACGACGCAAATTTACGCATGCAGGACAGGACCTAGCTGAGTAGCTGCGTGACATGGTGACCGGCTAGATGACGACGGTGGCTGGATCGTATGGATCGTCGACGACGTGCGCAACTCCAGCGAAACGGCCAGAAATCAAGAAAGAAAAGAAGAAGTTGCTGTTGGGGGTTTGCTGGGGTTCTGGAGTTCCGGGGATGGAAAGAGGGGATGGTGGCGACGAGGCAGAGTCGTCTGCGGCAAGGTCGTTGTGGCCGTGAGGGGTGAAAGGTGATTGGGAGAAGAGTAGAGGAGGAAGAAAAGGATGTTATAATTTTATTATATATATATTAGAGAGTGAGAAAAGAGAGACAAGAGAGTATGTTATTTTGTTTTAATTAATATATTATATTATATATATAACAGTTATATTAATTTAGTTACATAAAATATTATATATATATATATATATGAGATTTTACAGATAATACCGAATTGCTCCGAATATTACCCGTAACCATTCAAAAATCTAGTTTTTCAATATGGAGAATATACGTAAAAATTTAAACCAAAATATGATATCCAGTGAATAAAAATGTATACCCCCAAATACGGATCTATGTAAATATACGTAACGATCAATAACGAGTCTGTTTTAACAATTAGGGTATGAACATGATATATGGGTGCAACCATATGATATGGGGTACGATGACATGCAAGGCTAGATATTAAAATATATTATTTAGTTTTTATTTTGTATTATTAAAAGATATGTGAAATATATTATATGTGTATCATATCTAGATTTGCATACTAGCAAATATTTGATATAATCTTAAACTATGTTGGGTTCAATTATGCGGGTCGGATCGAATAATACCAATAACTGCTAAATGCACTATGCGTAACCCAAACAACAATAATAAAGAAATCTGTCGCAAGAATTGAAATACTCCAAATATATATAGTATAAATGCACTAAGGTGTTACAACCGGGAGTTGAACCGAGTTACAATTAAAAACAAGTATTCTATACCTCGAATTGATGACTTGTTCGATCAGTTATGTGGTGCTCGTGTATTCTCTAAGTTGGATCTTCGGTCAGGGTACCATCAAGTTCGGATTAAAACGGAGGATGCATGCAAGACAGCTTTCAGAACTCAATACGGTCATTATAAGTTTTTAGTGATGCCATTCGGTATTACTAATGCCCCAGCCGTATTTATGGATTTAATGAACCAAGTTTTCTTGCAGTACTTTGATCAGTTTGTCATAGTTTTCATCGACGACATTTTTGTGTACTCCAAAAGTAAGGAGAAGCATGTCGAGCATCTGAGAATCGTATTACAAATACTGAGACGGGAGAAGTAATACGCCAAACTTAGTAAATGCGAATTTTAGCTTGAACGAGTTCAATTTTTAGGTCACATTGTTTCTTGAGATGGTATCTCAGTAGACCTGGCGAAAATTGAGGCGGTGAAAGATTGGTCAGCACCAAAGTCAGTAGCGGAGATTAGAAATTTCTTAGGATTCGTAGGCTACTACCGGAGATTTGTTAAAGATTTTGCGCGAGCGGCTGAGCCGTTGACAAGACTTACTCGGAAGGGAGTGCCGTTCATATGGTTAGAAGAATGCAACCGAGCGTTTGAGCTATTGAAGGAGAAATTTACAACTGCACCCATATTAATCGTATCAGATGGGACAGGAGGACTAGTGATTCATAGTGATGTTTCCGGTAAGGGGCTAGGCTGCGTCTTGATGCAGCGTGGGAGTGTTGTAGCTTATACCTCGCATCAATTGAAAACACACGAGAAGAATTACACAACCCACGATTTAGAGTTGGCCGCAGTAATTTTTGTTCTGAAGATTTGGAGGTATTATCTTTTGGAAGAACGAGTGGAAGTCTATACGGACCACAAGAGCCTGAAGTATGTATTCAAACAAAAAGAGCTAAATATGAGACAGCGCAGGTGGTTGGAGTTCATGGCTGATTATAATCTTGATTTTCAATATCACCCCGGAAAGGTAAATGTGGTACCAAATGCTCTCGGCCGAAAACCAACAACGATGTTGTTGACTACCTAGAAGGAAATCCTTGATGAGTTTCGGAGACTTGATTTGAAAGTGGTAGAACATGGGACACACAGACAGTATTGGCAACTATAAATGCAGTCTTCGTTAGTAGATCGTATTAAAGTTGTATAGGCTGGGGACCCGCAATTGCAGAAGTTCCGTGGATTAGTAGAGGCCGGATTGAGAACGGATTTATTGATACACGAAGATGGTTCTTTAAGATTCGTCAGTCGACTATGCGTGCCAAAGGGCGAGGTTCGAGACGAAGTATTAAAGGAAGCGCACAGTTCAGCCTATTCAATGCATCCGGGTGGCACCAAGATGTATAGAGATGTTAAACAACACTTTTGGTGGAATGGCATGAAGAGGGAGATTGTCCGCTGTGTGTCGAAATTCTTAATGTGCCAGCAGGTGAAGGCCGAATATTAGAGAGTGGTCGGTCTTTTGCAACCACTTCCCATTCCTCAATGGAAGTGGGAACACATCACTATGAACTTCGTGACGGCTTTACTATGGAGTCCTAAGGGTAATAACGCTATTTGGGTCATCGTTGACCGTCTCACAAAGGCGGCCCATTTTCTGCCCTTTCAAGCGGGACAATCGATGGAGACGTTGGCACAGAAATATATGCAAGAGGTCGTAAGGTTACATGGGGTGTCTATCAATATAGTATCAGACATAGACATAAGATTCCTCTCATATTTTTGGAGAAGCTTGCAAAAGAGCTTAGGCACTCGTCTCAATTACTGTACAACTTACCACCCTCAGACTGACGGACAGTCTGAACGTAAGATACAGATATTAGAAAACATGTTGAGGACAAGTATGCTAGATTTCAAGGGATCGTGGGAGGATCACCTACACTTGGTAGAATTCTCTTATAATAACAGTTACCAGGCAAGTATTCAGATGGCCCCGTTCGAAGCACATTACGAACATAAGTGTCGTTCCTCACTTTGCTGGGATGATATGGGAGAGCGAAGATTGTTAGGACCAGAGCTCATAACCCAAACCGTTGATAAGATCCAGTCAATCAGAAACCGTATCAAGACAGCACAAGATCGTCAAAAAAGTTGGGCAGATGCTAGTCGAAGACCTCTTGAGTTTGGTGTAGGAGATCATGTTTTCCTTAAGATTTCGCCGACTCGAGGAGTAATTAGATTCGGTAGTCATGGGAAATTCAGTCTCCGATTTATCGGACCATTCGAGATTGTGGAGTGTGTTGGAGTAGTGGCATACAGATTGGCTTCACCACCCTTTTTGACTGGTGTACACGATATATTCCTTGTATCTCAGTTACGCCGGTAAGTTCGCGATGACAGTCATGTTCTCGATCACTCTGAATTAACCTTGAGCACTGATCTCTCTTATGAAGAGCAACCTACAGCTATTGTTGACCGTAGAGAGAAGGTGTCGAGGAATAAGATCATCCCTTTAGTTCTTGTATCTTGGGACGGACGTTCACCTAGAGCATCCACTTGGGAGCGTGATGACGAGATTCGTCAAAAGTACCCACATCTGTTTCCTTAATCTTGTAGTTTGTCCTTCCAGTTTCGAGGACGAAATTTTCTATAAGACGGGTAGGATGTAACACCCTAGTTTGGATGCAATATTTCTAGAGTTATCGAAATATTATTTTTCATTAATAAAACTTTTCCTATAATTTTAGGATTTACTTTAGGGTTGATTGCTTATATATTTATAAGATCTTTTGACATATACGATTTTGATATGAAAATCTTCAGTCTTTAGATAATACATGTTAGTTCTTTAGTGGCAACAAAACAATATTTTCATATCTTAAGATTCTTAAACTAATCTATTAATATTTGGTTTGCAAATATATTTCTTTGCCTAATTTCATTTGCTGTTGACATGGGAATAAGTAAAATACACGGCAAATCTCTAAACAAACGCATATATATATATATATATATATATATATATATATATATATATATATATATATATATATATATATATATATATAACACCAATAATCTCTCTCTCTCTAAATTTATATATAAAAAAGAGAAAAGTATGTTTGGATACACACACACACAATTATATGCTAAGTGTGGTGTACTATTGGAAAACTTTAACTTATGGCTAAATCAATCCAGACAGAGTGTATAACTCAGATCGCAAGTCGAACTCTAGACGAGATCGTGCCTCGCATCTTCGTACATCGTTTTCCCGCGATCATCATCTACAAGGCAAGTATTCTTGCTTTAATTTTTGATCGATGCAACATCGGTAATCCTTCGAATATTTTTTTTTAACCTGCACCGTTCGAATAAAAAAATGTGTTAGTACTCAGTTTCTTTTTTGTTGTTATAAAAACATAGATTTTTATGCAGCAAAGTGAGAAAAATTAGTTTAAGTGTGGATCTAAAATGAAATTTATTCTTAAATACAAATAAAGTTTGAATGTTGCTAACCTATTATATATATATATATATATATATATATATATATATATATATAGCCTATAATTAGTATATCCATACTATGGTTAACGGTAAGGATAACATTTGTGACTTATACTAGCTTATACATCGCTTTTATGCTGTTACTATTACCAGATAATGATTACATTTGACATGTCATGATTATTTATTACTCCAGTCAATTTACTTAAGAACGAGATCTCTAATTATAATACTGAACTACATTGTTAGTTATATGTATGCCCTAAAGGCCATTACTGTACATATGATTTATATTGTAGTGGATGCTTGGACATATATAGGAAGGACTTTCTTGCTCGACATGATAGTATGCTATCTGGTTGCACTTTATCTTAACATGTAAACAAATACTGTTTTGTAATCGCATGTTGATAAAGCCCTTAAGATGATTACTTGACTACAAGGATTATGATGCAGATCATGCTAGTGGGGACATGGTAGTCGATAAGTACATCCTTCTTATGTTCCTAGTCGCGGGAGTATCGAGACAGGGTATCGATACTCCAGTGTAGACTAGCGTATGCGCTTCTCGACCCATATGATGGGCGATGGATGATCCCCATATCCATTGGTGTTTGACATCAGAGAAGGTATACGGGTGCTCATTGGAGACTAGGTATACTGGACGGACTCGCCGAGAACTCCTAGATGGTATTATACCTATCGTCAGATGGCAGTTCTCTGGTGACACTGGTACAGGTTAGTCTGTAGATCCGAGATCGTCATAGAGTCTTGTGTGATTCCCACCGTGCTTTGATTTCTACCTTACCACGTTCAAGAGAACGTGCAAAACGGTGGCCTTTGGGTACACTCCCGAATCACATGGAGGCAATGAGCGATGGGAAGGGTTTCGTCTCTCCCGGTATTTGGAGTTGATGTTGAGTTGTGTTCGATTGGCTATAACTGGAAATCCCTGGCCATGGTTGCTGAGATTTACTGGTAAGTGTTATCAGTAGTTTCTCAAACTGTTATGGACCTCATATCGACACGACTTATCGGTTACTGGGGTTTGACGTTTACCACCTCTAGACTGGATATGCGATATTTCAGACGAAGAGACCGGACTGTACGGTAGTGTTACTGATTTGATTCGCATGAGTTATAGCAGGCTAGCTTGTTGATCTTCTGATCGCTCAATACCCAGGTGGCCGTTACGTTTAGCAGACCGCTTGCGGCTTGTGGGTGTTTGATATGATCATCACCTACTGCCGACGTATTGACGAGTCTTTAGAGTCCTACACAGATATTTCTTGGTTCATGCGAAACGGAGTAGGAGCACATATGTGATATGTGCGGGACCGAGATTAATGCGAGTATGTGATACCGCATTCTAATCTCGCGATATGTGATATCGGTCGGTTATATGTATTATAGCCAGATTATTAAATCAAGAGTTGATTTAATAATTTAATGTATAATTATATATATTTGATATATTAAATTACATTCACTAATATTATCTCACTTAAGATTTCTTTTCTCACTTTTTGATACATTAATATATATATGTGATATATATTAATTGTATTCTTTTAGCATATAATATATATATGATATATATTATTGTGTCATGCTAGGTTACACATGCAACATGTATGAGACTAACACCATGTTAGGGTTAATATTTATTCTTAAGTAATTACAAATTAGTGGAGATATTTTGATGGTTGGAAGCTTGGAGAAGCTTTAAGATAACCATTGACTTAGTCCACTCTTTTGTTTTCCTTAAGATATTTATTAACTCAACCATTAACCATACATAATAGTTAACTCTCTACAAGGGTTAGATATATGATATACTCACCCATGGTTGCAATTTTAACCTGAATGGATTCATTCTTTCATCACTTGAGTTTCATCTTCTTCCTCCTCATTTTAAGGTTTCTAGCTTTTGACAAAGTGATGAAAGATTGTGAGAAAACCAAATCCAAAGTGAGCAATATTCCTACTTCATCATCCTTACTATTAGCCATTTAGTTTAGGGTGTTTGCTTCACTAATTTACACAATTAGTGAAGAGATAGTATGAGCTAGTGTCTTCTCGACGTAGATCATCTTCAGCCTCGAAGACTTCGAAGCAAGCTTGTTCGTTTCTTCGTGGGAGCCTCTCTAGAGTCCGGATGTTCGTGATCGCAACGAAGGGACTTCTACATGGAGCTATTGAAGTGAAGGACCGGTTTACAAAGGTTGTATTCCTTGTTCACTTAGATATAAAGTGTTTACATATTATGTTTAACCCTAAGTCTCTAGTTAAAATTTTGGTTAGGGTTTATTTAGCACCCTAAAAATTTTAAAGTAGCATGATTGATGCTTGCCAAAACCTTCACAAGGTGTTAAGCTAACCCTACAGTGGTATCAAAGCCAGGTTAGAGTATTAGGAGTTGTCTAGACATAGTTTAAAGTCCGGTCGAACTCCGAAACCCCTAAAAATCCCACTTTCTGGAAAAAATTTCAAAAGTTGAAAATTTTCATATTAAAAATACTCAGAAAATCATGCAGAGAATTATAAGGATTACTGTGAAGTACGAAGCCATAACTCACTCAAGGGACCGCGGAACCGCAGCCAAACCATGCGTTTGGCGGCGGTTCCGCGGCTAACTTTGGGAGTTAGGGGCTAATACTTCAGAGCTTTATTCCTGGGTACTTTTTCATGCTTCTGGGAATTTTTAATTCTACTCAAGTGTTGAGCTTTCTGGGAAATATCGGGAACTCGTTGATTTGATCGGAAAGTTTAACTTCGTTTAAGTTTTTCCGAGTAATTTAGAAAGTGTTAAAAGGTTCGAACGGATATCAATAACTCACTTTTTCCCCCGTCGGAAAACTTTCAAGTGTTGGATCTTTCCTGAGTGTAAAACTTTCAGAAAATCATGTAAGCGAATATGTGGACCCTCTAGAAGAACGTAACCTTAACTCGATTATGTGACCGTCAAAACCGCCACTGAACCATATGGTTTGTAGTAGTTTAGCGTTGCCATATGTGAGGCGTTGGTTTGACACTTCTACGGCTGGTTCATAGAGGCTGTGACATGTTCTGGGATTTTTTGAACTCCGCTCAAGTGTTGAGCTATTTGGGAAACCTTAGGTATTTGTTTATTCGATCGGAAAGTTTAACATTGTCTATTTATCTGGAATGTGATACAATATGTGGAATTCATATTGTTAGGCATGAAATGTGAAGCATGTGATATTTCGGATTTAAGATATTTAAAGTGATTGTGGATTCCAAATGTTGTAGTTTTTCACTTTCTTTTCTGCGACTGTAAGTGTAATATGTGGTGTATCGCCGGTTTCGGTGCTATATGTCAACGACAACTGGGATACGCATATTTACTTACGTTGATGATATGCGATGTCATGTGTTGCTGTGATATGTTATATTGGATCGTCGTGTTTTGAATAGCCGGGGGTTTTTATGTGAGATGAGAGTTTTTCATTTTCATTCATGTAAAATTCATTGTATGTAATATTCTTTTATTGGGGCACTTCCGGGTTGAGAATGATATCACCATTGTATATTATTTACTTTTCCGCATTAAGATAGACCCAAGACGGGGAGGACAAGTAACCGGGTTCTAGGGTACAGTGGGAGACCATCTCGAGCTAGGAGTCGAGATCGGGTCTCCTAACTCTAGAATTGGTAGGGTTGCTTGCCGCTCTCGTAGGGGTCTAAGGATGTGGGTTTGGCTATTCATCGCGACCGTAGAATCCGTGTTTTATATTGGCTTAACTTAAAACACGGAATTCCTAGTGTATCCAATATTTCATATGTGATTCTTCTGCTGCTGATATCTGTGATGTGATCATTTTATATATCTGAGACGAATGCCTATATATATATATATATATATATATATATATATATATATATTACTACTTTCGTTTCTTCTGTGATGCTTAGGAAGCATAAATAAATGGGACTTCATTAATGAGATTAATGAAAGAAAAAGAAACCTAAAAATGTTGTAAAAACTTGTTTAAAAACTGGTAGCTCTAGTTCTTGCTTTGCATAGCGGTATTCCTTGTAGAATATCCAGCACCTTATTCGATAAGGAAAGAGCCGAGATCTCTTCACCGGGAGTGACATCTTTAGTGAAAACTAGCAGATGCTACAAACACGGTTTTTCTTTTGATTGCTTTTATAGTTTTTACTTTGCATAGTGGTATTTATGAAATATCCTGCACCTTATTCGATAAGGAAAGAGCCGAGATCCCTTCACCAGGAGTAACCTCTTTAGCAAAACTAGTAAAAGCCTCAAAAACACTCCTTTTCAAAATTCACTCGATTCTACGACGATATCAAGTTCATTACGCTTTATGGTTTTCTTAAAAACCTGCGTAGCCCTCCGTCATTTTAGGAAATAGAATACTTAGTATTCGTGCTGCGTATGTCGACCATAGCCGAGGCGTAGTGTACGGTAGCTAAGTGATGTCTTTCCTATACAGCATATGATGCGATTAGTTAGGACAATCACATGATTATGTCGACCATAGCTGAGGATCATGTGGGTGGGTCTAATTAACCACGAAATGACGGATTGAACTTGACTAGTGCTTATGATATGTTGACCATAGCTAAGGTCATAGGTGCTAGGGATAAAAATATTATCAGGAATTTCAAGTGCTGAAATTTGCAATGAGCTTGCATACCTTCTATGAGATAGTTAGATCCCGATACCCATTGCGAGTAAGAGTTGCTCCTGGGAGAGTTTTACACATCACAATTAGCCGATCAAGTAGATGTCTAGAAAGGTGTTAACGGGGTTACGCCCCTGGGAAAAACGAGGTTTATTTTAATTAGGTCCGTGCAAAAACACGAGGAACCTCCCTCAAAGTACCGACACTGGCCTGGCCGAAAGATTGGCGAACTTGTAGGGGGTAATTAATCCCGGCTAATCTTACCTTTTAGGGTTTGAAGGTAGATTTGACTAAAACAGTGGGAGCCATCCTGATTAGATAAAATGATAACCAAATATAATCTTGCAAAAACGCACGCAAAGTGTTTTCTTCTCTCTCTCCCGGTAGCGACTATGTCACGCTTTAATCAAGATAATAATATGGATGCATTGACCGAACCTGCTTATTATACTGAGCTAGGGAACGTTGGTTCCGCTCAATCTTATAATTGTTATAAGTCCGAACAGGAAATAGGGAATATCTGGATTCCCATGACACCCAATCGAAGAAAGTACATGATGATGCAACTTCTTCGGGTGTGTTCATTACCGAGAGCTGTTTCTCAGTATTCTCTACGTCCTGGGTATGTGATACCAGATCAGGATCCCGCATATGTAATATGTTACATGGGTTACAGAAAGGTAGAGAACTGAGAATGAGTGATATGTCTCTAAGTGTTAGAGAATGATGCAATTGTTGCAGCCAAATCAGTTGGCAGATATCAAGTTGTATAAATACATTGATTCTGAACGAATGTTATTACATACCGAACCTGATATACATCATTACATAAGATTCTTTATTAAGTTAAAGAAGGATATAATTATGTATTGGAGGATAATGTTGTAAACATTTTTCCTGAATTAGTTGATTCAATCAGGCACGCTATATAATAGCATATACGTTCTAAATCAAACCACAGTTCAAAGTATATAGAACACCGACAAGAGGAGTAGTTCAGGAATGAACGAATCCTTCTTAAGGCATTGTCGACTAGGTCATATCAATGCGAACATAAGGATGAATATAAGAATCTATTTGAATTTTCATTTTATGCTACTTGCTAGTCTTGTCTCAAAGATAAAATGACCAATACTCCATTTACTGGAAACAGAGAAAGAGTTACTGAACTCTTGAGACGGATACATGCTGATGTATACGGTCCAATGTCTGCAAATGCCAAGGTTGGTTCTTTTGAGAACCAAACGAGTAGAAGTATTAAAGTCCTACGATGTGATCGAGGAGGCGAATACTTGAGTATGGAGTTCCTGGAGTTTCTAAAAGGAGAATGTGATTCACTTTCAGCTTACTCCTTCGTATACACCACAGCGCAACGGTATATCGGGGCTGAGGTATCGTACCCTATGAGATATGGCGCGCTCTATGATGAGTACTACCGAGTTGCCTGTTCTCTTTTGGGAGTTATGCACTTGAGAAGTTGCATACATATTGAATAAGGTTCCATCCAAATCAGTGCCTACCACTACATATGAGATATGAAATGGGAAGAGACCATGTCTTAAACGAGTTAAGATATGGGGTTGTCCGGCCTATGTTGAAAAACAAAAACCGGACAAGTTCAAGGCAATGTCAGTTGTGTAAGTTTGTCAGGATATCCCAAAACAATAGTGAGGGAATATCTTCTACCACTCTGAGCAGCAAAAGGTGTTTTGTTTCTCAGCATGCCACCCTTTTTGAGAAAAGGTATTTCTTATAGACATGAGGTAGAATTGGAAGAAGTTCCAGCTAAACAAACTAACAGCTGATGATTTGGTGAAACCAAAGAATTCAATAGTCTCCAATGAAGCTCAGCCTCTCCGAATTTGGTAGGGTTCCTCATCCACTTATGAGATACTACGGTCTTCTCGGTGACAGTGGGAGCGAGGACCGCATCATGAGATGATGGCCCAACTGGGTTCAGGAAGTTGGAACGTCTGTTTTGATGTGATAGTCAAAGAGTTTGACTTCATCAAAATGGTAGATGAACCTTGTATATACAAAAAGATTGTAAAGAGTAAGGTTGTCTTCCACGTATTGTACGTAGATGACATACTCCTGATAGGAAATGGTTTCCTATGCTACACTCGGTCAAGCTCCTCTTATCACGGGGATTCTCCATATAAGATCAAAGTGATACCTCCTAAATCCTGGTTTTTTGGATCTATGTGATAGATCTAAATTGATGTTAGGATTCTCACTAGATGTAGTGAGATGGTATCAATCGATCCTGGGGAGAATTACTGGAAAGGTTTCAGGGTGATAAGGACGACTGAATGTCAGTCACAGGCATTTTCTTTACCCTCAGTGGAGGGACGGTATGTTGGAAGAGTTCCAAGACTAGATACCGTGACTTACTAGACGATAAAGGCTGAATACATTGCTACCAACGATACTACCAAAGTGACTGTCTAGACATTTCTTGTTCATAAGATGAACAAGGTTCCTACCATCGAGTGTCCAATAACTGTTATTATGACAACAATGGAGTTGTGGTTTTGGCCTAGGAACACCGGTCCCATCAGCGTTCCAGATATATTCTAAGGATAGTATCACCTGATCAAGAAGATGGTTGATCTCCAAGGGATCGAGGTTAGGAGAGTTGACACGAAGGATAAACACAGCGGATCCTCTCACAAAGGCCTTACCCCTAGAGAGACTTCTCTACAATGGTTGAGTATGGGATACTATAATCTCTGCTATATTGTTGGGTATTGGATACTACAACAGATGGCCTTAGTGCAAGTGAAAGATTGTTAGTTATATGTATGCCCTAAAGGCTATTACTGTTCATGCGATGTATATTGTAGTGGATGCTTGGACATTTATGTTAGTTATATGTATGCCCTAGAGGCCATTACTGTACATATGATGTATATTGTAGTGGATGCTAGGACGTATATAGGGAGGACTTTCTTGCTCGACATGATAGTATGCTATCTGGTTGATCTTTACCTTAACGTGTATACTGATTGTCTCTCTGTTACATGTTGGTAAAGCCCTTAGGATGTGTGCTTGACTACCTGAACTATGATGCGGATCATACTAGTGGGGACATGGTAGTCCATAAGTACATCCTTCAAAGTCCCTAGTCGTGGGTGTATCGAGACGGGGCATCGATATACCAGAGTAGACTAGCGTGTACCTTCTCGACCCATACAGATGGGCGATGGATGATCCCATATCCATTGGTGTTTGACATCGGAGATGATATACGGGTGCTCAGTAGAGACTGGGTACACTGGACGGACTCGCCGAGAACTCCCAGATGGTATTATACCTCACGTCAGATGGCAGTTCTCAGGTGACACTGGTACAGAGTAGTCTGTTGACCCGAGATCGTCATAGAGTCTTGTGTGGTTCCCACTGTGCTTTGATTTCCATCTTACCACGTCCAAGAGGGCGTGCAAAACGGTGGTTTTTGGGTACAGTCCCGAGTCACATGGAGGCAATGAGCGATAGGAGGGGATTCGTCTCTCCCGGTATAGGGGGTTGATGTTGCGCTGTGTTCGATTGGCTATAACAGGAAATCCCTGGCCAGGGTTGCTGAGATTTACTGGTAAGTGTTACCAGTAGTTTCTCGAACAGTTATAGACCTCATATCGACACGACTTATCGAGCTATTGGGGTCTGACGTTTACCACCCCTAGGCGAGATATGCGACATATCAGACGATCATGACCGGACTGTACGGTAGTGTTACTGGTTGGATTCACTGGAGTGTGAGCGGGCTTGCTCGTCGATCTTCAGATCGCTCAATACCCGGGTGGCCGTTACGTTTAGCAGACCGCTTGCGGCTTGTGGGTGTTTGATATGATCATCACCTGCTGCCGGCGTATTGACGAGTCTTTAGAGTCCTACACAGAGGTTTCCTGGCTCAAGCAAAACGAAATAGGAGCGCATATGAGATATGTGCGGGACCGAGAATAATACGTGTATGTGATACCGTATTCCATTCTTGCGATGAATGTATCGAATGGTTGTATGCGATATAACGTAGTTATCGATTCAAGCGTTGATTCGATAAGTCGATACATTGAATACTAGTCGGTTATGTTCGACATGACCGGATCATTGAATCAAGTGTTGATTTAATGATTTAATGTATAATTATATATTTGATATATTACTTTACATTAACTAGTATTGGTTCACTTTAAATGGATATTCTCACTCGGATGTGCACATTGTATATGTGATATACTTATTGTGCAATTGATTGTATCATGTTTGATGATACATGTTATGCTAGGGTTTTTGTGTAAAGATCAAACCATGGTTACATGATTATGGTTAGGGTTTTGTTTTATTCACTTATTTATTTATCCATTTCTTTTGGAAAATAAATGGAAAGGAGAAAAGAATGGTGGCTTAATTTGGAGTTTAGTTGAAGCTTCATGAAACTTTGATAAAGTCAACCATTCTTATCTCATCCTTAACCCTAACCATTCCCACTAACCATGATTCATTCTCTACACTTGACTAGAGTTAATATTATGATAAGTATTGTTATTCTTTTCTTTTTTGAATAATCTTATCACAATATTCTTCTTCTTCTTCATCTTCTTTCATGAAGAAAAAGCTTTCTTCATCAATGGTGATTGATGATAAAGAGTGAGAAATCCAATTCTAAATTGAACCCACTTCCTATTTCTTCATCCTCTACCTCTTGCCAAGTAGTAGAGTGTGTTCTCTTCACAAGTTTTTGGACTTGGTGAAGTCGGAGCTTGATTTAGCGATGCCTCGACGTAGATCATCTTCGGCATGGACATCGACGACCTAGCTTGCCCATTCTCCGACGAAGCCGACGCTAGAGCCCGGATTTGATTTGGACAGCGGAGAGAACTTCGTTGCGGAGCCGTGGAGGTGGAGGACCGGATCTACAAAGGTTGTATTTCCGTATCTCTTAGTTAAGTGTTAACTAGTTAGCTTTTTCGCCTAGTTTTCTAGCAAACGATCCATAGTCGGGTCTCTCGGCACCTAGATTTTTTGAAAATGGCATGTTCGATGCCTTGTGAGACCTCATTAGGGTGCCTAGGAACCCTACAGTGGTATCAGAGCCTAGCTAGAGCCTTAGGCGAAGTCTAGACGGAATTTGAAGTCCGAACGAACCCGAAACCCAATTCCGTTCTTGCTCTCTGTACTTTTTTGAAAACAGTGAGTTTTTCCAGATTAAAAATTACCAAAAAATTCAGCAGATAATTGGATGAGTTACTGTGAAGCACGTGATAGTAACTCGACTACAGAGGCGCGGAACCGCGGCCCCCACCATGGGATTCGCGGCGGTTCCGCGGCCACTGTGTTGAGTTACTCCACGTGGCTTGCACAGTAATTCATGTTTTGTAATGCTGAGTCTTCTGGAAATTTTTATATTTTATTCAAGAGTTGAATTTTCTGCAGTTGTTTTGGGGATTCGGTGTTTCGATCGGAGTATCAAATTTTGTCTATATGGCTTTCCGGATAAATTTTAGAACATGTTAAAAAGTTCGACCGGATATAAATACCCAATTTTTCCCCTGTCGGGAAATTTCCAAGTGTTGGATTTTTCCGTAGTTTAACGACGTTCTAAGTAGTGCAAGTAACGCGATGGTCCCTCTAGAAGACAACAAACCTTAACTCGATTATGTGACCGTCTTGAACTGCCCTTTGAACCTTAGGGTTTGGGGCAGTACGGCGTGCCACATGTGAGGCGTTGGCTTGACCCTTCTACGGCTGGACCGTTGGTACTGAGGCACGAACGGAATATAGTTAGACTTGTTTCATGTGTTGATCTGTATCGGGAAAACTTGGGTGTTCGAATGTTCAATCGGAAAGTTTAACATTTTCTAATTATCTGGAATGGGATACACTAATTGGAATTCACAAATAGTTATGAGATAACTGAATGAATGTTATAAACGTAGCAGTTTAGTCTCAGATGATCGGTTGCCACGGAATTTTGATATGATCAAAAGTCCGTCGCAATCACGTAGCGTACGCGGATACTTGCCGGGTAAACTTAATAAACAGCCTCACTCCATAGCCCCGACCAAGTGACTGTAGGAGAACCCCGTCGCCGAAAGCATCCGTTCGGGTGCTCGCGGCAGCGGTGTTCCGCCTTGGTGCACTTCGTCGACGGTATCGGGGGTGCAGCCGTCTACTGAAGTTTGCGACGAGCATTCGATCAGGATGTCGGGAATCTTGTTGAATTGCCCGACTTGATATTGAAAAGTGTTTTCGATTTTGAGACTAAAATGCGGGGTTTATAATTGTTAGGCATGCGATGTCTAAGTAATTCATTAGGTCAGGCATGCGATGTCTGAGGTGGTTGCGGATTCCAACTGTTGTAGTTTTACACTTTCTTTTCTGTGACCGTAAGTGTAATATGTGATATCGCCGGTTTCGTTGCTATATGTCAACGACAATTGGGATTGACATATTTACTTACGTTGATGACATGTGATGTTATGTGTTGCTGGATATGTTATATTGGATCGTCGTGTTTGAATAGCCGGGGGTTTTTATGTGAGATGAGTGTTTTTCATTTTCATTCATGTAAAAACTTGTATGTAATATTCTTTTATTGGGGCGCTTCCAGGTTGCGGAAGTTGTCACCTCTTGTATATTATTTACTTTTCCGCACTAGGATAGACCCAAGGAGGGGAGCACAAGTAACCGGGTTCTGGAGTCCAGTGGGAGACCAACTCGAGGGGTCGAGACCGGGTCTCCTAACTCTAGAATTGGTAGGGTTGCTTGCCGCTCTCGTAGGGTCTAGGGGTGTGGGTTTGGCTATTCATCGCGACCGTGGAATCCGTGTTTTATACTGGCTCGTATTGAAAACACGGACGTCCTAGTATATCCAATATTTCATATGATTCTTCTGCTGCGATATCTGTGATGTGATCATGTGATGTTCTGTGATAGATACAGTATATAGTATATATGATATATTATATAGACGTTACTTATGTTTTACACCCGCGCTAGCCCTGCCCCGCTCTGCCGTTAGTTACCTAACCTAACGGTGCACGAGGGGACATCGAGGCGAATGCGGATGGCATAAGTGTACGTCGTATTTATCTGTGATGTTTAGGTAATTAAATGATGGGACTTCATTAATGTGATTAATGAATTAAAAGAAACCTAAGATGTTGTAGAATCGAATTTCAAAATAAAACAGGTAGCTACAGTTCTTGCTTTGCACAGAGGTATATGTGATATATCCTGCACCTTATTCGATGAGGAAAGGACCGAGATCCCTTCACCGGGAGTGACTCCTTTAGCAATAACTGGCAGATGCTACACACTCGGTTTGTCTTTTGATTGCTTTTAAGAGTTTTTGCTTTGCACAGTGATATATATGATATATCCCGCACCTCATTCGACGAGGAAAGGACCGACGATCCCTTCACCGGGAGTGACTCCTTTAGCAAAACTAGAAAAGCCTAAAAAACACTCCATTTCAAAATTCATTTGATTCTACAACGATATCAAGTTCATTACGCAATAGGTTTTCAGAAAAACCTGTCGTAGCCCTCCGTCATTTCAGATAAGTAGTATGTAGTATTCGTGCTGCATTTGTTGGCTTTCGTCAAGGTGCAGTGTGCGGTAGCTATATGCTGCTTATCTGCTAGCATATGATGCGATTGGATTAGGGTAGTCGTGCGGCTTTGTTGGCTTTCGTCAAGGGTCGTGCGGGTGGGTTTAATTCGATCAAAAAATGTACGGGTTGAACTTGACTAGCGCGCTATGGTTTGTTGGCTTTCGTCAAGGTCATAGCACGTTAGGGGCAAAATATTATCGGGAATTTCAAGTGTTGAAATTTGCAATGAGATTGCATACCTTCTATGAGATAGTTGGATCCCGATACCCGCTGCGAGTAAGAGTTACTCCTGAGAGAGTTTTACACATTACAATTAGCCGATCAAGTAGGTGTCTAGAAAGGTGTTAACGAGGTTACGCCTCTGGGAAAATGAGGTTTACATTAATTAGGTTCGTGCGAAAGCACGGGGGACCTCCCTCAAAGTACCGACCCTGGCCTGGCTGAAAGATTGGCGAACTTGAAGTGTGTAATTAATCCCGGCTAGTCTTTCCTTTTAGGGTTTAAAGGAAGATTTGATAAAAAGCAGTGGGAGCCATCCTGATTAGATAAAATAAAAACCAATCTATTCTTGACAGAGCGCACGCTGAGTGTTTTCTTCTCTCTCTCCAGGTAGCGACCATATCACGCCTTAATCAAGATAATAATACGGAATATTGACCGAACCCGCTTGTTATACTGAGCTGGGAAACGTTGGTCCCGCTCCAACTTATAATTGTTATAAGACAGAGCAGGAAATTAGGGATTACCAGAATTCCCGTGCCGCCCAAACGAAGAGAGTGCATGCTGATGCATCATCTTCGGGTGTGTTCATTATACAGAACTGTTTCTCAGTATCCTTTACGTCCTGGGTATGTGATACCAGATCAGGATCCCAGATATGTAATCTGTTACATAGGGCTGCAGAAAGGTAGAGGACTGAGAACGGGTGATAAGTTTCATGAGGCAGAAAACGGGGCAAGTGTTGCTGCTAAGTCTGTTGGTCACTGTCACCCTGTATTACAATACATTGATTCTGAACGAATGTTGTTAGATACCGAACCTGATATACAAAATCATATCAGTCTCTTTATTAGTAAAGAAATGATAAAATTTTGTATTGTTGGATAATGTTTTGAACATTTCCTATATCAAAAGTTGATCGGTTCAGACACGTTATCTAAAAGCATTGATGTTCTAAATCAAACTACAGTTCTTTGTATACGGATCACACACAAGAGGAAGAGTTCAGAAATGAACGAATTCTTCTTGAGGCATTGTAGACTAGGTCGGATCAATGTGACCCGACTAGCTAGAGTTACATATAGATGCATATTTAAATCAGTTTGAATTTACATCTTGCGAAACCCGCCAGTCATGTCACAGAGATATAATGACACCAGCTCTGTTTATTGGAAACAGAGAAAGAGTTAGTAAACTCTTGGGATGATACATGTTGATGTATGTAGGTCCCCACTCTACACATGCCAGGACTGATTCTTTATACTTCATTATATTCTCTGATAATCTCTCAAGATTCAGACATATGTTCCTGTTGAAACACAAGTCCGAACCTTTTGAGATATTCACGGAATATAAGTTAGAAGTAGAGAACCAAAACGGGTATAAGTATTATGTCATTTCATGTGATCAAGGAGGAGAATACTTGTGCACGAAATTCCAGGACTTTTCTAAAGGAGAATGAGATTCTCTCTCAGCATTACTCCTCCGCATACACCATAGCACGATGGTATATCGGGGTGGAGCTATTACACCCTATGTGATAAGGTGTGCTCTATAATGAGTAATACTGAGCTACCTATTTCCTTTTGGGTGTTATGCACTTGAGAAGCTGCATACCTATTGAATAGGGTTCCAATCAAATCAGTTGCCTACCATTCCATATGAGATATGGAAAGGGAAGAGCCCATGTCTTAAGCTAGTTAAGATTTGGGGTTGTCCGGCCTATGTCTAAAAGCAAAATCCGGACAAGCTCGAGGCAAGGTCTGTTATGTAGAACTGGAAGTGTTCCAGCTATACAAACTACAGCATAATTTGGTACAACCAGAGGATTCAGTGGAAACCAACGAACCTCAGCCTCTCCGCCGATCTAGTAGGGTTCCTCACCCACCTGAGAGATACTTCTGTTTCTCTATGACAGTGGGAGCGAGGATTGCATCATGAGATGATGACCCAACTAGCTTCGAGCTGGCCATCAGGAGTGAGACTCTGTAAGAATGGCTGGATGTTTAGCGATCTGAGATGGAATCCTTATACACCAACAAAGTATGGACTTTGGTTGCTATATCTGAAGGGTTAAATCCCCATCAGAAGCAAGTATATCTTGAGAAGATTACTTGGTGTACATGGAAAAGTTGAGACTTTCAAAGCTAGACTTGTTAAAAGTTTGCATCATTGACCAGGTGTGGATAATGATGAAACCTTTTCAAGTAGCTATGCTTAAGTCCATCCAGATCCTACTTGTCATGGCTACATACCATGACTGCGATATCTGGTGGTTGGGTGTCTTGACTGCTTTTCTAAATGATGATTTAGAAGAGAGCGTCTATAAGTACACAGCCAGAGGGCTTCGTAGACAGTGGGAGCAGCGGAAACGTGTGCAAGATGCTTTATAGGATAAAGCAGGCATCGCGGAGTTGGAACATCTGTTTTGATGAATTAGTCAAAGAGTTTGAAATCATCAAAATGGTAGATGAACCTTGTATAAACAAAAAGGTAGTAGGGAGTATGGTAACGATCCTCGTAGAGTACGTGGATGACATACTCTTGATAGGGAAGGAGTTTCCTATGCTACGCTCGATCAATCTCCGTTTATCACAATGATTCTCCACATAGGATCAAAATGATACCTCCTAAATCCTGAGTTTTGGATCTATGAGATAGATTTAATTGGATGTTAGGATTCTCACTAGTTGTAGTGAGATGGTATCAATCGATCCTGGGGAGAATCACTGGAAGGGTTCCAGGGTGATAAAGACGACTGAATGTCAGTCGCAAGCATTGTCTTTACCCTCAGTAAAGGGACAGTATGTTGGAATAGTTCCAAGCTAGATACCGTGGCATACTAGACGATAAAGGCTTGATACATCGCTATTTAAGATGCTACCAAAGAGGCTGTTTGGGTGTATATTGGTTCATGAGATGAACTACGTTCCAACCATTGTGAGACAATGGAGTTGTGGCTTATGCCAAGGAACGCCGGTCCCATCAGTGATCCAGACATATTCTAAGGCAGTATCACTTGATCATGGAGATGCTTGATCTCCAGGGTGATCGAGGTTTGGAGAGTAGACTCAGAGGACAACACAGCGGATCCACTCACAAAGGCCTGTTCCCAGAGAGAGACTTTTATGGGATGGTTGAGTATGAGATACTACGACCACTGCTACAGATGGCCCTAGTGCAAGTGGGAGATTGTTAGTTATATGTATGCCCTAGAGGCCATTACTGTACATATGATGTATATTGTAGTGGATGCTAGGACGTATATAGGGAGGACTTTCTTGCTCGACATGATAGTATGCTATCTGGTTGATCTTTACCTTAACGTGTATACTGATTGTCTCTCTGTTACATGTTGGTAAAGCCCTTAGGATGTGTGCTTGACTACCTGGACTATGATGCGGATCATACTAGTGGGGACATGGTAGTCCATAAGTACATCCTTCAAAGTCCCTAGTCGTGGGTGTATCGAGACGGGGCATCGATATACCAGAGTAGACTAGCGTGTACCTTCTCGACCCATACAGATGGGCGATGGATGATCCCATATCCATTGGTGTTTGACATCGGAGATGATATACGGGTGCTCAGTAGAGACTGGGTACACTGGACGGACTCGCCGAGAACTCCCAGATGGTATTATACCTCACGTCAGATGGCAGTTCTCAGGTGACACTGGTACAGAGTAGTCTGTTGACCCGAGATCGTCATAGAGTCTTGTGTGGTTCCCACTGTGCTTTGATTTCCATCTTACCACGTCCAAGAGGGCGTGCAAAACGGTGGTTTTTGGGTACAGTCCCGAGTCACATGGAGGCAATGAGCGATAGGAGGGGATTCGTCTCTCCCGGTATAGGGGGTTGATGTTGCGCTGTGTTCGATTGGCTATAACAGGAAATCCCTGGCCAGGGTTGCTGAGATTTACTGGTAAGTGTTACCAGTAGTTTCTCGAACAGTTATAGACCTCATATCGACACGACTTATCGAGCTATTGGGGTCTGACGTTTACCACCCCTAGGCGAGATATGCGACATATCAAACGATCATGACCGGACTGTACGGTAGTGTTACTGGTTGGATTCACTGGAGTGTGAGCGGGCTTGCTCGTCGATCTTCAGATCGCTCAATACCCAGGTGGCCGTTACGTTTAGCAGACCGCTTACGGCTTGTGGGTGTTTGATATGATCATCACCTGCTGCCGGCGTATTGACGAGTCTTTAGAGTCCTACACAGAGGTTTCCTGGCTCAAGCGAAACGAAATAGGAGCGCATATGAGATATGTGCGGGACCGAGAATAATACGTGTATGTGATACCGTATTCCATTCTCGCGATGAATGTATCGAATGGTTGTATGCGATATAACGTAGTTATCGATTCAAGCGTTGATTCGATAAGTCGATACATTGAATACTAGTCGGTTATGTTCGACATGACCGGATCATTGAATCAAGTGTTGATTTAATGATTTAATGTATAATTATATATTTGATATATTACTTTACATTAACTAGTATTGGTTCACTTTAAATGGATATTCTCACTCGGATGTGCACATTGTATATGTGATATACTTATTGTGCAATTGATTGTATCATGTTTGATGATACATGTTATGCTAGGGTTTTTGTGTAAAGATCAAACCATGGTTACATGATTATGGTTAGGGTTTTGTTTTATTCACTTATTTATTTATCCATTTCTTTTGGAAAATAATTGGAAAGGAGAAAAGAATGGTGGCTTAATTTGGAGTTTAGTTGAAGCTTCATGAAACTTTGATAAAGTCAACCATTCTTATCTCATCCTTAACCCTAACCATTCCCACTAACCATGATTCATTCTCTACACTTGACTAGAGTTAATATTATGATAAGTATTGTTATTCTTTTCTTTTTTGAATAATCTTATCACAATATTCTTCTTCTTCTTCATCTTCTTTCATGAAGAAAAAGCTTTCTTCATCAATGGTGATTGATGATAAAGAGTGAGAAATCCAATTCTAAATTGAACCCACTTCCTATTTCTTCATCCTCTACCTCTTGCCAAGTAGTAGAGTGTGTTCTCTTCACAAGTTTTTGGACTTGGTGAAGTCGGAGCTTGATTTAGCGATACCTCGACGTAGATCATCTTCGGCATGGACATCGACGACCTAGCTTGCCCATTCTCCGACGAAGCCGACGCTAGAGCCCGGATTTGATTTGACAGCGGAGAGGACTTCGTTGCGGAGCCGTGGAGGTGGAGGACCGGATCTACAAAGGTTGTATTCCCGTATCTCTTAGTTAAGTGTTAACTAGTTAGCTTTTTCGCCTAGTTTTCTAGCAAACGATCCATAGTCGGGTCTCTCGGCACCTAGATTTTTTGAAAATGGCATGTTCGATGCCTTGTGAGACCTCATTAGGGTGCCTAGGAACCCTACAATTTATAGAAAGGACTTTCTTGCCCGATATGCTATCTGGTTGCACTTTATCTTAACATATAAACAAATACTGTTTTGTGATCGTATGTTGATAAAGCCCTTAGGATGATTACTTGACTACCAGGATTATGATGCAGATCATACTAGTGGGGACAAGGTAGTCGATAAGTACATCCTTATTATGTTCCTAGTCGCGGGAGTATCAAGACAGGGCATCGATACTCCAGAGTAGACTAGCGTATGCGCTTCTTGACCCATATGATGGGCGATGAATGATCCCATATCCATTGGTGTTTGACATCAGAGAAGGTATACGGGTGCTCAGTGGAGACTGGGTACACTGGACGGACTCGCCGAGAACTCCTAGATGGTATTATACCTATCGTCAGATGGCAGTTCTCTGGTGACACTGGTACAGGTTAGTCTGTAGACCCGAGATCGTCATAGAGTCTTGTGTGATTCCTACCGTGCTTTGATTTCTACCTTACCACATTCAAGAGAACGTGCAAAACGGTGGCCTTTGGGTACAGTCCTGAATCACATGAAGGCAATGAGCGATAGGAGGGGTTTCGTCTCTCCCGGTATTTGGGGTTGATGTTGCGCTGTGTTCGATTGGCTATAACTGGAAATCCCTAGCCATGGTTGCTAAGATTTACTGGTAATTGTTATCAGTAGTTTCTCGAACTATTATGGACCTCATATCGACACGACTTATCGGTTACTGGGGTCTTACGTTTACCACCCCTATACTGGATATGCGACATATCAGACGAAGAGACCGGACTGTACGGTAGTGTTACTGATTTGATTCGCAGGAGTTATAGAAGGCTTGCTTGTTGATCTTCAAATCGCTCAATACCCGGGTGGCCGTTACGTTTAGCAGACCGCTTGCGGCTTGTGGGTGTTTGATATGATCATCACCTACTGCCGGCGTATTGACGAATCTTTAGAATTCTACACAGAGGTTTCCTGGTTCATGCGAAACGGAGTAGGAGCACATATGTGATATGTGCGGGACCGAGATTAATGCGAGTATTTGATACCGCATTCTAATATCGCGATATGTGATATCGGTCGGTTATATGTATTATAACCAGATTATTAAATCAAAAGTTGATTTAATAATTTAATGTATAATTATATATATTTGATATATTAAATTACATTCACTAATATTAGCTCACTTAAGATTTCTTTTCTCACTTTTTGATACATTGATATATATATATGATATATATTAATTGTATTCTTTTAGCATATAATATATATGATATATATTATTGTGTGATGCTAGGTTACACATGCAACATGTATGAGACTAACACCATGTTAGGGTTAATATTTATTCTTAAGTAATTACAAATTAGTGGAGATATTTTGATGGTTGGAAGCTTGGAGAAGCTTTAAGATAACCATTGACTTAGTCCACTCTTTTGTTTTCCTTAAGATATTTATCAACTCAACCATTAACCATACACAATGGTTAACTCTCTACAAGGGTTAGATATATGATATACTCACCCATGGTTGCAATTTTAACCTGAATGGATTCATTCTTTCGTCACTTGAGTTTCATCTTCTTCTTCCTCATTTTAAGCTTTCTAGCTTTTGACAAAGTGATGAAAGATTGTGAGAAAACAAAATCCAAAGTGAGCAATATTCCTATTTCATCATCCTCTACTATTAGCCATTTAGTTTAGGGTGTTTGCTTCACTAATCTACATAATTAGTGAAGAGATAGCATGAGCTAGTGTCTCCTCGACGTAGATCATCTTCGGCCTCGAAGATTTCGAAGCAAGCTTGTTCGTTTCTTCGTGGGAGCCTCTCTAGAGTCCGGATGTTCATGACCGCAGCGAAGGGAGTTCTATGCGGAGCTATTGAAGTGAAGGACCGGTCTACAAAGGTTGTATTCCTTGTTCACTTAGATGTAAAGTGTTTACATATTATGTTTAACTCTAAGTCTCTAGTTAAGATCTTGGTTAGGGTTTGTTTAGCACCCCAAAATTTTTAAAGTAGCATGATTGATACTTGCCAAAACCTTCACAAGGTGCTAAGCTAACCCTACAGCTACATTACATGACACAACCTACTGTTTATCAGTTTCATTTCTATACAATTACCATATTACAACCGGGAGTTGAACCGAGTTACAATTAAAAACAAGTATTCTATACCTCGAATTGATGACTTGTTCGTTCAGTTATGTGGTGCTCGTGTATTCTCTAAGTTGGATCTTCGATCAGGATACCATCAAGTTCGGGTTAAAGCGGAGGATGTATGTAAGACAACTTTCAGAACTCGATACGGTCATTATGAGTTTTTAGTGATGCCATTCGGTATTACTAATGCCCCAGTCGTGTTCATGGATTTAATGAACCAAGTTTTCTCGCAGTACTTTGATCAGTTTGTCATAGTTTTCATCGACGACATTTTTGTGTACTCCAAAAGTAAGGAGAAGCATGTCGAGCATCTGAGAATCGTATTACAAATACTGAGACGGGAGAAGTTATACGCCAAACTTAGTAAATGCAAATTTTAGCTTGAACGAGTTCAATTTTTAGGTCACATTGTTTTTGGAGATGGTATCTCAGTAGACCCGGCGAAAATTGAAGCGGTGAAAGATTGGTCAGCACTAAAGTCAATAGCGGAGATTAGAAGTTTCTTAGGACTCGCAGGCTACTACCGAAAATTTGTTAAAAATTTTGCGCGAGCGGCTGAGCCGTTGACAAGACTTACTCGGAAGGGAGTGCCGTTCATATGGTTAGAAGAATGCAACCGAGCGTTTGAGTCATTGAAGGAGAAATTTACAACTGCACCCATATTAATCGTATTAGATGGGACATGAGGACTAGTGATTCATAGTGATGTTTCCGGTAAGGGGCTAGGCTGTGTCTTGATGCAGCGTGGGAGTGTTGTAGCTTATGCCTCGCATCAATTGAAAACGCACGAGAAGAATTACACAACCTACGATTTAGAGTTGGCTGCAGTAATTTTTGTTCTGAAGATTTGGAGGCATTATCTTTTGGGAGAACGAGTGGAAGTCTATACGGACCACAAGAGCCTGAAGTATGTATTTACACAAAAAGAGCTAAATATGAAACAGCGTAGGTGGTTGGAGTTCATGGCTGATTATAATCTTGATTTGCAATATCATCCCGGAAAGGTAAATGTGGTACCGAATGCTCTCAGCCGAAAACCAACAACGATGTTGTTGACTACCTAGAAGGAAATCCTTGATGAGTTTCAGAGACTTGATTTGAAAGTGGTATAACATGGGACATATGGACAGTATTGGCAACTATAAATGCAGCCTTCGTTAGTAGATAGTATTAAAGCTGTATAGGCTGAGGACTCGCAATTGCAGAAGTTCCGTGGATTAGTAGAGGCCGAATTGAGAACGGATTTGTTGATACACGAAGATGGTTCTTTAAGATTCGTCAGTCGACTATGCGTGCCAAAGGGCGAGGTTCGAGAAGAAGTATTAAAGGAAGCACACAGTTCAGCCTATTCAGTATATCCGGGTGGCACCAAAATGTATAGAGATGTTAAACAACACTTTTGGTGGAATGGCATGAAGAGGGAGATTATCCGCTGTGTGTCAAAATGCTTAATGTGCCAGCAGGTGAAGGCCGAACATCAGAGAGTGGTCGGTCTTTTGCAACCACTTCCCATTCCTCAGTGGAAGTGGGAACACATCACTATGGTCTTCGTGACGTCTTTACTATGGAGTCCTAAGGGCAATAACGCTATTTGGGTCATCGTTGACCGTCTCACAAAGGCGGCCCATTTTCTACCCTTTCAAGCGGGACAATCGATGGAGACGTTGGCAGAGAAATATATGCAAGAGGTCGTAAGGTTACATGGGGTGCCTATCAATATAGTATCAGACAGGGACATAAGATTCCTCTCACATTTTTAGAGAAGCTTGCAAAAAAGCTTGGGCACACGTCTCAATTACTGTACAGCTTACCACCTTCAGACTGACGGACAGTCTGAACGTAAAATACAGATATTAGAAAACATGTTGAGGACATGTATGCTAGATTTCAAGGGATCGTGGGAGGATCACCTACACTTGGTAGAATTCTCTTATAATAACAGTTACCAGGCAAGTATTCAGATGGCCCCGTTCGAAGCACTTTACGGACGTAAGTGTCGTTCCCCACTTTGTTAGGATGATGTGGGAGAGCGAAGATTGTTAGGACCAGAGCTCATAACCCAAACCGTTGAGAAGGTCCAATCAATCAGAAACCGTATCAAGACAGCCCAAGATCATCAAAAGAGTTGGGCAGATGCTAGTCGAAGACCTCTTGAGTTTGGTGTAGGAGATCAAGTTTTCCTTAAGATTTCGCCGACTCGAGGAGTAATTAGATTCGGTAGTCGTGGGAAACTCAGTCTCCGATTTATCGGACCATTCGAGATTGTGGAGTTTGTTGGAGTAGTGGCATACAGATTGGCTTCACCACCCTTTTTGACTGGTGTACACGATATATTCCTTGTATCTCAGTTACGCCGGTAAGTTCGCGATAACAGTCATGTTCTCGATCACTCTGAATTAACCTTGAGCACTGATCTCTCTTATGAAGAGCAACCTACAGCTATTGTCGACCGTAGAGAGAAGATGTGGAGGAACAAGATCATCCCTTTAGTTCTTGTATCTTGGGATGGACGTTCACCTGGAGCATCCACTTGGGAGCGTGATGACGAGATTCGTCAAAAGTACCCACATCTGTTTCCTTAATCTTGTAGTTTGTCTTTCCAATTTCGAGAACGAAATTTCCTATAAGACGGGTAGGATGTAACACCCTAGTTTGGATGCAATATTTCTAGAGTTATCGAAATATTATTTTTCATTAATAAATTTTTTCCTATAATTTTAGGATTTACTTTAGGGTTGATTGCTTATATATTTATAAGATCTTTTGACATATACGATTTTGATATGAAAATCTTCAGTCTTTAGATAATACATGTTAGTTCTTTAGTGGCAACAAAAAAATATTTTCATATCTTAAGATTCTTAAACTAATCTATTAATATTTGGTTTGCAAATATATTTCTTTGCCTAATTTCATTTGCTGTTGACATGGGAATAAGTAAAATACACGGCAAATCTCTAAACAAACGCGCATATATATATATATATAACCATTAATCTCTCTCTCTCTCTAAATTTATATATAAAAAAGAGAGAAGTATGTTTGGATATACACACACACACAATTATATGCTAAGTGTAGTTACTATTGGAAAACTTTAACTTATAGCTAAATCAATCCAGACGGAGCGTATAACTCAGATCGCAAGTCGAACTCTAGACGAGATCGTGCCTCGCATCTTCGTACATCGTTTTCCCGTGATCATAGTCTACAAGGCAAGTATTCTTGCTTTAATTTTTGATCGATGCAACATCGGTAATCCTTCGAATATATTTTTTTTAACCTGCACCGTTCGAATAAAAAAATATGTTAGTACTCGGTTTCTTTTTTGTTGTTATAAAAACATAGATTTTTATGCAGCAAAGTGAGAAAAATTAGTTTAAGTGTGGATCTAAAATGAAATTTATTCTTAAATACAAATAAAGTTCGAATGTTGCTAACCACACACACACACACACACACACACACACACACACACATATATATATATATTACTAACCAGCCTATAATTAGTATATCCATACTAAGGTTAACGGTAAGGTTAACATTTGTGCCTTATACTAGCTTATACATCGCTTTTATGCTGTTACTATTACCATATAACGATTACATTTGACATGTCATGATTATTTATTACTCCAGTCCATTTACTTAAGAACGAGATCTCAAATTATAATGTTGAACTATATTGTTAGTTATATGTATGCCGTAGAGGCCATTACTGTACATGCGATTTATATTGTAGTGGATGCTTAGACATATATAGGAAGGACTTTCTTGCTCGACATCATAGTATGCTATCTGGTTGCACTTTATCTTAACATGTAAACAAATACTGTTTTGTGATCGCATGTTGATAAAGCCCTTAGGATGATTACTTGACTATCAGGATTATGATGCAGATCATACTAGTGAGGACAGGGTAGTCGATAAGTACATCCTTCTTATGTTCCTAGTCACGGGAGTATCGAGACAGGGTATCGATACTCCAGAATAGACTAGCGTATGCGCTTCTTGACCCATATGATGGGCGATGGATGATCCCATATCCATTGGTGTTTGACATCAGAGAAGGTATACGGGTGCTCAATGGAGACTGGGTATACTGGACGGACTCGCCGAGAACTCCTAGATAGTATTATACCTATCGTCAGATGGCAGTTCTCTGGTGACACTGGTACAGGTTAGTCTGTAGACCCGAGATCGTCATAGAGTCTTGTGTGATTCCCACTGTACTTTGATTTCTACATTACCACGTTCAAGAGAACGTGCAAAACGGTGGCCTTTTGGTACAGTCCCGAATCACATGGAGGCAATGAGCGATAGGAGGGGTTTCGTCTCTTTCGGTATTTGGGGTTGATGTTGCGTTGTGTTCGATTGGTTATAACTGGAAATGCCTGGCCAAGGTTGATGAGATTTACTGATAAGTGTTATCAGTAGTTTCTTAAACTGTTATGGACCTCATGTCGACACGACTTATCGGTTACTGGGGTCTGACGTTTACCACCCCTAGACTGGATATGCGACATATCAGACGAAGAGACCGGACTGTACGGTAGTATTACTGATTTGATTCGCAGGAGTTATAGCAGGCTTGCTTGTTGATCTTCTGATCGCTCAATACCCGGGTGGCCGTTACGTTTCGCAGACTGCTTGCGGCTTATGGGTGTTTGATATGATCATCACCTACTGACGGCGTATTGACGAGTTTTTAGAGTCCTACACAGAGGTTTCCTGATTCATGCGAAACGGAGTAGGAGCACATATGTGATATGTGCGGGACCGAGATTAATGCGAGTATATGATACCGCATTCTAATCTCGCGATATGTGATATCGGTCGGTTATATGTATTATAGCCAGATTATTAAATCAAGAGTTGATTTACTAATTTAATGTATAATTATATATATTTGATATATTAAATTACATTCACTAATATTAGCTCACTTAAGATTTCTTTTCACTTTTTGATATATATATATATATATATATATATATATATATATATATATATATTAATTGTATTCTTTTAGCATATAATATATATATGATATATATTATTGTGTCATGCTAGGTTACACATGCAACATGTATGAGACTAACACCATGTTAGGGTTAATATTTATTCTTAAGTAATTACAAATTAGTGGAGATATTTTGATGGTTGGAAGCTTGGAGAAGCTTTAAGATAACCATTGACTTAGACCACTCTTTTATTTTCCTTAAGATATTTATCAACTCAACCATTAACCATACACAATGGTTAACTCTCTACAAGGGTTAGATATATGATATACTCACCCATGGTTGCAATTTTAACCTGAATGGATTCATTCTTTCATCACTAGAGTTTCATCTTCTTCCTCCTCATTTTAAGGTTTCTAGCCTTTGACAAAGTGATGAAAGATTGTGAGAAAACCAAATTCAAAGTGAGCAATATTCCTACTTCATCATTCTCTACTATTAGCCACTCAGTTTGGGTGTTTGCTTCACTAATCTACACAATTAGTGAAAAGATAGCATGAGCTAGTATTTTCTCGACGTAGATCATTTTCGGCCTCGAAAACTTCGAAGCAAGCTTGTTCGTTTCTTCGTGGGATCCTCCCTAGAGCCCGGATGTTCGTGATCGCAGCGAAGGGACTTCTACACGGAGCTATTGAAGTGAAGGACCGGTCTACAAAGAATGTATTCCTTGTTCACTTAGATGTAAAGTGTTTACATATTATGTTTAACCCTAAATATCTAGTTAAGATCTTGGTTAGGGTTTGTTTAGCACCCCAAAATTTTTAAAGTAGCATGATTGATACTTGCCAAAACCTTCACAAGGTGCTAAGCTAACCCTACAGCTACATTACATGACACAACCTACTGTTTATTAGTTTCATTTCTATACAATTACCATATTACAAGTTCCGGCCTTTTCAGCATTCTTAATTAGTGATTTAGTTATTACCATATTAGATACGAATACGCGGGATGTGGGGGTAATTTGAGTGTGCGTTCGTACAACAGGATTTCAGGAGTCCCATGCCGGCAGCTTGTAGCGGGCTGTATCGGTCGCATGTTATTACAGCTCGCACCGGCCTATATCGGTCGCATGTTATTGCAGCTCGCACCGGCCTATATCGGTCGCATGTTATTACAGCTCGTACCGAGCTATATCGGTCGCTTGTTCATTCCACATTTTGGGCCCGTGTTTCCTAGCCCCTAGGGCCCCACTCTTGAGTTGGAAATACTCCTGCAGAGATTGACGCACACACTCGAACTCACGATATGATAGGTTACCTTTTTAGTGATCGGTTAGATTAGGACTTGACCTGTTTACATGTCTATTTCATAGTATTAAAGTATCAATTTATCTTTATCTACTTGTGCACACGGGCTTTACTACATTCATATATTCACGTTATCACACCACACATATATACCTTATACGTTGAGTACTTGTTGGGATGTTCTGACATCTCTGAGATTTGTCATATCAGGTTTAGAGACGGATTTTCAGACTGAGCAGGATCGGAGCGACTATTGGGACCTTGCCGAAGATCAGTAGCCGTAGGTTTATTTCTTTTCAGTTAGTATTTTGCTTGTGCGCCCTTGGGGACATTAGGGCTTATATATCTCTTTTGGATCTTGTTTTATTTCGAACCTATTGTATTGGATTTTTATTTGCATCCATTAACTAGTAAATCTATTTTTAGTATTCCTTACAGGTTCCTTGCAGCATGGCTATTAGTATTATCTCTTTTATTATTAGATTTTATCTTTGACAGGTTTAGCTAGACAGTCTTTATGTGACTATAGAAGGATCTTTCCTTACCGTAGGCAGCACGGCTGACCTTCGTTGCTTTCCGTATTCTGTAATTTTGGGAAGCGGGGCGTGTCACATGGTATCAGAGTCAAGGTGTTTGTTTGTTCACGATGCACAAGGGGTTTAAGTCTCCATTGCACGCGATGTCCTCGTTGCACGTGAGAGTTTGTCCATATTGCACGTGAGGGAGGAGTGTTGAGAATGTGGTTAATATGGTCCCACATTGGAAAAACCGTGGGATGCATATGGGTAAATATAACATAAGGTAAACCTCCACAAGGCTTGAGAGTTTTGGATGGAGTCTCACTAAAAGCCCATGTGCATTCATGTGTGAGCCCATGTGTTGTAGGCCCTAATCAAGTTTTACAGCTATCAATGCACACTAGGTCAAAATCTCATTTTTGTTGCTATGATATCATGTCGATGACTAGTTTATTCAAAAACTTAATCTTGTGCAGGTGAGCTAAGATTTATTTAAAGTAATCCAACAAGGTATAATAACCACCCCTGTCGGTTCTTGGCCTTTCAGAAGATCAATGAAAGAAGAGTTGTGGGAGTACCGACTCGATTACATTACGTTGTCTAAAAGGTTGGCAAACTATTAGGATTTAAGAACTCCTAGAATGGGGAGCCAACGGACTTTAGCGTTGCTACACCAGCCTTGTCATTACTCCATTAGAGTTTCCATTTAGAAGACGTGCAAAAGAACTTTAGCTCCTTCTCTTTGTGATTGGTAGCTTCCAATCAGGTTTCATGTTCTCTTAAGAATTGAAACCAATCTAAAACGGATGGCGTAAAACATAGCGAATAGGATCGGAAGGGAGGCAACTTTTGGTGAGAAGTCGGCTGAGTCCACGAGTAAAGATTAGTCTTCCCTAGAAAAAGTTAGGAATCTTAGGATTAGAATTATTTGGTGTACATAACATCATACCTTGTGATGATGACTTGCTCAAGTTATATAGATAGTTGTACATGTGTTCTTCTAGTATCATTGAAGAAATTGCACGGTCAAGACATGGATAGGTCATCAGCTGGATGTGAACTAGTATTTGATACGTGTCAGCCCTATAGACCAATAGTTATGGTTGCACATGTAATCAATTTGATGGATCTGTCAAGCTACATTTTTATACTTGGCCATCTCAAGTTTGATGATTGTTGATGAAATCAATAAGATGACTTTTAACCAAGCCGAATATAAGAAAATGATTCATGTAATTATTCCAGAAAGCCTAAGACAAAAGCTTGTTGAACCTGCAATCAAGATTATGATTGTAGATTGACAGAATATTTTTGTAATCTTATAAATGGTAAGGGCAATTAATAAATATTTACCGGGTCGACAGCTAAAGTAAAGAATGGTTATAAGAACTTTTAGCAAATATAAACATTTAAACTAAGATAACAAATATTACAATAATTTTATCTCATACAAACTGAGGTAGTACAAGATGAAGTGATTTTTCTTACTTGCAGCGTTGTACTACTAGGACAAATAATGCATTCTTTGGTTTTCTACATATATACCCCTGACATGTAACCAAGTGCATAGAAGCATGTACGTAACCAAGGGTATATAACCAAGTACATTATTTGGTTAAGAAATAAACACGTATTGACACTACTGTTAGTTATATATATACCCTAGAGGCCATTACTGTACATGTGATGTATATAGTGGATGCTTGGACATATATAGGGAGAACTTTCTTGCTCGACATGATAATATACTATCCGGTTGCTCTTTATCTTAACATGTACACTTATAGTCTCTCTATTACATGTTGATAAAACCCTTAGGATGAGTACTTGACTACCAGAATTATGATGCAGATCATACTAGTGAGGCTGAGCTGGTCGGTTATCGATACTCCAGAGTAGACTAGCGTATGCGTTTCTTGACCCATATGATGGGCGATGGATGATCCCACATCCATTGGTGTTTGACATCAGAGAAGGTATATGGGTTCTCAGTGGAGACAGGGTACACTGGATGGACTCGCCGAGAACTCCTAAATGGTATTATACCTATCGTTAGATAGCAGTTCTCTGGTGACACTGGTACATGTTAGTCCGTCGACCCGAGATCGTCATATAGTCTTGTGTGATTCCCACCGTGCTTTGATTTTCACCTTACCACGTTCAAGAGATCGTGCAAAACAGTGGTTTTTGGGTACAGTCCCGAATCACATGGAGGCAATGGGCGATAGGAAGGGATTTCGTCTCTCCCGGTATTGGGGGTTTGATGTTGCGCTATACTCGATTGGTCATAATAGGAAATCCCTGGCCATGCTTGCTGAGATCTACTGGTAAGTGTTATCAGTGGTTTCTCGAACCGTTATAGACCTTGCATCGGCATGACTTATCCGGCTATTGGGGTCTAACGTTATACCACCTCCAGACTGCGATATGCGACATATCAGACGAAGAGACCGGACTATACGGTAGTGTTACTGATTGGATTCGCAGGAGTATGAGTAGGCTTGCTTGTTGATCTTCTGATCGCTCAATACCCGGGTGGTCGTTACGTTTAGCAGACCACTTGCGGCTTGTGGGTGTTTGATATGATCATCACCTGCTGCCGGCGTATTGACGAGTCTTCAGAGTCATACTCAGAGATTTCCTGGTTCATACGAAATGAATTAGGAGCACATATGTAATATGTGCGGGACCAAGATTAATGCGCGGATATGATACCGCATTCTATTCTCGCGATATGTGATATCGGTCGGTTATATATGATATAGCCGGGTTATCGGATCAAGTGTTGATTCGATAAGTTGATTCATATGATATTAGTCGGTTGTATGTGATATAACCGGATTATTAAATCAAGTGTTGATTTGATAATTTAATGTATAATTATATATTTGATATATTAACTTACGTTAACTAATATTTGCTTACTAAGTATTCTTTTTCTCACTTATGTGCATATAGTATATGTGTGATATATATTAATATACATTTTATTTGTGTCATGCTTGATACCACATGCTTCATGGGTGTATGGGACTTACACCATGCTTGATATAATGCAGGGTTTATATTTATCTAATTAATTCAAAATTGGATGGATTTTTGTCATGGCTACAAGTTTGTAGAAGCTTGTAGAACCATTGACCAAGTCCACCAATTTTGTTTCACTTGTAGATATTTATTAACCTAACCATTAACCTTAACCATGGTTCATTCTCTACAAGGGTTAGTGTATGACACTAACTCATCCATGGTTGCTATTCTTATCTCATATGAGTTTGATTTCTCAGCTTCACTTCATCTTCTTCTTCCTCAATGAAAAGCTTTCTAGCTTTTGAAATGGTGATGAAATATTGTGAGAAAATTAAATCTAAAGTGAGCTCATTTCCTACTTCATCATCCTCTACTATATTAGTCATTTAGTTTAGGGTGTTTGCTTCACTAATCTACCATTAGTGAAGAGATAGCATGAGCATGAGTCTTCTCGACGTAGATCATTTTCGGCCTCGAAAACTTCGAGCAAGCTTGTTCATTTCTTCATGTGAACCCTTACTATAGTTCGGGTGTTCACTGCTTGGAGCGAAGGGACTACTGCATGGAGCTTTAGAAGTGAAGGACCGGTCTACAAAGGTTGTATTCCTCATTCATTTAGATGTAAAGTTGTTTACATTGCTAGTTCGTCTAAATCTCTAGTTAAGATTTTAGGGTTAGGGTCCTTTAGTACGACAAAATTTGAAAACGGCATGGACGACACCTCCCGAAATCTTGCTGCCGCCCTACGGAACCCTACAGTGTATCAAAGCCAAGTTAGAGAATTAGATGATGTTTGTAGAATTACGAAACCGAAACAACTCCGAAACACCGGATATACAATCCTAATTTCTGTCGAATTTTAAATGGCCTCTAAAATTTTTTTTAGCAACTGCAGAATGTTGTATGTGATATAACATGAACACCGCAGAAATTTGAAGAAAATTGGTTGCAAAGTGGCCGACCACATAGGCTTAAGATCCGAGCTCACAGGTTCAATGGTGGGATTCTGGCTTCAAATTTTTATGGTGTTCCAGTCTTTGGATTTTGGTGTTTCAGGTGTTGCTTGTTTTTGCTAAATTTGCATGTGATATTAACTTTCTGCAAAGGCAATTCGGAGTGTTTCGTAGTCGTAATTCTAACATCTATTCGAGTTATTTAGACGACGTTAAAAAGTTTGAACGGATATCAATAACGCAATTTTTCCCTCGCTGGAAATTTTCCAAGAGTTGGATTTTTCCAAGTTTAAAAGCTTCAGAAAATCATACAGGCGATTCTGTGGACTCTCTAGAAGAACGATACCCAAACTCGACTTTTTGGATCGCGGAACCGCGGTCATACCCTAGGGTTTGCCGCAGTTCCGCGGCGATATGAGTGAGGCATGGGTCGGCCCTTCTACGGATGGTTCATAGGTGTTGTGGCATGTTCTGGATAATTTCCGCTCAAGTGTTGAGCTCTTTGGGAAATTTTGGGTGTTTGTTTATTCGATCGAAAAGTTTAACATCGTCTAACTATCTGTGATTGTGATACAATATTTAGAATCCACATAATTAGTTATGAGATAACTAGTTTGAATTTTATAAATCTAGCAGTTTAGTCTCATTTGATCGGTTGCCACGGGATTTTGATATTGATCAAAAGTCTGTCGCAATTACGTAGTGTACGCGGATACTCGCCGGGTAATCTTACTTGATAGCCACGCCTCATAGCCCCGACCAAGTGACTGTAGGAGAACCCCGTCACCAAAAGCATCCGTTCGGATGCTCGCGGCCGCGGTGTTCCGCCTTAATGCACTTCGTCGACGGCATCGGGGGTGCGGTCGTCTACTAAAGTTTCCGACGAGCATTCGATCAGGTTATCGGGAATCTTGTTGAATTACCCGACTGGTTATTGGAAAGTGTTTTCAATATCGAGACTAAAATGCGGGTTTATAATTGTTAGGCATGTGATGTCTAAGGAATTCATTTGGTTGGGCATGAAATCCAAAGTATGTGATACATTGGGTTTATGATCTAAGGTAGTCGCGGATTTCAATTGTTGTAGTTTTTCACTTTCTTTTCTGCGACCGTAAGTGTAATATGTGGTGTATCACCGGTTCCGTTGCTATATGTCAACGACAATTGGGATACGCATATTTACTTACGTTGATAACATATGATGTTATGTGTTATTGTGATATGTTATATTGGATCGTCGTGTTTTGAATAACCGGGGTTTTTTATGTGAGATGAGAGTTTTTCATTTTCATTCATGTAAAAGCTTGCATGTAATATTCTTTTATTGGGGCACTTACGGGTTGAGGATGATGTCACCATTAATGTATATTATTTACTTTTCCGCATTAGGATAGACCCAAGGCGGGGAGCACAAGTAACCGGGTTCTAAAGTACAGTGGGAGACCATATCGAGGAGTCGAGACCGGGTCTCCTAACTCTAGAATTGGTAGGGTTGCTTACCGCTCTCGTAGATGTCTAGGGATGCGGGTTCGGTTATTCATCGAGACCGTGGAATCCGCATTTTTTAATGGTTTAATTTAAACCACGGAATTCCTAATATATCCAATATTTTATATGTGTTCTTCTGCTGCTGATATTCTATGATGTGATCACTAGATATTCTGAGACGAATGCTTATATTATATATATGAAATATAATAATTATTGTTGCTTTCGTTTCTTCTGTGATGCTTAGAAAGCATAATTGATGGGACTTCATTAATAAGATTAATGAATTAAAAGAAACCTAAAGATGCTGTAGAAACTTGTTTTAAAAAAAAATGGTAGCTCTAGTTCTTGCTTTGCATAGTGGTATTTGTGAAATATCCTGCACATCATTCGATAAGGAAAGAGCCGAGATCCCTTCACCAGGAGTGACCTCTTTAGCGAAACTAGCAGATGCTACAACCCACTCGATTTGTCTTTTGATTGCTTCTATAGTTTTTGCTTTGCATAGTGGTATTTGTGAAATATCCTGCACCTCATTCGATGATAAAAGAGCCGAGATCCATTCACCGGGAGTGACCTCTTTAGCAAAACTAGTAAAAGCCTCATAAACACTCCTTTTAAAATTCACTCGATTCTACAACGATATCAAGTTTATTACGTAAAAATTTTTCTTAAAAACCTGTCGTAACCCTCCGTCATTTTAGGAAGTAGGATACTTAGTATTCGTGCTACGTTTGTTGACCATAATTAAGGCGTGGTGTGCGGTGGCTAAGTGATGTCTTCCTACACAGTATATGATGCGATTAATTAGGACAGTCATATGACTTTGTTGACCATAGTTAAGGGTCATGTGGATGGGTCTAATTAATCAGGAAATGACGGATAGAACTTGACTAGTGCTTATGATTTGTTGACCATAGTTAAGGTCATAAGTCACTAGGGGTAAAATATTATCGGGAATTTCAAGTGTTGAAATTTGTAATGAGATTGCATATCTTCTATGAGATAGTTGGATCCCGATTCCCACTGCGAGTAAGAGTTACTCCTGGGAGAGTTTTGCACATTACAATTAGCCGATCAAGTAAGTGTCTAGAAAGGTGTTAACGGGGTTACGCCCCTGGGAAAATGAGGTTTATTTTAATTAGGTTCGTGCATAAGCACTGCGAACCTCCCTCAAAGTACCAACACCAGCCTGACCGAAAGATTGGCAAACTTGAAGGGTGTAATTAATCCCGGCTAATCTTACTTTTTAGGATTTGAAGGAAGATTTGATAAAAAACAGTGAGAGCCATCCTGATCAGATAAAATAATAACCAATCTGATCTTGCAAGAGCGCACACAGAGTGTTTTCTTCTCTCTCTCTTTAGGTAGCGACCATGTCACGCCTTAATCAAGATAATAATATGGATGCATTGACCGAACCTGCTTATTATACTGAGCTAGGAAACGTTGGTTCCGCTCTATCTTATAATTGTTATAAGTCCGAGCAGGAAATAGGGGAATATCCGAATTTCCACGCGACCCAATCGAGGAATAAGCATGTTGATGCATATTCTTCGGGTGTGTTCGTTACCAAGAACTGTTTCTCAGTATCCTCTACGTCCTGGGTATGAGATACCGGATCAGGATCCCACATATGTAAGAGTTACATGGGCTACCGAAAGGTAGAGAACTAGGATTGGGTGATATGTCTCTAAGTGTTAGAGAATGGTGCAATTGTTGCAACCAAGTCAGTTGGCAAATATCACCTTGTATTACCAAATGGTAAATACATTGATTCTGAACAAATGTTATTACATACCGAACCTGATATACAATATTACATCAGTTTCTTTATTCAGTTAAAGAAGGATATAATTATGTATTGGAGGATAATGCTGTGAACATTTTCCTGAGTCAAGAGTTGATTGCATCAGGCACGTTATGTAATAGCATATACGTTCTAAATCAAACCACAGTTCAAAGTAAGTAGAACACACACAAGAGAAGTAGTTCAAAAATAAACGAATCCTTCTTGTGGCATTGTAGACTAGATCATATCAATGCGACACGACCAGCTAAGTTACATAAGGATGAATATGAGAATCTGTTCGAATTTTCATCTTATGATACTTGCTAGTCTTGTCTCAAAAATAAAATGACCAATACCCCGTTTACTGGAAACAGAGAAAGAGTTATTGAACTCTTGGGACGGATACATGATGATGTATACGGTCCTATGTCTACAAATGCCAGGGTTGGTTCTTTGTACTTCATTACATTCATCGATGATCTCGCAAGATTCGGACATGTGTTCCTGTTGAAACACAAGTCTAAAACTTTTAAGAAGTTCAAGGAATATAAGCTTGAATTTGAGAACCAAACGGGTAGAAGTATTACAGTCCTACGATGTGATAGAGGAGGCAAATACTTGGGCATAGAGTTCCTGGATTTTCTAAACAGAGAATAGGATTCTCTCTCAGCTTACTCCTTCGTATACACCACAGAATAACGGTGTATCGGGACGGAGGTATCACGCCTTATGAGATAAGGTGCGCTCTATGATGAGTACTGCTGAGTTACCTGTTTTCTTTTGGGTGTTATGCACTTGAGAAGCTGCATACCTATTGAATGGGGTTCCATCCAAATCAGTGCCTACCACTCCATATGAGATATGGAATGGGAAGAGACTATGTCTTAAACGAGTTAAGATATGGGGTTGTCCGGCCTATGTTGAAAAGCAAAATCCGGACAAGCTCGAGGCAAGGTCGGTTCTGTATAACTTTGTTGGATATCCCAAACATTCGCTGGAAATATCTTCTACCACACTGAGGAGCAAAAGGTGTTTTGTTTCTCAGCATGCCACCTTTTTATAAAAGGAATTTCTTATAAAGAAATTTGTGGACATGAGGTAGAACTGGAAGGAGTTCTAGCTAGACAAACTAACAGCTGATGATTTGGTAAAACCAAAGGATTCAATAGTCTCCAACGAATCTCAGCCTCTCCGCGAATCTGGTAGGGTTCCTCATCCACTTGAGAGATACTACGGTCTTCTCGGTGACAGTGGGAGCGAGGATTACATCATGGTAGATGATGGCCCAACTAGATTCAAGCAGGCCATCACAAGTGGAGACTTTGTGAAATGGCTGGATACTATGCAATTAAAGATGGAATCCATATACACCAACAAAGTATGACTTTGAATGTTACACCTAAAGGGGTAAAACCCATCGAGAGCAATCGGATCTTGAGAAGATCTTGGTGTAGATGGAAAGGTTGAGACTTTCAAAGCTATGCTTAAGTCCATCAGGATTAAAACAAGCATCGCGGAGTTGGAACATCTGTTTTGATATAGCAGTCAAAGAGTTTGACTTTATCAAAATGGTAGATAAACCTTGTATATACAAGAAGGTTGTAGAGAGTGCGGTTGTCTTACACGTCTTGTACGTAGATGTCATACTCTTGATAGGTAATGGTTTCCTATGCAACACTCGGTCAAGCTCCTCTTATCATGTCG
Source organism: Agapanthus africanus (assembly GCA_030015575.1). Classification (NCBI taxonomy): domain Eukaryota; kingdom Viridiplantae; phylum Streptophyta; class Magnoliopsida; order Asparagales; family Amaryllidaceae; genus Agapanthus; species Agapanthus africanus. Next base: position 433,703 of record JASDDO010000291.1, read on the forward strand.
ATTCTCCATGGAAGATCTGGATGATACCTACTACATTTTGTAGTTTATGATCTATGGTGATAGATCTCAGTGGATGTTGGGATTGTCCCAAATCCAGGTACATTGACACCATACTAAAGGGGTTTAGTATGGAGAATTCTAAACGTGGTGGTTCGTCCACTTAACTCAGGAATCACTCTCTCCAAAAAGATGTCTTCCGAGACTAATTTGGAGAGAGCTCGCGTGCAAGGGATACCCTATGCTTCGGCAGTAGGCTCTATCATGCATGCGATATTATGTACCAGACCAGATGTAGATGACTCACTAGGTGTAGTGATCAGGAATCAATCGGATTTTGGGAGAATCACTGGACAACTGTGGAGGACATTCTTAAGTACTTGAGAAGCACTAAATGAATGTTCTTGGTTCGAGCTTCCAGAGTGATAAGGTCAACTGAAAGTCAGTCACAGGCATTGTCTTTACCCTCAGTGGAGGGACAGTATGTTGGAAGAGTTCCAAGCTAGATACTGTGACATACTAGACGATAAAGGCTGAATACATTGCTACCAACAATGCTGCCAAAATGGCTGTCTGGGCATTTCTTGTTCATGAGATGAACATGGTTCCTACCATTGAGTGTCCAATAACTGTTATTGTGACAACAATGGAGTTGTGGTTTTGGCCTAGGAATGCAGGTCCATCAGCGTTCCAGACATATTCTGAGGCAAGTATCACCTGATCAGGGAGATGGTTGATCTCCAAGAGATCGAGGTCAGGAGAGTTGACGCGAAGCATAACACGGCAGATCCACTCACAAAGGCCTTTCCCTAGAGAGACTTCTATAGGACGTTGAGTATGAGATACTACAAAAAATGGTCTTAGTGCAAGTGGGAGATTGTTAGTTATATGTATGTCCTAGAGGCCATTACTGTACATGCGATGTATATTGTATTGGATGCTTGGACATATATAGGGAGGATCTTCTTGCTCGACATGATAGTATGCTATCTGGTTGCTCTTTATCTTAACATGTACACTTATAGTCTCTCTATTACATGTTGATAAAGCCCTTAGGATGAGTACTTGACTACCAAGATTATGATGCAGATCATACTAGTGGGGCTGAGGTAGTCGGTAAGTACATCCTTCAATTGTTCCTAGTCGTGGGAGTATCGATACTCCAGAGTAGACCAGCGTATGCGCTTCTTGACCCATATCATGGGCGATGGATGATCCCACATCCATTGGTGTTTGACATCAGAGAAGGTATACGGTTGCTCAGTGGAGACTGGGTACACTGGACGAACTCGCCGAGAACTCTTAGATGGTATTATACATATCGTCAGATAGCAGTTCTCTGGTGACACTGGTACAGGTTAGTCTGTCGACCCGAGATCGTCATAGAGTCTTGTGAGATTCCCACTGTGCTTTGATTTACACCTTACCACGTTCAAGAGATCGTGCAAAACGGTGGTTTTTTGGTATAATCCTGAGTCACATGGAGGCAATAAACAATAGGAGGGGATTTCGTCTCTCCCGGTATTGAGGGTTGATGTTGCGCTATGCTCGATTGGTCATAACAGGAAATCCCTGGCCATGGTTGCTGAGATCTACTGGTAAGTGTTATCAATAGTGTAACGACGGTGTTTTCTAATACCTAATAAAATATATTCTATTTAAATTTCTAGTATCAAATAATTATTTACGTGTGTTTCGTTGATAGAAAAATATTTTTTTAGTAATGTTAATAATTTTCAAAGAATTGAAAATGATTAAAGGAATTTTCTAAAATCTATTTATTGTTTTTATCGGCTTAAAATGTTTTAATAAAATTTTATAATGCCTTAAAATAATCTACATATTTCTATTATCGATTGAAATAATTAATTCGTAATTAAAAATGTTTTAAAGGATAAACTAGATTTTGATAACTAGCTAACACCATAGGAATAGATATATTATTTAGTTTTAGCCCAAAATTATTTTTATACTAAAGATAACAATAAAATATATTTTCTAAAAACTTTTCATAATTTTCCCGTATTTTTAACTATTTTTAACAATTATTTTAAAACTAAATTCAATTTTTAAAATATAAATCAGTTTAGTATTTATATATAAAAATAAATAAATAAATAAAAATTCCCTTTAACCTGGACTGTTGAATCACAAGATCCAACGGCCCAGACCCTATGTCGGCGCCCACGTGGTGGGGACCACGCGAAAACGCCTGATTCCCCCACACGCGGGCACGTGGCGGCGGCGGCGGCTCTTGGCGGTGCGATCTCGCCCGTTGGATCTTAATCCAACGACTGAGATGAAGGGCGGCGGCGGCAATCACGAGCTAATGATTCTGAAATCATTAGGGAGCGCGGATTTTGAGGAAGTTTAACAGAATTTTTGGATTTTATGGTTGGTATTAAAACCCTATAAATATACACTTCAAACACTGATTTCTCACACCTCAGAACTCCGAAAATTCTGAAAAAAAATACCCACGCCTTTGTATCGACGACGCCGACGCTACGGCTCCACCAAAACTCCAAGGAAAAATCTGAGCGCGGAGTTTTTAGCGTTTCTGTACAAGGCAACGTATTATCCTCATCAATCAACATCTCAACTTAAGGTAGAATTCCGCCATCCCTTTCTTACCCCGTCGTTTCTTCTAACTATGGTTTATACTGAAAATTGATATGAGTTTATGTATATCTGTTATACTAAAATAATACCACAAGTTATCTCATGATTATTTGTACTAAATCAACAGTAATCGCTAGATCTATATATTGTTCATATAAATTTTCAGTCTATGCAATCAATGCATGCAATTGGTACAATATATGCATACATGCAATCAATAAAAATAACTACAACCATATCACACTGTACATGCACAGTAAAGAATTAATCTATAATTAATGCTAAACAATCACACATTCTCAAGTCTCAGCTGCTATAAGATACATTAATTATGATTAAATCATATTCACATGTCTTGTGATGTATCACTGTAGCAACTATAAAGGACATGCCGAACGATGAGATATTAATTGTTTTACTCATGAATCATACGAACGTTAATACCATGGTCTTTACTAAAATTATAATATTGTTCATTTAAGAGCATATACACCCTTTTAAATAAAATACCTTAAAGTTTCCCAAACTCGTATTTCCATAAAATACCCCGAAGTTTCGAAAACCCGTCGTCTTTTGAGTCTCGGGAAGCCGGAGTTAAGGCATCACTAAAATACCATGAACTTACCAAATTATACCGTTACTAAAATACCTTGAACCGTGATGAAACCATTTCTACATTAAAACACCCCGAGTTTTCTAAATCCCGTGTTTTATAATAGTATACCATATGTCTTCCTTTCCACTAGGCTTGTGAAACCCCGTTTATACTTGTCTCCTTATTGATTGGTAATCTTAACAATTTAATGATCATATTTAATAATCTTATGCAATAACCGTGTGTAATGATCGTGTGCAATGACCGTGTGCAATGTACGTGTGCAATGACCGTGTTTCCGTGATCCCGGGCATAGACGGGGTAATCTTGTTTCCGTGATCCCGGGCATAGACGGGATAATCTTGTTTCCGTGATCCTGGGCATAGACGGTGTAATCTTGTTTTCTTGATTTCAGGCATAAACGGGATGCTAACTGTTTATTGACCATGTATTCGTGATTTTAAAATAAAATAGAGCAACCTAGCTTTGATATCCTGTTGCACTTGAATGAACTTAAAATACATAACTACCCTGTTTATCATAACTCGCTATACCTTAAGAATTAAGCAACCTGTAGTATGAAAAGTAGTTACTAACCGACATCTTACCCACATTTCTACTTACATGACTGTGCAACATTACGTTTATCGGTTTAATCTTCCTATACTATATTTTAACTCATTCTTATTATCATATATTTTTCCCTTGAGAATCCTACTCGAGTTTAACTCGTTGACGGACGTTTCTTTTCCTTTTTTCTCCTGAAATGTCCGTCAGCCATAGGAGAAGAGCAGGACAGGACGACGGAGATTGAAGCTCCAAAAAAAGACTATACTTCCATTGCAACGCACTATTAGGGTTTTAGTCATTCATTTTTCTTAGTTGCCATATGTTTAGGGTTTACTTTATTTCCTTTCTTGCTTTATCTGTGTAATGAGATTTGAAATTCATTGTAATAAATGTTGGTTAAGAAATAAAGTTCTTTATTTATCTTGCATTTTGTGTACTCCTGCACTACTTTACGCTTAGCGTAGCTGTATTGAGTTGAGTTATCTCTCGGTTTAGCTACGTCGCGGGCCTCGTCGCGTCTCCACTCCAGTATTTTTAGGAAGCGGGGCGTGACAGGTTTTAGTGATGGCCCATGCAGGTCAAGTATGCCAAGGCATGACATTAACCAACCTTTGTTAAAAACCCTTGAATCCCTTCCCTTGAATCCATCTTTGATACTTACACATTTTCCTGATATAGAATATGCTTCCCACTTCAACGTCTATCATTCCTCTTGAATTTGTTTTGAATTTGATTTGATCCTTGTTTCTTTCAAGGCAATGGCTGGACGCAATGGAAACCGTAACAAGCGAGAACGCAGGAATGGCGACGGACAGGTCGCAGCTATGATGGAAATGATGCGAGGACTGCTCGAGAACCAGCAGCAGCAAACCGCCGCCCTACAGAAAGAATTGCTCGAGAGTCGCCAGCAACAGGCATCTCTGATTGAGCAAGCTTTGGCCTCTAACAATCGAGGGATGTCCGGAGTCCAGCAATTTCGATTGCTACACCCCAAGTCATTCACAGGGACGGAGACACCACTCGAAGCTGTAGAATGGATCCATCACACGGTCGACGATCTCGGCGTCGCCCAAGTTCCAATCGAAGCTTGGGTAGACATTGCAAAGCTTCAACTAATTGAGAATGCTAGAATCTGGTGGCAGGCCGAGGAGGGTCGGTTAGTAAAACCGATCAACTGGGAGACTTTTAAGGAACGATTTGATGCTCAGTACTTCCCAGCGGTGGCACATCTTGAGATGGAAGGTTTGTCCATCTCCAACAGGGATCTATGTGGGAGAAAACAGTTGATGAGCATGCCGCGGAGCTCGCAATGCTAAGCCGCTTTGCACCACACCTAGTGGCCACTCCAAAGCTACGTGCTAAACAATTCTAACAGAGTTTGGACTTGAAGACCCAGTCCGCAATGTCTACTACTGCCTACCGCACATATGACGAGATTCTCGACGCTGCCCGTAATTTCGAGGACCTAGAGAGACGAATAAAGCAAAATAATCAGACGATCGGGAACAAGCGACCTACCAGTGAGATTTCAGGAGGGACATCCTCAAAACCGAAAAGAGATTTTCAGCCAAGCATACATGATGAGACATTTTTTGAATACATGATGAGACATTTTTTGATCCTTCCTCAATCATCTGCAACTACTGTAATAAGTCAGGGCATCTCAAGAGGGACTGTCGTAAGCTCAAAAGTCTGTGTTTGATATGCGGGTCGGCGGAGCATAGGGCAAACAGTTGTCCTCGACAGGAACCCAGGACTACTCTAACATCCGGACCAGCAGTCTATAGAGAAATACGGCAAGGACCACCCTTACCCTCTCAGCGGCAAGTACCACATCAAGCACAGAGAAGCACGCCCAAGCGTCAAGTTTTCAGTTTATCAACCATAGAGGATGAATTCATGGAACATCCTGGTAACTCCTTTTAACTCTTTGATTCGTATCCGGTTATCATTGCTATACTTCCGTAAAATTTCACTTGCCTATCTTCCAAAACCAATTTCAATTCCCTTAGAGCTTTTTCTAGTAACCTTCTCCAATCCAACAAACCTCATGACTTCTAAACTGTCCTTCCATATCAACTGATGGGGCGCGAAAATGCTTTACAACAACGTATCCTTATCTTTCTTATCCTGTTACGACATCCTCCTTTAAGAAAATTTCGAGGACGAAATTGTTTTTAAGGAGGGTAGATTGTAACGACCGTATTTTCTAATACCTAATAAAATATATTCTATTTAAATTTCTAGTATCAAATAATTATTTACGTGTGTTTCGTTGATAGAAAAATATGTTTTTAGTAATGTTAATAATTTTCAAAGAATTGAAAATGATTAAAGGAATTTTCTAAAATCTATTTATTATTTTTATAGGCTTAAAATGTTTTAATAAAATTTTATAATGCCTTAAAATAATCTACATATTTCTATTATCGATTAAAATAATTAATTCGTAATTAAAAATGTTTTAAAGGATAAACTAGATTTTGATAACTAGCTAATACCATAGGAATGGATATATTATTAGTTTTAGCCCAAAATTATTTTTTATACTAAAGATAACAATAAAAATATATTTTCTAAAATTTTCCATAATTTTCCCGTATTTTTAACTATTTTTAACAATTATTTTAAAACCAAATTCAATTTTTAAAACATAAATCAGTTTAGTATTTATATATAATAAATAAATAAATAAATAAAAATTCCCTTTAACCTGGACCGTTGGATCACAAGATCCAACGGCTCAGACCCTCTGTCGGCGCCCACGTGGTGGGAACCATGCGAAAACGTGTGATCCCCACACACGCGGGCACGTGGTGGGGACCATGCGAAAACGCGTGATCCCCACACACGCGGGCACGCGGCGGCGGCACGCGGCGGCGGCACGTGGCAGCGTGATCTCACCCGTTGGATCTTGATCCAACGGCTGAGATGAAGGGCGGCGGCGGCAATCACGAGCTAATGATTCTGAAATCATTAGGGAGCACGGATTTTGAGGAAGTTTAACAGAATTTTTGGATTTTATGGTTGGTATTAAAACCCTATAAATACACACTTCAAACACTGATTTCTCACATCTCAGAACTCCGAAAATTCTGAAAAAAAATACCCAGACCTTCGTATCGACGACGCCGACGCTACGGCTCCACCCAAACACCAAGAAAAAATCTGAGCGCGGAGCTTTTAGCGTTTCTGTACAAGGCAACGTATTATCCTCAACAATCAACATCTCAACTCAAGGTAGGATTCCGCCATCCCTTTCTTACCCCGTCGTTTCTTCTAACTATGGTTTAAACTGAAAATTGATATGAGTTTATGTATATCTGTTATACTAAAATAATACCACAAGTTATCTCATGATTATTTGTACTAAATCAACAGTAATCGCTAGATCTATATATTGTTCATATAAATTTCCAGTATATGCAATCAATGCATGCAATTGGTACAATATATGCATACATGCAATCAATAAAAATAACTACAACCATATCACACTGTACATGCACAGTAAAGAATTAATCTATAATTAATGCTAAACAATCACACATTCTCAAGTCTTAACTGCTATAGGATATATTAATTATGATTAAATCATATTCACATGTCTTGTGATGTATCACTGTAGCAACTATAAAGAACATGCCGAACGATAAGATGTTAATTGTTTTACTCATGAATCATACGAACGTTAATACCATGGTCTTTACTAAATAATAATATTGTTCATTTAAGAGCATATACACCCTTTTAAATAAAATACCTTAAAGTTTCCCAAACTCGTATTTCCATAAAATACCCCGAAGTTTCGAAAACCCGTCGTCTCTTGAGTCTCGGGAAGCCGGAGTTAAGGCATCACTAAAATACCATGAACTTACCAAACTATACCGTTAGTAAAATACCTTGAACCGTGATGAAACCATTTCTACATTAAAACACCCCGAGTTTTCTAAATCCCGTGTTTTATAATAATATACTATATGTCTTCCTTTCCACCAGACTTGTGAAACCCCGTTTATACTTGTCTCCTTATTGACTGGTAATCTTAACAATTTAATGATCATATTTACTAATCTTGTGCAATGACCGTGTGTAATGATCATGTGCAATGAACGTAGGTAATGATCGTGTGCAATGACCGTGTGCAATGTACGTGTGCAATGACCGTGTTTCCGTGATCCAGGGCATAGACGGGGTAATCTTGTTTCCGTGATCCCGGGTATAGACGGTGTAATCTTGTTTCCGTGATCCCAGGCATAAACGGGATGCTAACTGTTTACTAACCATGTATTCGTGATTTTAAAATAAAACAGAGCAACCTAACTTTGATATCCTGTTGCACTTGAATGAACTTAAAAGACATAACTACCCTGTTTATCATAACTCATTATACCTTAAGAATTAAGCAACATGTAGTATGAAAAATAGTTACTAACCGACATCTTACCCACACTTCTACTTACATGATTGTGTGACATTACGTTTATCGGTTTAATCTTCCTATACTATATTTTAACTCATTCTTGTTACCATATATTTTTCCCTTGAGAATCCTACTCGAGTTTGCTGACGGACGTTTCTTTTCCTTTTTTTTCTCCCGAAATGTCCGTCAGCCATAGGAGAAGAGCAGGACAGGACGACGGAGATTGAAGCTCCAAAAGAAGACTATGCTTCCATTGCAACGCACTATTAAGGTTTTAGTCATTCATTTTTCTTAGTTGCCACATGTTTAGGGTTTGCTTTATTTCCTTTCTTGCTTTATCTGTGTAATGAGGTTTGAAATTCATTGTAATTAATGTTGGTTAAGAAATAAAGTTCTTTATTTATCTTGCATTTTGTGTACTCCTGCATTACTTTACGCTTAGCGTAGCTGTATTGAGTTGAGTTATCTCTCGGTTTAGCTACGTCGCGGGCCTCGTCGCGTCTCCACTCCAGTATTTTTGGGAAACGGGGCGTGACAAGTAGTTTCTCGAACCGTTATGGACCTTGCCTCGGTATGACTTATCAGGCTATTGGGGTCCGACGTTATACCACCCCCAGGTTGTGATATGCGACATATCAGACGAAGAGACCGGGTTGTACGGTAGTGTTACTGATTGGATTCACAGAAGTATGAGCATGTTTGCTTGTTGATCTTCTGATCGCTCAATACCCGGGTGACCGTTACGTTTAGCAGACCACTTGCGGCTTGTGGGTGTTTGATATGATCATCACCTACTGCCGGCGTATTGACGAGTCTTTAAAGTCATACACAGAGGTTTCCTGGTTCATGGGAAATGAAGTAGGAGCACATATGTGATATGTGCGGGACCGATATTAATGCGCGTATGTGATACTGTATTCTATTCTCGCGATATGTGATATCGGTCGGTTATATATGATATAGCCGGGTTATCGGATCAAGTGTTGATTCGATAAGTTGATTCATATGATATTAGTCGGTTGTATGTGATATAGCTGGATTATTAAATCAAGTGTTGATTTGATAATTTAATGTATAATTATATATTTAATATATTAACTTGCGTTAACTAATATTTGCTTACTAAGTATTCTTTTTCTCACTTATGTGCATATAGTATATGTGTGATATATATTAATGTACATTTTATTTGTATCATGCTTCATGGGTGTATGAGACTTACACCATGCTTGATATAATGTAGGGTTTATATTTATCTAAGTAATTCAAAATTTGATGGATTTTTGTCATGACTACAAGCATGTAGAAGCTTGTAGAACCATTGACCAAGTCCACCAATTTTGTTTTAACCTAACCATTAACCTTAGCCATGGTTCATTCTCTACAAGGGTTAGTGTATGACACTAACTCACCCATGGTTGCTATTCTTATCTCATATGAGTTTGATTTCTCAGCTTCACTTCATCTTCTTTTTCCTCAATGAAAAGTTTTCTAGCTTTTGAAATGGTAATGAAATATTGTGAGAAAATTAAATCTAAAGTGAGCTCATTTCCTACTTCATCATCCTCTACTATATTTGCCATTTAGTTTAGGGTGTTTGCTTCACTAATCTACTATTAATGAAGAGATAGCATGAGCTTGAGTCTCCTCGACGTAGCTCATCTTTAGTCTCGAACATTTCGAGCAAGCTTGTTCATTTCTTCATGTGAACCCTTACTAGAGTTCGGGTGTTCACTACTTGGAGCGTAAGGACTACTACACGGAGCTTTAAAAGTGAAGGACGGTCTACAAAGGTTATATTTCTCATTCACTTAGATGTAAAGTTGTTTACATTGCTAGTTCGTCTAAATCTCTAGTTAAGATTGTAGGGTTGGAGTTCTTTAATACGGCAAAATTTAAAAACGGCATGGACGATACCTCCCGAAATCTTGCTGCCGCCCTACGGAACCCTACAACTACCACATGAAAATTCAATATGAAATGATTCTGGTGAAAGCCAAAGTCAGAATAGGTTAAGTATATATGTATTAGCACATATTCATTTAGAATTTAAATGAAACCCTAGTACATACACTCTCATGTACAAACACTGTCATGGTAGTTGCTTTGCTACATGGTTCACCTCTTAAAGAGAGTAAGTGCTTGACATATTTACTTTAACGGCGGCTTGTTACCAAAACAAGTTCCCCCAAAACACTTGAAACTGAACCGAGAAGGGAAAAAAAAAAGAAAGACAAGTGAAAAAATATTATTTCTTTATTTTAAGAAAATTCATTTTTTTCCCTCATACCACCTTCACATCTGGTTTTCCTACTTCGTAATGGTCGCTCGTGTTATCTTTTCTCAAATGCCAGATGCTTATCTTTTCTCAAATGCCAGAAGCAACGCATATATGTTCTTGCAACTATCTATATATACATAACACTTCGCCAGGGTATACATAGAAACTACTCACAAATTGTAGGAAGAGCGGATGGACAATTGGGATCATAAAATCCCCTTCAATCAAAATCAAGGGGGTAAATGGTAGCCCACCGAATAATCAAGGTGAAGATCTTTATCGCTACAAAGAAGAAATCATGAGCGAAGGTTTCCCCCGCAATGGCAACAAAAGCATGAGGACGGTTATAGGCGAAGAGAGAGAGGTAAGCCATTGTGTGAAATTCTTGCTTTCTTTAGATCAATTGATTTAAATAAATGACCTTCTGTTGATTACCAGAATACGGAGCTTTATTCCTATGATGGAGAAATTGGTAATGAAAATTTTTCTGCAGCTAAAGGCAAGCATAAGATCGATGCGGAACAAGTGAGTAATTATGTGAAGTTCTCACTTTATTCAGTTCGTTTGACATCTTAATTTCATGTCTGTACAATTAACCTTACAAATTGCCACAAATTTATTAGAGGCATCGGATTTCATTACATGCACAATATAATAAACTAGATTTCTTCTGAATTTTTCATCTCAAAATAAAAATTAGGAAATCTTTTTATTTCCTTTTGAGAAATGATGATTTTTTGTGCATTTCACCTCGGGGAAGGGTAAATAATTATGTGAAGTTCTTGTTTTCTTTAGATCATTTAGAATCTTATTCTCATATATGTCCAATTTCTCCCAAAATCTAATATAATGTCACAAAGTGATAAATTTGTGATAAAACTAATATGGTTTCTAAAAATGCACAAGTAAGATATGCTATATTTTATTTAAATTATGTACCTCAAAATACAAAGTACATAACAAGTTCCTTTTGGGTAATAAGAAAATTGTAAGCATTTTTTTTCCTTAAAAAATTTTGTAAGCATTCCAGAAGGTGAAAGGGTAAGTACTTGCTTTATTCAGATCATTCAGTATCTTATTTTCAAGTGTGTACAATGTGCCTTAAGAAGTAATATAATGTGACAAACTAATCGGATGTGAACCGATATTTGCTACATGCCAAAATAGGATAGATTTTAAAGTTTGTATCTTGAAAACAATAGAAAATAACATAATTTATTTCCCTTTTAAGAAGTAATAAATTTTACCCATTTCACAAACGAAAAGGTCAAGTGATTAGGTAAAGCTTGTGCTATGTTATGTTCGTAACATTTGGTATCATATTTCATATTTGTTCAGTTTTACCTATAAGAAATATAAGGTCAAAAATAAATCAATAAAATGGCTTTTTCTACCTGCACAAACAGTTGACACTCAATTTCCTTTAAAGCTTGCACCTTAAAACACAAATTAGGTATAATTTTTATAACCTTCTGAGCAATAAACTTTTTTCTAGCATTTCACACTACGATAATTTGTAGGTTCTCTAGTGATAACCAAGCATGGAAAGTCACAATCTAATTGGCTAGGGGATTCACTGAGACTATATCCAACCCTTTCTAGACAAATATATCGAATAAGATCCACAAACACTTCTATACATTTTATTTACTTTTCAATGCACATCATCTCCAATTCGATCATATTCCAACTCCATGCGTTTTAAAGCAGATGCATGTCATGTTAACTACATTTTGATAGTCAATTCTTTCAAAATAAAAGTATCACGATCATTTGTCAATCCCACAAAACATTTGAAGTAGTTTTCCCTCTATATACATGCATGTAAGCACCAGTATTCGTATAATAAAGAAAACAATCAAAAGAAATGAATAATAAGAATGAGACTTTTTCTTAAGTTTTTATGCTCATGCATTATCAAGATTAAGCTGAATTAATTCATTATCTTAGCATATTACTATCAAAACTTTGGCTAATAAAAGTGTACCTAATATTATAGAAGTAGGAAAGTAAAACAAGAGGGTAAGAAAATATGTCAAAGCCAGCTGATTTTAAATGAAAGGAACTAATTGCTAAAATACTAAATGCAGAATTCAGAAAATTCCTTTCCTTTGTCTTCAATGGTTAACGGAATGATCATTCTCGCAAAGAATAAGCGTCGTCAATTGATTATCCTAACCCCCAGCGATTTGTGTTGGCTTATAAAAATTAGAACATCTTTTAAATAACTTAACTTATGCTAAAATCCATAGCAAACTAATTTTAAGCAGAAAAAAATCTAAATCAGTCTTGTTCTGCATCAGAAAAGGAATAGGTTACCTAGCTCAATGATCTTATATTGAATATTCCTTCTGTAAGGAATCCAACAATACCTTTTTAGAGTAAATGGTGTTTGCTCTTGCAGTATCCCTGCAAGCGCAGATTTATATGAAGCACAGATCAGTTAAGAGGAGTTGCATTTCATGTCAGGTTTCAAGTTTTGCCCTCTAGAAATATGTTGGAAGCTATCTAAAAAGTTCTAATCTTCTCATATTACAAACTACTAGAAAAACATAATGATGCAAGATTAAGATTAAAACCATCGAGCGTTGTGGATCAAAGAATGTATGATTTCCATATGAACTCTTGGGGGCCATGAAATTTGTCGGCCCCATTAGAATTATCTGAAGCCTTTAGGAGTGCAGCCATTAAGTTATAATAAAGCTTTGTCCCTGGCACTATATCTCCAAGTTCGTCTGCAATACTAGTTGAATAGTTACTATAATATATGGTTTCTGCGTAAAAGGAGAAACTACCATCATTCAGTTTTTTCTGTACACATGTTGCTGAGCTTTTCTTTTGTTTCTTTTTTCCTTACCAAGAAACTAATGGTTACGTAAGAACGAAATGAATACCTTGTCTACATTGTCAAAATAATAAAATTTGCAAGTTCTACAAAACATAATCCCAAAATTCACCTGAAACTGATGTGTACTCAAGAACCACATTACCCAAAAGCTTGAGCTGTTGAATTAGGCTGTGGACAACCAGTGTATATCATCTCGCTAACATACAACAAGGCTAAATTACACTAATATACCCTTAACTATCACTGTTTTTAATTAAAGTTTTTATTACAATAAATTCCATTAAACTATGGTTTTAAGGGGGGCTATTTTACTCATATACCCCTATACACAGCGGTTTTATGAGAGCATTATGTAGTAAAACATATGTATACAAGGTAGTTCAGTGAAAAACGCTCATATTTAAGGGTCATTTACTGTAATTTAGCCAACTTAACAATGTGCTATAATCATTAAACCATGCAGGTAGATGAGGCCATAGACGAGGTTCATGAAAAAGAAGGCATCCCCAATGGTTGGAAATACGTCGAAGTGGCCGGATCATTTGACCTGATAAACGAAGAAGGTGGAGGCGGGTTTCTCCTCCGAGACTGGGAGAAAAATGCACTCCTAGCCCAAGCATTCCCGGCTCCAGGACAATCGCACCTACATGTTGAAGCCTATTCTGTGCACAAGGCAATGAAAGAAATGATTGCTTTGAAAGAAGAAGAAGTGGTGTTTTGCATAAAGTCCAAGGATGTGTATGACTGCATACGCATGGTCAAAGTTATACCCGACATCATATCGATGGTGATGGAGTGCATGATTTGGTGTGAAAAGAAAAGGTTTCGTGTGTTATTGCGGAATTGGGATGAGCTTGCAGAAGCGTCATGGTTGGGTATATCTGGGAGGCACAGTCGCCAGCACTGTCGCTGGGACCGGGCCGGACGTTGGCCACCAGGGCTATATCTTATGTAGGCTAAGTTTAAGATTATCTGAAGTACAATGTGCAAGCTGTTGTGAAACTTTCCTAGACTTTAATGATGATCTTGCTTTGCAGGTCATCGTCCTCTTGTTCTTCCTTAAATAATTTGAATCTTCAGATGGATGCCTTGTTCCTTTATTCCCAGCTCATTATTTGTCTTTTCTTGACAAATAGTTACAAGGCCACAATCTGCTCTAAAATCATATAGTATTATCATGGCCGAATCTTAACAAAAAATATCAATGCACAATGCATCTATATCAACTTTGACAAGCCAAAATAAATGTTCTTCTGTGGAGGTCATTTGTGACACGCCAACAACCGTTTCCTGGCACATGGATGTGTTTGATAGTTTGTGAGATCTAGTATTATATGGGCACAATAAGAAAACCTATATGATGGGAGATTTTTCTCGATTGTAGAGGCTACAGCAAGATGCTTCATTCCCCCACTTCCATTCCCCTTCATGAAAATCATTATGCCAATATCCAATAAAAACATTAACACGAAACAAAAAATGTGGTTTTTTCGAGAACCCTTGTAATCATTGGTTGAAGACACGTTCCATATATAATATGTATCCTATTTTGGTACCAATCATAGTTAGCAGCTTGTGATGTATCATTAATCAGGCAACAATAGCTCAGGGAGAGTTGGTAGTGCTTAAGAATAGTGATAAGGGGACACAATTCTAACAAGCGGAGAGGATACTAGCTTAATTTTGGAGAGAGGATGGGTCCTAAATGAGTTCAACCTAATTAACTCGAAGGGAAAAAAGGCTCAGGCATACAAGAATTAATTCTGAGTACATTTTCAGTCAATGATTCATCCAAAAATTTTAGAAACCAGAAACTTGTTCTAGAAAAAATCCTATTTATTTGATAAGACAAAGATATCGGCTAGAGTCGATCTCAATTTCAAGTAATAAAACCAGAATGCACTGTAGCAGAGTCCTCATCAACAATTTGATATCTGGGATGCAGGGAGAAGGCCAATGGAACAATTTCCCCCATTAAACCCGATTTTTGCACAAAGTAAGAAATTCAAACTTAAAACAAAACTAGAATAGTAAGCATCGTCAAACTACACTACTAAATAAGAAAAGAAGCAACATTAACCAGGTAAAATAAAGCACGAAAACTACTCAAAAAATATTGATGAGAAGTGTTTAACTACGCAATATACAAAAAAGTTAAACAGAACATATAAGAGAAAGAGATCTGCAATGATAGGGAGTGGACATAGTCCTCATCCACTTCACAACACATACCTGGATAAGAAGGAACAACCATACTTCAGCAGAGAGCAAAATTTGTTCCATAACATATTAGCCTGTCCCAAAACAATCAGATATAAATAAAGTAGCAGCAGATGTCTGTCTTCGCAATGAAATATTATAGAACATAATTTTGACTATGAAAATGAAGGTTGATCCTCTATATAAAATGAAATTCCTTCATGATTAAAGACAGTACTTCCAAATCCTTGAGTTAACATATATAATCCTAATTTTTTAGTGACGGGATTTAAACTCATAACCACAAGGCAACCTCCAAAATTGAAAAATAAAAAATAAAAAGGCAACCTCCAAAATAAAATAAAATAGATCGAATTAAATGGAAACTAAGGAAACAAAAAGGACAGCCTCCAAAATCTCCTAGATCTAGATTCTAGGAGTTAAATATTATAAGAGAAACTCCCCCATTGGAAATTATATATGATATCAAGCACGACTAAAGATCAAGATAAAGTTATTAACCATAATTGAAGCCTTTATTTTCAGTATCAAGTTAAAAAAACAGTAAGCATTCGACATCGATTCCATTTCAACTTGTAGCAATTTGACTTCAGGAACACATGGTGAAGGTCAATCTACGTATAAATAGTTCAAATTTCTTTAACCCAACAAGTAATTCAAACACTTTAACACTAAATACAGATCCGTAATTGAATTTAAAGTCAAACTATGTACTTGCTAAGAAAAGAAGCAATCTAATTATTTGCTTGTTACTATAGTGGCAAATGCTTAAACAACAACACATCATTTAAAAATCCTATTTTTCGTTTACTTCAAACATTATATTGCATTCATTCTCATGTTCATAAGGACGGATCATTAAGTGAATAAGTATTCTTGTTTCTTGTGGAGACCAATTTTGCTGTGATGACCAGTATAAAAGTGTGCCTCCCCTTCTCTTGTTATTGGATACATCATACATGTTCTTCACTAATTCATATAATGAAATGGATGCATGTAAGGTTATCCATTAAAAATTTGGTGACAGCACAGGTATAATCTATAATTTGTACTTAGGAAATATAAAACAAAGGTTGTTGTATTTGGAAATTGCAGGTCTAGAGTTTCTCGATTCGAGATCAATCAAGTGAAGTGTAATATACCAAGCTCGAACCTTGGGCTTTGGTAACAGCGTTTATGCATGCTACCACCTTGGAGGCTGAGGTCAGTCGCAAATCAATTAATATCCCAACAATTCGAACCTTGGGCTTTGGTAACAGCGTTTATGCATGCTACCACCTTGGAGGCTGAGGTCAGTCGCAAATCAACTAATATCCCAACAATGCGACAAACGGTCCAGATAATTTGTTATATTTATACTTCGGAATTCTTACATTTATTTTCATTGTTAATAGTTTTTCGGTTTTGTTAAAAATTAATTATTTTTTCATGAAAATGAAATTATTGTGTAATATTATTTTGTGACGATTAAACGATTTTACTCTAACAGTATATCAATAAAGCTAATGTAATATAGAATTCCAGAACTTTTTTAATGATAAGCAGAGCTAATTACTGTCTGCCATTTTTATTTAAACAAAAAAGAAACAGGACTTTTACAACAGTAGATTGTTTTGTTCATACAAAAACAGAAGAGATTCTAAAATATATATCCCTAAACAGAACAGATCAAAGCATAAATCTCATACGATGTAGAGATCAAAGTACATAGATGAGGTAAAAGTAAGATTAATCCCAAAATGATGTCAACCAAAATTTTATCTTTGGCATGCCTTCTGTATAATATTAATATGCTTCATCTTTACTCTGCCTCTTGTAAAACTGCCATATAAATACAGTAGTTAGCAAATATATCACTTTTTGTTCATTATATTGCTTTTTGCTTGATCGGACATATAATAAAGATATCTAGGTCAATGATGACTAAATTCAAGAAAAATATACATCAGACCTAAAACTCTAGAGTACGGACCACAATATACAGGTTGCACTCTTTCCATCGATGGAAGTATTGTCTCAACAGGCTCCGCAACCAAATCGCTTAAGATCATGCAAAATGGAAAAATTAATCTAGACTGTATACTCATTATAGGTAATCAGAAAACTAAAACATATCACATGAAACAAATTTCCAGTATTATTACTTTATAAAGGTTGATGTCAACTTTAGATTATTAGGGAATATCAGGCTCAAAATATGTCAGAAAATTTTGTAGTATGATCAGGATATGCCTCTGGGAAATATGACTTAATAAATGTCCTGAAGAAGCCAAAGCACCTGCATGTATGATCTCAAAGATTATAATTCCATAAGTTGTAACACTTGCGTTCTAAATATCTAATGCACCTTTATACTGGAGATATACTCCTAGTAATAAATATTGAAAAATGGTATACCACAGTTTATTTAGATGAAAAATCCACTTCAAAAGAAACATTAGAGCTCCATAAATAATTTGAAGTTATGAAAAATACCCTCAATATTTGAAATTTATGCAAAACTTAAATGTTTCAATATCTATTTTGACACTTCCATTTAGCATTATTTTCATGTGTGCTTGCACGCCGTGCAACTGTCTGTGTCTAAATTTGCTTTTGAATGAGTTGTCAGACAGCTAACATAAGTGTATTTCAGGTGGATTTAGTGGTGCAACCATCCAAATAATGGATGGTCATATTGAAGTAAAAGCATGCATTTTTCTCACTTCAAAATGAAGATCCCAGTAGGACCAAGCATGATCAAGCATCAAAGTCTGTCTCAGTACCAACTCACAAATGAAATAGGAAGAATTATGTGATATCAACCATACACTGTCGACATGGTGGTGTAATTATTGTTATCAGCAAAAAAAAGGGAAAACTAAGAACGATTTATGCAAATCACATGACCAGGTTTCAATAGCTAATTGAACAGAATCTTAACTAGAAAGTGTTATATACAAATTCTCTACATACAGATGTAATTCACACTTCAATTGTTTTTCTCACTTCTTTCAATCAGTAAGGTCTGAAAGTTTCTGTGCATCGTTCTCCTGTATGCATCTATATTCATGTTTCTCAAATACCCGCTTATTGAAAGAAAAAATTTAAATTTTGCTACAAATTCTTTTCATGACTTTTTGGCAGAAGAACAATAAGAATGCAATATGACTAAACCATTATTTACTTTCCTGTTGTCAAATTCCTTCACATTTTTTTCTCCATTTAAGATGTATTTGGCAAGTTTGCCATTACTTTCGATACATCAAAGGACGTAATTTATGTGACTTGAATTGAATATGGTATAGATCTAAGTGAGCACATGAAGTTGTGCTCTCAACTTATGGAGAATAACTATACAAACAGAAGGCCAAGTACATATGGAGAATAATTATACGAACATGAAGTTAGACTTAAATAATCTTCTCATTATGTCAGATAAACTAAACGAGAATAAAATAAAGTAAATCAAAATAAAACATGAGTGAGGTTTATGTACCGTATAGTCATTGCGACACGGGTATTACGGGTAGGCGGCGATCAAACCCAAAGCTTCGACTGTAGGGGGTTATCGCATAGGATCCACAAAGCATTCCTTAAATCTACAGGCTTCCTCCAATCCATGAGGGTGTTCGAATCCATGAATAATATGGAACCCATCTGAATTGAGATAACTCACAAATTTATTAATCGAGGTCTAAATTGAAAAGGTTACAATAGACCTTATATAGCTCCAAAGCAAACCTAAACTAACTAGGACTCAAATACTTCAGAAGAAAATAAAAATCTAAACTTGCCAAACTAAATAAACTAGAAATAAAATCAATCCTAATGTTACCAAACCTACTTCCCTAAAATGGAAAAATAATACTAAAATCATATATTTATAAACTCTCTTTAACAGGAATAAAAATAAATTCTAATTTTCCACCAAATCATTCTTGCTTTTGTGGCCTTGATTTGCCTACAACACATTAGACAAAGATATGCCCTGAACAATTCTCTATGATCATTACTAAAGAAGAAATCGCACAAGTATAAAACTGACACTGAAGTAAATATACACTTTTTCATTTAAAGATTCAAACATATATTGTATGTTGTTCAACCAGAAACTTGCTCCCACAACACCATTCAATTGATGACAAAAGGCGACTTAACAAGAATTCTAGCCAATTGAAGTAACAAAACTAGTGAACATGTGCAGGTTCCTCGGAGGTGTGAAGGCCGGTCTCTGTGGAAGTTCCCAAGGAACTCATATTTCTATGCCCAACAAGTAATTGAAGCTGACGAAAAGCTTAAACGAAAGCATGGCCATATAATTTTAATTTGAAACAAAGAAACACCTTTTCAAGGAAACTAGAAGAAAGAAAAGCTCTACTAAGAAAATATGAAAGTGGTCAAGAGTGAATATCCGCATTTGAGTTTTGTTTTACTTTAAGCTTTTCTAACCTAAGCACCATCGCTTTACATTATGCTTTACCCTATCCCTCAATGCACCTTTCTTCACGTAGAGGTCAATTTTGGTGTGAAGAGTGACACCTAAATGAGGTTTTCATCATTACCATGAAACTCAAAAGCTCCATCAATCCATATGGTGGAAATAAATTAATGCATCATTACCGATTGAAAACTTGGTGGCAACATAAAATTGAGACCTTTTACTGTCATTAAATTCATGAACTTCATGGATTTATATGGCAGAATAAATTCATGAATCATTATCCATATAATATGGTCACAACAAAAATATTTACTCCTCAACTCTAATTTAGGAAAATAAATTGAAGGCTTTCATATAAGAAAGTTGGTGGCTCAGGGTTCCAATGCAATAACGTTCCATTTTCTAGGGAACACGATCCATGTATCACTATATCCAGAAGAAATATAGTCATTACTTTTTCTTTGAGGGGCAAAGCACCTTATATTATCATTGGACATCAATTTTAGAGGTCAATGAATATGGAAGATGTGGTCAACATTTTGTATTTCAAATGAAATGTACAATAATTGATCATAGTACTATAAATCTGGTATTGATAGGAGTAGAGACCATGGAAACATGCAACTGTGAAACTATGAAAAGATACTAGTTTTGTGCTGAACCTTTCCCTAGCATGGTAATTTAACAAAACGAGCAAATTGTTCTCTTCAAACTTGCTCCACAATGTGTGTGTGTGTGTGTGTGTGTGTGAGAGAGAGAGAAAGAGAGAGAGAGAAAGAGGTAATTTACCAAGAATTTAAGCCAACTAAATAACAAAACTAGTAAGCATTATGTGTAGATTGCTCGACGATTCGACTTCTGAGGTGTGAAGGCCAGTCTAAGTACATGTTCCCAAAGAATTCAAATTATCACATCTGATAAGAAATTTAAGATAAATAGAAAACTGTACACGAAAGCATGGGCAATAAATTTCATCTGATAAGAAACAAAGGCAACATTTTTCAAAGGGAAAGAAGGAAGAATAAAAAGCTCGACTAAGAAAATACGGAAGTGATCAAGAGTTCATATCCACTTTTGAGTTTTGTTTTGCTTTAGGCTTTTCTAATCTAATCACTATCAATTTACACTATGTTTGACCTCCATTCCTCAATGCACCTCTATTCATGTAAAGGTCAATATTGGTGTGGAGAGCGACACCTATTTGCGTTGCTCATTGTCATTAAAGTCAATAGCTTCATCAAACCATATGATACATGTCACTATAATTGGTTGAAATATTGGTGGCAACATATAATTGAGACCTTTTACTTTGTCATTGCATTCATGGACTTCATCGATGCATAAGGTTGAATAAATTCATGAATCATATCAATTTTAAATATAGTAACAAAAATGGTTTTACACAATTCTAATTTAGGAAAATGGATTGAAGGCTATCATATTTGGAAGGTACTGGCTCACAGTTCTTATGCAATTAACATTCCAACTACTAGGGAAAGCAATTCATGCATCACTATATTTTGAAGATATGGAGCCAGATTTTTTTCTTTTGAGGTGCAAAGCACCTTAATTGTCATTGAACATCAATTTTGTAACACCCTTGATCTTGTGTCCGATATTTCTCGAGTATAAATTATATTAATGGGTATTTTATTTTATTTAAACAATCATGTATTGTTATGTTTGCAATGGGTCCCACTACTTTTAATATTATATTTTGGTAAGTATTATTATCTTTGAGACTATTAATTAGCTTGGTTTGGGACTAAATATTTATTCTTAATGAATCTAATTTTACCGTATTTTATTCCCTATTCCTAATTGATATTAGATTCATGGATACTTGGCCCGGTTCATAAACCCATACTATTTAAACGTTTATATTTCTCATGCAAACTCCAGATTAATAATTCCTCTCAAAATAGCAAGGAATCATCCCACTACACCGACTGACAACGCCGTGATCTGTGATGTCATACGTGGCATGCTGGAGAATCAACAACACCGGTTAGATTTGATCGAGCAACAGAGGTCCGCGGACAGATAGAGGTATCCATCAGCAGTTTGTTCCAGGCTTCCACCACGTCAGGCGGTTCCGACGCCAACTAGAGTTCCCGCACGTGGAGGCATTCCTGTCCGGAAACGGGGTGTAGTTCCTATATAGTGGTCTTTTGTTCCAGTTCCGGCTCAGAAGGGTTATGGTCCGAAACTATTGTCGGCGGCCAGGCCATACTCGGAGATGTTGTCAGAAAGTGAAGGGCAATGTTTTGGTTGTGGAACTACTGACCACCAGATCAATACCTGTCCGTCGAGATATCAGTTGAGAAGTGATGTTTTAGAAGCACCGCTTGTACTGCAGAAGCAAGCTTATGAGCAGAAGCAGATCACACAAGGGCCTAATCAGAGACGGGCTTTCACCCTGACGGCCAAAGTAGCGGAGGCTTCTGATGATGTGGTTTCATGTACTCTCCATGTTTGTTCTTTCCTAACCTTGGCTTTGTTTGATTCCATGTCATCCCTTTACTTTATATCTTCCAAGTTAGCTAGCCCAATCTCTAGGTAAACTTTGACATTGACTGTAAAGCGAGATTGTAACGATTGCACCATTCATCCTTGAATGCTATTCTCTTGAATTCTTTCTTACTTTCTTTGATGATCGTATCTCGACGAAAAGGAAACAAAATTGCGAATCCTTTATCTCTATTTGATCTTATCATGTAATCTTCTTGATTCTTTATTGTTTTCTTAAATGTTATTCCACTGACTCTGATAGCAGGATTTGGACGACTTAAATGTAGTTATGTGATTGTAACTATGTACCGCGGCATGGTTACAATGCGGTACTCTGCTTAAATAACTTAGAGTTCTACTCTTGATTCATTTTCCTTAATTTAATTACGTTGTGCTACTATGCTTTTCCCTCTGTTCAATTACTTCCAAATCTGTCTTATCTTGAATTTTGAATCTAGTGACCGCATCATCTTTATCTTGTCCAGTATCGACACAATCCTTCTAAATTTCGAAGAACGATGAGGAACACAAAGAGCATTTAAGGAATGTATTTCGGACGTTAGAGCAAGAAAAATTGTATGACAAAACTCACACTTGTTCAGCTCCGTTTTGGCTTGATGAAGTGAAGTTCTTGGGTCATGTCATATTAGAAGATGGCATAGCAGTTGACCCGGAAAAGATTGCTGCAGTTCGAGATTGGACGAGTCTAAGGAAACTTCAAAATAAGAATAAGTTTGACTCCCTGGATATTATAGAAGGTTTGTGCAAGACTTCGCTCGAATAGCAGAGCCATTAACCAAGTTGACTCGAAAGGAGGAACCGTTTGTTTGGTCCGAGAAGTGTACACAAGCTTTTGACTTATTGAAGCATAAGTTAACGACCGCTCCTATTCTAACTGTGCCAAATGGTTCGAGAGGATTGGTGATTCCCAATGACACATCGGGAAAAGGTTTGGGCTATGTGTTGATGCAGCATGGGCGTGTGATAGCATATGCGTCAAGACAACTGAAGACGCATGAGAAGAATTATCCGACGCATGACTTGAAGTTGGCTGCAATGATTTTCGCACTTAAGTTATGGAGAAACTGCTTGTTAGGTAAGAAGGTCAAGTTATTCACCGATCATAAAGATCTAAAGTACATGTTCACTTAGAAGGAATTTATAACAGATTTTCAGAAGTTTGAATTGGAGTTGGTGTTACCGGATTCTTCGAGGCAGCTGATACAACTTCAAGTATAGTTATCCTTGATAGACCGCATGAAGGCCGCTCAAACGTAAAATACTCGATTGAAGAAGTTTGAAGACATGCCTCAACTTATCAGAGTGGCACAGCGGAAGCATAGGGAGCCTATAACCCACAAGTCTTCGAACGGGCTTGCTGATTCTTGAAAATGAGATTCGACAGAAATTTCCAAACTTGTTTTCTTGAATCCGAGAATTTCCTTATTTCTTTCATTTCCATTTTTCCGTGAATCCGGCAAATTACTTGTTTCTTCTCTTTTCGTATTCGAGAATTTCGATGACGAAATTCTTTTTGTAGTTGGGTATAATGCAACACCCTAGATCTTGTGTATGGTATTTCACAAGTATAAATTATATTAATGGGTATTTTATTCTATTTAAACAATCAAGTGTTGTGTTTCCAATGGGTCCCACTACTTTTAATATTATGTTTTGATAAGTATTATTATTATCTTTGAGACTATTAATTAGCTTGGTTTGGAACTATGAATTTTTATTCTTAATGAATCAAATTTTGCTTTATCTTGTTCTCTATTCCTAATTGATATTGGATTCATGGATACCTGGCCCGGTTCAAAAATCCATACTATTTAAACCTTTATATTTCTCATGCAAACCCCAGATTGATAATTCCACTAGAGAAAACCCTAGCCTCATCTCTCTCAAACCGAACCCTAACCCTAGCAACTGATCCCTTCGTCTCGTGGTCGCCATCATCATCTTCATCGAGTGAGCACCCTTACTCGATCATCGTCGTCGTCTCGTTTCCTACACAGTCTGATTTCTTCCTCGTGCCTTCTTACTTGTTGCGGCGACATCTCCATCGTGGTTTCGTTGCAGAGTCAAGCCAAGGGTTCATCATCGTTATCGCGAGATCGTCGTTTGAGGCAAGTATTTCTAAATACTTGTTACATGCTAGTTACGGCTGGATCAGATCTGGCATAACATTATCATTATTATTATTTTCATGTCTAAATCCATATTTAAACGTAATTGACGATACATCGAGATCTGAATTGCGATGCATCGATAAATCTAATTTGAATAAAATATGCATCTTCAACCCTAAAGAGATCTTTACGAATGAACTAGTTAAGATAATGAAATCTGGAAACTTTATATCTCACGATGGTTTTATATTGCACGTATTGAATTTAAATAATCGCTAGAAATACCTGATCGTTTCAGAAAAGAGAGATCGAGCCGGCTCAAAATTACTATGAGCCGTCTCATAAGAGCAGAGGATATGTAATTCTTGGCACGTCATGAGCCGGCTTTGTTGGGGTCAAAAATTACACCCCATTATCAAAATCAAAATGTCAAAGTCGATGCCCAAGTGGACTCGGATCCGACTAACCGGAGTCCGACCCCAAGCAACTAGGCCTACGTCCAAACCGCCTCAAGCCAACCGAAGCCGGACGGCCATCGACAAAGAGAAGAAAAGATTATGCTATAAATAAATTTAATGTTTTTTATGAATAAATGTAAAGAAATGGACAAAAAGCCAATATTGTAAAGCCCAAGGGCCCAAATGAAAAATGTAGAACCTATTATAAGGCTATCATGTTAAGAAATCAAGAAAAATTTTCTTCTCCCCATTTAGCCGTCATTTCTATCTCTTTGCCTTCGAAGTTTTCTTTCTTCACCATTCTCTAAAAATCTTAAGAAAACTTTCTTTCCACTTTAAATATTTAGGCCTAAATAACTAACACATAAAAAAAAGAAAAAGATTTCTCTGTTTCTTCTGATTCTTATTCACCAAGATAAAAATAAAAAGCAAAAGAAGTGCAGGCAGAAAGGAACGTCAAGATACAAATCTAAAAGCTTGGAGATTCGAGAAAGTTTTATTTATTTTTGGGACCCAAATCGGAATCGGGGGAGGGTGACCCCATCAAAAGGAAAGCCCTCGAGCTTTTCCTTTAGGGAAACCCTCGAGAATACGGATTCGATCCGTATTTCCCTTTCGGTGGCTTAAAAATGCGGATATCAATCTGTATTTCCCGTCACACCCCGCTTTCTAAAATACGAAATACGGAAAGCAACGAAGGCCAGCTGTGCTAGTTACGGTAAGGAAAAATTCTTCTATAGTCACATAAAGGCTGTCTAGCCAACCTGTCAAAGATAATATCCAATAATATTGATAATCATGCTGCAACGAAACCACAAGGAATACTAAAAATATGTCTACTTGATAATCGATGCAAATAAAGATCCAATATAATAAGTTCGAAATAAAAACAAAATCCGAAAAAAGATACATAAGTCTTAATGTCCCGCAAGGGCGCATAAGCTAAATACTAACCAAAAAAAATAAACCTACGGCTACTGATCTTAGGTAAGGTCCCGATAGTCACTCCGATCTTACTCAGCCTGAAAATCCGTCTCTAAACCTGAGATGGCAAATCTCAGGGATGTCAGAACATCCAAACAAGTACTCAACGTATAAGATGTATGTCCGGTGTGAGAACATGAATATGTATGTATAGTGAAGCCCGTGCACAAGTAGATACAAATATATAGATACTTTAATACTATGAAACAGACATGTAAACAGGTCAAGTCATAACCTAACTGATCACTAAAAAGGTAACATATCCTATCGTGAGTTCAAGTGTATGTGTCAACCTCTGCAGGAGTATTCCTAACCCAAGGGTAGAGCCCCAGAGGTTAGCCCCAGAGGTTAGGAAACACGGGCCCAACTGTAGGATGAACATGCGGCCGATATAACCCGGTAAGAGCTGTAATAACATGCGACCGATATAGCCCGTAACGAGCTGTAATATCATGCGACCAATATAGCCCGGTACAAGCTGCCGGCATGGGACTCATAAGATCTTGTTGTACGAACACACACTCAAACTCCCCCCACACCCCGCATATTCGTATCTAATATGGTAATAACTAAACCATTGATTAAGAATACTGAAAAGACTGAAACTTATAATATCATGTTAATTATAAAGAAATGAAACTTGTAAGCAGTAGGTTGTATCATGGCATGTGGTTCAGCATTCTAATAAGAGATCTTGTCCTTAAATAAAAGGCCTGGAGTAATGAATGATCATGACATGTCAATGTGATCGTTATGGAGTAATAGTAACCGCATTTAAGTGATGTACAAGCTTGTCAACAGTGTAAATATCAAATATTATGTATACCGTTAACTTCATTATGGATATGATAATCATATACTGGCTAGTAAGATATATGTATATAATATAGATTAGCAACTTTCGAATTTTATTTGTATTTATTTAAATTTCATTATAGATCTATAGTTAATCTATTTTTATCATTTTACTGCATAAGAGTATATTTTAACGATATAAAATTGAGAACTAACATAGTTTTATTCGAACAGTGCAGGTAAACAAATATATTCGAGGGATTGCCGATATTGCACCGACCAAAAAGTAAAGCAAGAATACTTGCCTCGAGACGAATAAAACACGACGATATCACGCAAAACCCAAGCTTGAAGGCTCGGCTATAGAATTTGGATCGCTGCGATAGCAACGAGGAGGCGATGGCGATGGTTACTGCAGTGATGGGCTACTGCGAGGGGTCGACTCAATATGGCAGCGGCAATGGTGATGGCAACGATGGCTGGAGTTGGCTCGTTAGGTTACTGGCCGAGGGTTGTGGGTCCTGACGATGACGAAGTCGATTCAGTGGATGAAAGGAGTGGATCGCCGGGTCGAGGCGACGACGAAGTGATGGTGGTGGTGCTCGATGATGGATGAGAGGGGCGCCAACGATGAGTCGACGCTTGGGTATGGAGTCGAAGGTGGGTCGATGATGGTGGTACGAGGAAGAAGGCGACGATGGATGCGATGGGTTTGGGTTGCTACAACAATGGTGGTCTCGGTTGTTGCGGTAAGGGATCGTCGAGAGGGGTGAATTCGCCGGCAAGCGGGAGTGGGGTTGAGGTGTTGCGGTGGTTGGAGAAGACGAGGGAGTAGCGGCGAGAATGGTGGCGACGAGGATGGAAGCGGCGTCGGGAGAAAGATGAGAAATAGAAAAGGGAAAGAGAGAAAGAGTTGCGTGTATACAAGAGAGGAAAATATTCTCATACATAGATTTGGGAAGAGAGAGAGAGAGATATTATTGGTTATGTATATATATGTGTTTGTTTAGAGATTTGGTATGGATTTTACTTACTCTCATATCAACATCAAATGGAGTTAGGCAAACAAATATATTTGCAAACCAAATACTAATAGACTAGTTTAAGAATCTTAAGATATGAAAATATTGTTTTGTTGCCATTAATGAATTGACACATATTACCCAAAACTGAAGATTTTCATATCAAAATCGTATACATTAAAAGTTAAAATAAATATATTAGCAACCAACGATAAAGTAAATTCTAAAATTATAGGTAAAATTTTATTAATGAAAAATAATATTTCGATAACACTAAAAATACTGTATCCAAACTAGGGTGTTACATTTCCCTTTCGGTAACTCTGGAATGCCGGCTTCGATCCGTATTTCCCTTCGGAATGTGGATTTCGGTCCGTATTTCTTTTTTTGATAGGTGCGGAATTTTCCATATTTCACCTTCTCGTACGATGAATCGACGAATGTAGCAATCGTGCTGCCAAAGCTTTGTCGATATATGTGCGCTCGGTCCCGTTTACAAAATTAAACAAAATATAAAAAGGAAAACAGAAAATAAAAATGTACATGTGTTTTAAAATAAAATATATAAATTATTAAAAACTTATCATGAACCGCCGGGGACCCCCACAAGCGGAGAGATCCCCGCTTCAAAAAAAATCCGAACTGCGGTGACCCCCTCTAAAGAGGGAGGTCCCCGCATCCTTCGAGGACCCCCTAAGGGAAGTCCCCACCCGCTGGGACTTCCCCAAAAGTGGGAAAGGTCCCCACTTGCAGGGACCTCCCCTACGTGAGGGACCCGCTAGGCCTCTTCCTGGGAGCTTCCCCTTTGGAGGAAGCTCCTTTTTTTAAAAAAAATCCTTTTTCCCTTTTTTCTTTCTTAAAAAAATTAAAATTAAATTAGAAGTTGAAGTAAAACAACAAAGAAAAGAAAATAAATAAAACACAAACAAAAAAAATAAAGATGAAAAAACAAAAAAAATGAAGACAAAATGAGCACGCGTTTGTATTTATTTTCAAGCATAAACGGTCCATCTTGAGTTCGCATGATTTACACGACCCGTTAATCGAAAGTTCTCTTTTCGGACCCACAATCAATAAACCCCAGCCTACCCTAAACAAGATATCTGTATAATGTCTAATAAACGAGCGCATTCCTATCTAATATGGTGGCGAAAAAATACTCTGCAGATTCTGGCACGCCCGGTGGGACCAGTCTCTCTTCCCATCTCTCGGATCAAGCGAACTCAACCAAGACATAAGTTGTTTGTACGGAACCATGCTCTTTCATTCAGATCAACTTTCAATAACAAACAACTCTCAACAATAATCAACAACGATGGCATTTCGAATTCTTGTTAGTCGCAAGTAACGGACGACGATCAGATTCCGCTCGCCGTTCTTCGCTTCTACTTTGTGTGTTCGAATGCCAACAAAGAACCACTTCAGATACCTGGTACATAAATTCATGTCCGAAATGATATTAAACTAAAATTTCTCAAGTTTTCAAGTTACGTCTGAAATGACTTTAAACTAATGTATATTAAATTTTCTGGAAAACGAGCTCAGCTTCCAACGCGACAACCGTCGCATCCACAATCAAGGTTACCGCCAAAGTGATTCTCCCGTCAAGCCTCATGCAGCTGGGGGTAAGAAATCCAATCCCAACTTCAAAGTCCAGTTCTAACTTCTAATCTGAATTTTATTCAAAAACCTCAACTTCAGATCCTTTGAGAGCGGGTGATAAGCCACTCCTAAGATCAAACTTCGAACATTCCGTCTAAGTAGACGTTGAACCAAGCTCCTCCATCTAAGCAGACGTTGAACCAAGCTCATCGAGTGACAGACGCATAAAGACGAGTGGCAAATGAGTGGCAAACGAATAAAGACGAATCACATCGAGTGGCAAACGAATAAAGACGACGGCTCCATTCCCGAACCAAAGCACAAGTCGGCGATTGAGCGGCTTTCTGTCTCCCCGTTTGGGGGCAAAGTTAACTCATAGGGGTAGGTTGCACGGACATGTCTTCTTCGTTGCTTTATCCGTATCGAACACGTGTCGGACACATATTCGTGCCTGACACGTGTCCGACATAGAATTTTAGTGTCCCGCTTTTTAAATGAGGCGGCTTTAGATTTGAACGTAGTGTAGCCACGAACACAAAAAATAATTTGCGTAGTAGCGGCGACCCTATTTTTCATTTAAAGAGAAAAATTAATTTTTTTGGAATTTTTTTGAGTTGTCGAATTTTTCTTACCAGTTTACTCAATTTTAATGCTACATATAATTTCTATGATGAAATATATAGGGTTTTTGCTAAATAAGTTGGAAAAAAATATTATATATATCCGTGTTCCCGTATCCTATAAATTGGGATTTTGCCGTGTCGCCGTGTCGTGTTGCGTCGTGTATGTATCCCCGTGTCCGTGTCCATGCATCCTTGACATGAGGCTACAAGACGTCATAGGCCAGCCCAAATAAGGCTTGTGACGACTGCAAATGCAAGTATCTTCTCTAGGCTGTCTATCGGTCAGCCTAAAACGGCCACCAAGGTAGCAAATGCATGCTAAGTCCTTAAAAAGCCGAAGAGTTGAAGCAAAAATGGTTCAGATATAGAGCCAATAAGAGGGTTGCAGTTCCCGCTAAATTGGATTTCGTCGGGTTCCAAGAACGTGGCTACCCTGCGACAAAAGCCAAATCTGTAATAAAAATCAACAACTCTTTCGAACCCTTAGGGTCGGCGTCGAAGTACGCTGTGACTGATGGATCAATAAGACGGCGATTCAAAGAGTTCTGCAAAGAGTCGTGTTTAAACCCTAAAATCAAAAACATAGCACAGTCTCATCAAAGGCTTGCCAAACTCCACTCGCCGTGCAAAATCAAAAGAAAGAACTCCAATAAAGGATACAAGCTATATCCAAAATCACGGTCGAACCGACTGCTCTCAGCGCTAATCCTTTCCAGAAAGGAGCAGACTACAACAATGGTCCACAAGCCTAACAAATATTTCTGCCAATGATGTGGCAATGGACGGATATATAATCCACATAGTCTATATGGTGGGGCCCGAAAGAACGAATCCTCCTACGCTTCACAACCATGATAAAGATATGGTTGCCGCTGCCCAATCTGGATTGGTTCAGAAGACTCTACTCTGGCATCTGGACAAAAAGAACACACAATTCCTGAAGAGTCAGACAGTGGTGATAGTCCGGTCTCCGTCCACAAAATACGGAACGAGCAATGTTCCTAGATCTTCAGAAGCTTCATGACAAAGACAATGCGTCGACAAGGCCAAATAAAGAAATGCAGCATTGACACCTAAATCGTTAAACTGGGAAATAAAAAAAGAAAAAGAAAAGAAGAAGAAAAAAAAAGAAAAGAAGAAAAAAGAAGAAAGGGGGTCAGTCCACAAGCAAAAGGGCACGAATGAAAACCTGAAAAGGCTTTGTTAGTAAAAATAGCGACTACCTGAGAGCTTGTGAAAACCCGTAAGGACGCAAGCTCATAAAAAAAAGGGAGGTCTAAGTCCTACTCAACAAGTGCCTCCAAGCTTAAAGAAAGTCCCGTCAAACAAGGCAAGAATCGGACAAATCAAATCAAGGTCTCACCCGTCAGTGTTTCCAAGTTCAAAAGCACCGGAAACAAGTCAAGCATCGACCTCTATGTCACAAAAAGGGAACTAAGCAAAGCATCGACCTCTATATCGCAAAAAGAGAACCAAGTCACCAAATCATCGACCTATATGTCGCAAAAAGAAAACCAAATCAAGGATCGATCTTTATGTCGCAAAAAGGGAATCATGCCAGGCATCGGCCTCCATGTCGCAAAAAGGGAATCACACCAAATAGTGACTCTCTGCCTCGGCAGCACGTCCGACAACGACCTCCACGCCGGAATCACGTCAAGCAACGACCTCCACACCGGAGTCGCGTCAAGCAACGACCTCCGCCTCTGAAACAAGTCAACCAGCGACCTTCGCACCGGAATCACATCAAACAGCAACCTCTACGTCGGAATCACATCAAGCAGTGACCTCTGCCTCTGAAACACGTCAAGCAACGACCTCCGCACCGGAAGCACGTTAACCAACGACCTCCACGTCGCAAAAATGGAGCACGTCAGCCTCTTCATGAAGCAAGATCCATCAATTTCATGCACACGGCCCATACATATGCATTTATTGATGAAGGCACTTTATTGGGATCAAAAATTACACCCCATTGCCAAAATCAAAATATCAAAGTCAACGCTCAAGTGGACCAAGGTCCAACCCTAAGCAACTGGGCCCACGTCCAAACCGTCTCAAGCCCAAGCAAAGCCGGCCGGCCATCGACGAGGAGAAGAAAAGATTATAAAATAAATAAATTTAATGTATTTTTTATGAATAAATGGAAAGAAATAGGCAAAAAATAAATATTGTAAAGCCCAAAGACCCAAATAAAAAGTGTAGAACCTATATAAGGCTATCATGATGAAAAATCAAGAAGAATTTTCTTCTCCCCAAAAATTTTAGGGTTTTTTTTTTAGCCATCATTTCTATCTCTCTGTGCCTTCGAAGTTTTCTTTCTTCTCCATTCTCTAAAAAACTTGAGAAAACTTTATCTTCTCTCCACTGTAAATATTTAGGCCTCAAAAACTAACACATAAAAAAAGAAAGAGATTTCTTTGTCTCTTCTGATTCTTATTCACCAAGATAAAAAAAAAAAGAAGCAAAAGGAGAGGCGGCAGAAAGGGACGTCAAGATCCAAATCTACAAGCTTGGAGATTCGAGAAAGTTTTATTTATTTTTGGGACCCAAATCGGAATCGGAGGATGGTGACCCCATCAAACGGAAAACCTTCGGGCTTTTCTCTTGGGGAAACACTTGGGAATACGGATTCGATCCGTATTTCCCTTTCAGTGGCTTGGGAATGCGGATTTCGATCCGTATTATCCTTTCAGTAACTCTAGAATATGGACTTCGGTCCGTATTTCCTTTTGGAATGCGGATTTCGATCCGTACTTTTTTGGTGGGTGCGGAGTTTTCTGTATTTCACATTCTCATACGATGAAATGACGAATGCAGCAGTCATGCTGCCGAAGTTTTGTCGATATACGAGCGGTCGGTCCCGTTTACAAAGTTAAACAAAATATAAAAAGGAAAACAGAAAATAAAAATATACATGTATTTTAAAATAAAATATAGAGGTTATTAAAAGCTTAGCATGAAACGTCAGGACCCCCCACAAGCGTGAAGGTCCTCACTTCAAAAAATCGAACTGCGAAGGCCCCCTCTAAGGAGGGAGGTCCCCGAACCCTTCAGGGACCCCTTTGGGGAAATTCCCACCTGCGGGGACTTCCCTAAAAGTAGGAAAGGTCCCAACTGCGGGTACCTTCCCCGCATGGGGAAAGTCCCACTTGCGGGGACTTCTCCCATGTGAAGGAGACCCCTGCTGCCGGGCCTCTTCCTGGGGAGCTTCCCCCCTTTTAAATTTTCTTTTCTTTTTTCCCTTTTTTACTTTCTTAAAAAAAATTAAAAGTAAAAGAAAAGGAAATAAACAAAACATAAGCAAACAAAAAAATAATAAAGATGAAATGAAATATTAATGAATAAACAAAAAAATGAGGATGACAAAATGAACACGCATTTGTATTTATTTTCAAGCACAAACGGTCCATATTGAGTTCGCATGATTTGCACGACCTGTTAATCGGACTCTCTCGCTTCGGAGCGGGAGTAATTAACGACAGTTTTGTCCGCAGCTGCCGAAGATTAGGATCTCCACAATCAATAAACCCCAGCCTATCCTAAACAGGGAGAATCTGTATAATGTCTGACAAGAGAGCGCATTCCTATCTATTTGAGTGGCGAAAAACACTCTACAGGCTTAAGATATATTGAGACACCTCAAAGAAAGAATAGAGCCGGCTCAAGATTAGCATGAGCCGTCGAGAAGAAACATTAAATCCGAAACACTTATGAGCCGGTTCAGATTAGTCACAAGCCGTCTTAAACAAACAAAGAGGAAATAATAATTGGGAAATACTTGTGAGCCGTATCAACATTACATAAGCCGTCTCACACCTACATAAGCTGATGAGCTGTCTCAAACTGATATCCAACCCTGATATGACACCTGACATGTTAGATTACATCATACATGCGAACATCTTACTTGACATGTATTATTATATGATTGTGATATATATTCTGATTGACTATGTTATTTATGTTGATGCTAGTATCTTGATCGTTTACCTGATACGATTATGGTATTCCTGAACATACTAGTTAATTGATTGTTCACATGAAGTCATGCTTGATTAGTTATTGTTATTATGTCAACATATTTGCAATATAATGCTTATCTAAATACCAATGAATTCATGATCTTGCTTGACCCGACTTGATTGTTGATTGACACGTGACCTGGAACCTAATACATTGAGAAGGCATATCCTAATACACTGAGGATATCATCCTAAGGTGATGTGTTAACATCATTCATCTATTATATCATGGATAGTATCTTGTCCTAAGATAATGATATAATCATTATTCATCTGATACATTGACCGTGGTCCCGAATTCGCACGGGATACTATCGAGTTACGAAGAGGATTATATTCATAATTTCAAATACCGTTAGGATAGCTAACTTAGCAGCATGGGCACTTAGGTTCCACTTGACATGATTGTTTTACCATGCTATGTTGATGTACTTATTGCATGTTATTGGCTATCGTTTACTTATTTGACATCGGTTTATGTTACAACAATACTCTATGTTACATTTCGTGTTATCCTTATATTATATTATGTTCCGACGCTCTGACGTCTTAGTTTTGCATGGCCCAGATTCTTTGACATTAGAACCGCGGAATCAGTACTTCGAGGGGATAGCCGAGTAGTGAGTTGTATATATTATTCCAGTTATTAGTCTGTTTAATTTATTCTAGTACTGAACTCTTTTCCCTAGTTTATGTTGTGAGTCCCTAAGGGACAGTCTTGTGTACCCTTTCTATTTTATTATTGGATCAGTTTGACTTGACATTTCTGCTATTTCAGCTTGATTCTTATTATTGTTATTTATTGTGGCATTGGACATATTTAGTATTGTTTATATTTATGTGTCGCTTGATTACTGTATGACAGCCTTAATGTGGCTATGGAAGGATGATTCCTTACCGTAGATAGCATGGATGGCCGAGATACGTCCCGCAATTATTGTATTTTGGGAAGCGGGACGTGACAAATTTAGAGATGGATGAATTTGGAAGATGTGGTCAAGATTTTTTATCTCAAATGAAATGTATAATAATAGGGCTATAAATTGGATATTGATAGTGGTCAGAAGAGACAATGGACACATGAAAGCGTGAAACTTCGAAAACACGGTAATTTTGTTCTTAACTTTCCCCTAGCAATGGAAGGAGAGATGATAACGGTGCCTTGGATCATTTGGAAACTAATGACAAGGGCAAAAACATCTTCCCTTATTGGGACGCAGAGTCCAATCCTAATAATTATTTGGTACAGGTAATTTGCTTCTTTTGTAGAAACTATTTTATTGTGATTAGTTTCTCTGTCTAGACTCTAGAATCTAGAAAAATATGATTAATTTAAAATATCATGGTTTAGGGTCATTTAGTGTAATTTAGCTGACTGAACAATGTGCATGCTCAATGTTCAAATCATTAAATCATACATGAAAGGGAGTGACCCGATCATTCAACCCGTAAAACAACGAAGGTGGAGGCAGGTTTCTCCTTCAAGACATGGAGAACAATGCACTCGTAGCCCGAGTATTCCCGACCCATGGGCAATCACTCTTATTCATTGAAGACTACTTTGAGAACAAAGCAATGAAAGAAATGATTACCTTGAAAGTAGTGTTTTAAAGTCCAAGGATGTGTATGACTGCATACAAATGGTTGGTCTCGTTCCTATCGACGTCTTATGATGGTCTGAGAATGCATCAATTAGTGTGAAAAGCAACCATTTCATGTGTTGTTTTAGAATAGCGAGTAGCTACTAGTAGCGTCGTGGTTGACTAAACACGGGAGACGCTATCACCAGCATTGTTACAGGGACCAGGCTGCATCTTAGCCATCAGGGTTGTATCTTACATAGTCTACGTTGTTTTTTAAAGTTGAAGTTCAATGAATCAATATAATCGAAATCGGAAACTTTTAAGACTTTAATGACGATCTTTCGTCGTAGTTCATCATACCTTTGATATTTTTTGAATAATTAAAACGATGAATTTGGTTGTTTTAATGCTTTATTCCAATGTTGTAAAATCTAGAATATCCTATCGGATATCCAGATCCGCTCCCAAAAAAAACACGAAACACAAAATCCGATCAAACCGAATATTTGGTCGAATAATGGATATTCGATCCGTATTGGGTCAAATAATTAACTTTTAAACCGGCCCAAAGCCCGCAATATGAATCACTTTTTTCTTTATTTTCTCTTAAGAAATTTTTAAATTCCAAAAAAGGCAGCGATTTCTTTCCAGTCCCCACGAGATCGAGATCACGACTTTTCTCCGCCGCTTCTCATCACGACTGTGATTTGATTTCGACAAACTACGAACATCTCGACTTCTCCGATTATCTTAAGTCCTCAATTTCGACACCCCCACATCCCACAACTTCGGTACCTTCCAAATCCCGCAACTTTGGCGCCTCTCCAGGTTAGGACTTTGAGAATCGAGATTAGGATTTTCTCTGGCCTATTCCCTCTCTTCTACTTCTATTCGTGAGATAATTTCAAATTTTAAATTAGGATTTTCTTTGAAATGTGATTTGCCCCCTATTCTCTATGTTTATGGTTTGTGTTTTTGTGGATGTTTAATCGTATGATTCTTCATCCTTATTTTATTATTATGGTAATATATTTATGCTATATGGATTATGGCTATATATAAGTTTCATAATTTACAATACCCATCAAGTATTTGTGAAATTATTTCATTGAAAATATGAACTATAAAATGAAAGTTGTGCATTGTTTTAATTTTGTTGTTTATAATTATATATATAAAGTTATAAACTATATATATAGTTGAATATATTAAGAGTTTAATGGAGGAAAGGTGTCATAGGAAGGAATTTTCACCTATGGCGTCGGAAAAATGAACCATCCATGATTTTTTTCGACGATCGGCATACATCACCTCCATCTTTATCATCCAAGATGTGGATACACCAAATTTCATGTGTTTATACCATTTTATTACCGATAATTTAGTTAGTGCAAAATTAATGGTTTACCGACAATAGAACTTTTTATATTGCTAATTCAACGATGAAAAAATGGTGGAATAACATGAAATTTGGTGTATGCACATCTTAGATGATAACGATGATGATGATAATGGATGACAATTGTCAGAAAAAATGGAGGTTGTATTTTTTTGACGCCATAGGAGGAAATCCCCTCCTATAGCCTCTTTCCTCCATTATTCTCATATATTAAATATGTATATTAAAATATTGATGGCCGAATAAACCGAATAACCACCAAATAATCCAGATATCCTTTATCCACTGGCAAAACTAAGAATTCAGGAGCTCTTAATCATCCAGCCACCTCTTGGTGTGTTTCTAATCACTTTCTTTAAAGCTTAAGCTAATGGATTGTGGGAAACAATTTTTTTATACCATCCAGACCGTTCCTGACATGGGAGACAACACATTTTCCATATGAACAACAATACTCGATAGGAAATACTATCAATGCACACTAGGTCAAAACCTTTTTTTTGGTGCTATGATATTTCAATAACCAGTTTATTCAAAAACTTAATCTTATGAGGATAAGCTAAAATTTATTTTAGGTAATCCAACAAGAAAAATAACCAACGCTATCGGTTCTTGGCCTTTTAGAAGATCATTGAAAGATGAGTTGTGGAGGGACTGACTCAATTACATTACGTTGTCTATGAAGGTTGGCGAACTACTAGGATCTCCTAGTATTGGGTGGCGGGGGGGGAAACAGACTTTGGAGTTTCTACTCCAGCCTTGTCATTACTCCATTAGAGTTTCCATTGAGAAGACGAGCAAAAGAACGTTAGCTCCTCTTCTTTGTGATTGGTAGCTTCATTGATCAATTAGCATTACAGACAATTATTGGCGCTTCTTCCTATTCCGATCAGGTTCCATGTTCAATTAAGAATTGAAGCTAATCTAAACCATATGGTATATAACATAGCGAAAAGGATCAGGAGTGGGCAACTTTTGGTGAGAACTCATCTGAGAACTAGAGTAAAGATTAGTCTTCCCTAGAAAAAGAAAAGAATCTTAAGATTATAATTATCTGGTGTACATAGCATCATACCTTGTGATGATGACTTGCTCAAGTTATATAGATAGTTGTATATGTGTTCTTGTATCATTGAAGAATTTGCACAGTTATGGTATGGCTAGGTCATCAGCTCGATATGAGCTAGAATTTGATACGTGTTAGCCCTATAGACCAATTGTTATGGTTGTACATGTAATCAACTAGATGGATCTGACATTCGAGCTACATTTTTAGATATGGACACCTCAGGTTTGATGATTGTTCATGAAATATGAAGTGATTTTTCCTACTTGCAGCGTTGTATTACTAGGACAAATAATGCATTCTTTGGTTTTCTACATATATACCCCTGACATGTAACCAAGTGCATAGAGGCATGTACCTGACTTGTAACCACGCGCATATAACCAACACTGCCACATGAAAATTCACTACGAATTGATTCCGGTGAAAGTCACCGTCAGAATACGTTTAAGTATATTCGTATTAGCACATATTCATTTAGAATTTAAATGAAACCCTAGTACATACACAGTCATGGTAGTTGCTTTGCTACATGGTTCACCTCTTGAAGAGAATTAACTGCTTGACAGATTTTACTTTAACGGCAGCTTGTTACCAAAATAAGTTCCTCCAAAACACTTGAAACTGAAACCGGAAAAAAAAGGGAAAAAGGTTATTTATTTATTTTATTTTAAAGAAAATTCATTTTTTCCTCATACCACCTTCACATCTGGCTTTCCTACTTCGTAATGGTCGCCCGTGTTATCCTTGTTAAAGAGCCAGATGCAATGCATATATGTTCTCACAACTATCTATATATACATAACACTTTACCTGATTCAGCACTAGAGAGAGAAAGAGGAAGAGAGGATGGACAATTGGAGTACCGAAATCCCCTTCGATCAAAATCAAGGGGTAAATGGTAGTCCACCGAATGATCAAGGTATAGATCTTTATCGCTACGAAGAAGAAATCACGAGCAAGGGTTTCCCTAGAGCTGCAACAAAAACATGAGAACGGTTATAGGCGAAGAGGAAGAGGTAAGTGATTGAGTGATATTCTTGCTTTATTTAGATCAATTGATTTAAATAAATGACCTTTTTGTTGATTACCAGAACATGGAGCTTTATTACTATGATGGAGAAATTGGTAATGAAAATTTTTCTGGAACTAAACGCAAGAGTAAGATCGATGCGGAACAAGTGAGTAATTATGTGAAGTTCTCACTTTATTAAGATCATTTGACATCTTAATTTCATGTTTGTACAATTAGCCTACCACAAATTAATTAGAGGTATCGGATTTAATTACATGCACAATAGAAAAGAACTAGATTTCTTCTAAATTTTATATCTCAAAATAAAAATTAGGAAATCTTTTTTATTTCCTTACGAGAAATAATATTTTTTTGTGTATTTCACCGAGGGGAAGGGTAAATAATTATGTGAAGCTCTTGTTTTCTTTAGATCATTTAGAATCTTATGTTCAATTTGTCCCAAGAAGTAATATAATGTCACAAACTGATAAATTTGTGATGCAAATAATATGGTTTCTACAAATGCACAAGTAAGATATAATATATTTTATTTAAATTTTGTACCTCAAAATACAAATTACATAACAAGTTCTTTTTGGGCAATAAGAAAATTGTAAGTATTTTTTTCCCTGAAAAAATCGTAAGCATTCCAGAAGGGGAAAGGGTAAGTAATTATGTTAAGTACTTGCTTTATTCAGATCATTCAGTATCTTATTTTCTTGTGTGTACAATATGCCTTAAGAAGTAATATAATGTGATAAACTAACCGGATGTGAACCGATATTTGCTATATGCAAAAATAGGATAGAATTTAAAGTTTGTATCTTAAAAACAATAGAAAATAACATAATTTATTTCCTTTTTAAGCAGTAATAAATTTTACCCATTTAACAAACGAAAAGGTTAAGTGATTAGGTGAAGCTCGTGCTCTGTTCGTATGGTATCATATTTCATATTTGTTCAGTTTTACCTATAAGAAATATAAGGTCAAAAATAAATCATGGTAATAAAATGGCTTTTGCTACCTGCACACACAGTTAACACTCGTTTTCTTTTAATGTTTGCACCCTAAAACACAAATTAGGTATAATTTTTATAACCTTCTGAGCAATAAACTTTTTTCTAGCATTTAACACTATATATAATTTGCAGGTTCTCTAGTGATAACCAAGCATGGAAAGTCGCAATCTAATTGGCTAGGGGATTCACTGAGACTATATCCAACCCTTTCAAGTCAAATATATCGAATAAGATCCACAATCACTTCTTTACATTTTATTTGCTTTTCAAGACACATCATCTCCAATTCGATCACATTCCAACTCCATGGGTTTTAAAGTAGATGTATATCATGTTAACTACATTTTGATAGTCAATTCTTTCAAAATAAAAGTATCACAATCATTTGTCAAAATCCCACAAAACATTTGAAGTGGTTTTCCCTCAATATACATGCATGTAAGCACCAGTATCCGTATCATAAAGAAAACAATCAAAAGAAGTGAATAATAAGAATGAGACTTTTTCTTAAGTTTTTTTGCTCATGCATTATCAAGATTAAGCTGAATTAATTCACTTTCTTAGCATATTACTATCAAAACTTTGGCTAATAAAAGTGTAGCTAATCTTATAGAAGTAGGAAAGTAAAACAAGA
Source organism: Agapanthus africanus (assembly GCA_030015575.1). Classification (NCBI taxonomy): domain Eukaryota; kingdom Viridiplantae; phylum Streptophyta; class Magnoliopsida; order Asparagales; family Amaryllidaceae; genus Agapanthus; species Agapanthus africanus. Next base: position 474,551 of record JASDDO010000291.1, read on the forward strand.
GGATAAGAAAATATGACAAAGCCAGCTGATTTTAAATGAAGGGAACTAATTACTAAAATACTAAATGCAGAATTCAGAAAATTCCTTTCCTTTTTCTTCAATGGTTAACGGAATGATCATTCTCGCAAAGAATAAGCATCATCAATCGATTATCCTAACCCCCAGCGATTTGTGTTGGCTTATAAAAATTAGAACATCTTTTAAATAACTTAACCTATGCTAAAATCCATAGCAAACTAATTTTAACCAGAAAAAAATCTAAATCAGTCTTGTTCTGAAACAGAAAAGGAATAGGTTACCTAGCTCAATGATCTTATATTGAATATTCCTTCAGTAAGGAATCCACGATACTTTTGTAGAGTAAATGGTGTTGCTCTTGTAGTATCCCTGCAAGCGCAGATTTATATGAAGCACAAGATCAGTTAAGTATCCCAGCGACCTCAGATTTATATGAAGCACAGATCAGTTAATAGGCATTGCATTTCATGTCATGTTTCAAGTTTTCATCTAAACATGTTGGTGTGTTGTCCTCTAGAAATATGTTGGAAGCTATCTAAAAATTTCTAAACTTATAGCATTACTCACTACAAGAAATATATAGTGATGCAAGATTAGGATCAAAACCATTGAGCATTGTGGATAAAAGAATATATGGTTTCAATATGAACTCTTGGAGGCCAAATAATTTGACAGTCCCATTAGAATTACCCGAAGCCTTTAGGAGTGCAGCGATTAAGTTAAAATAAAGCTCTGTCCCTGTGCTATATCTCCAAGTTCGTCTGCAATACTATTTGAATAGTTACTATAATATATGGTTTCTGCATAAAAGGAGAAACTGCCATCATTCAGTTTTTTTTCTGTACACATGTTGCTGAGTTTTTCTTTTGTTTCTTTTTTCCTTACCAAGAATCTAATGGTTACATAAGAACGAAATGAATCCTTGTCTACATTATCAAAATAAGAAAAATTGTAAGTTCAACAAAACATAATCCTAAAATTCAGCTGAAACTGATGTGTACTCAAGAACCACATTACCCAAAAGCTTGAGCTGTTGAATTAGGTTGTGGACAGCCAGTGTACATCACGCTAACATACGACAAGGCTAACTAATATACCCTTAACTATCACTATTTTTAATTAAAGTTTTTATTACAATAAATTCCATTAAACTATGGTTTTAAGAGGATTCATGTGCTGGACCCGGCGTGATTCTCATGTTGGTTCATGTAGCCTACCCCATATGGTTGGGATAAAAGGCTCAGTTGTTGTTGTTGTTGTTATTTTCCTCATATACTCCTATACACAGCGGTTTTATGGGAGCTCCATAATGTATTAGTAGTAGTAGTAGTAGCAGCAGCAGCAGCAGCAGTATATAAGGTAGTTTAGTGAAAAATGCTCAAATTTAAGGGTTGTTTGACTCGTTTGCTGTAATTTAGCCAACTTAACAATGTGCATAATATCAACGTCTTAATTGATAAACCATGCAGGTAGATGAGCCATAGTCGAGGTTCATGAACAAGATGGCATCCCCAATGGTTGGAAATACATCGAAGTGGCCGGATCGTTCGACCTGATAAACGAAGAAGGTGGAGGCGGGTTTCTCCTCCAAGACTGGGAGCGCAATGCACTCCTAGCCCAAGCATTCCCGGCCCCCAGACAATCACCCTATGCGTTGAAGCCTATTCTATGCACAAGGCAATGAAAGAGATGAATGCTTTGAAAGAAGAAGTGGTGTTTTGCATAAAGTCCAAGGATGTGTATGACTGCATACGCATGGTCGAAGTTATGCCCGACATCATATCGATGGCGATGGAGTGCATAATTTGGTGTGAAAAGAAAAGGTTTCGTGTGTTATTGCGGAATTGGGAGGAGCTTGCAGCAGCGTCATGTTGGGTATATCTGGGAGGCACAGTCGCCAGCACTGTCGCTGGGACCGGGCTGGACATTGGCCACCAGGGCTATATCTTATGTAGGCTAAGTTTAAGATTATCTGAAGTACAATGTGCAAAGCTGTTGTGAAACTTTGCTAGACTTTAATGGTGATCTTGCTTTGCGGGTCATCATACTCTTGTTCTTCCTTAAATAATTTGAAATCTTCAGATGGATGCCTTGTTCCTTTATTTCCAGCTCATTATTTGTCTTTTCTGGATAAATAGTTACAAGGCCACAATCTGATCTAAAATCATATAGTATTATCATGCCCGAATCTTAACAAAAAATATAAATGCACAATGCATCTATATCAACTTTGACAAGCCAAAAAAAATGTTCTTCTGTGGAAGGTCATTTGTGGACACGCCAACTATTGTTTCCTGGCACATGGATGTGTTTAATAGTTTGTGAGATCTATAATTATATGTGCACAATAAGAAAACCTATATGATGGAAGTTTTTTCTCGATCATCGAGGCTACAGCAAGATGCTTCATTCCCCCACTTTCATTCTCCTTCATGAAAACCATTAAGCCAATATCCAATAAAAATATTAACACGAAACAAAAAATGTCGTTGTTTCGAGAACCCTTGTAATCATTGGTTGAAGATACATTCCATATATAATATGTATCCTATTTTGGAACCAAGCATAGATAGCAGCTTGTGATGTATCATTAATCAGGCAACAATAGCTCAGGGAGAGTTGGTAGTGCTTAAGAATAGTGATAAGGACACAATATTCTAACAAGCAGAGAGGATACTAGCTTAATTTTGGAGAGAGGATGGGTCCAAAATGAGTCCAACCTCCTTAACTCGAAGGGGGAAAAGGCTCAGGCATACAAGAATTAATTCTGAGTACATTTTCAGTCAATGATTCATCCAAAATTTTTAGAAACCAGAACTTATTCAATAAAAAATCCTATTTATTTGATAAGACAAAGATATCAGCTAAAGTTGAGCTCTTCAATTTCAAGTAATAAAACCAGAATACACTGTGGCAGAGTCCTCATCAACAATTTGATATCTGGGATGCAGGGAGAAGGCCAATGGAACAATTTCCCCATTTAATCCAATTTTTTATTTTTATTTTTTTTGCACCAAACGGGAAATTCTGTAATGACAGCAGCATCAAATTACACCACTTAATAAGAAAAGAAGCAACATTTCCAGGTAAAAAGAAGCATGAAAACTACTCAGAAAATATTGATGAGAAATGATGATCTACACGATATACAAAAGGAATACCAAGGTTGCACAGTTAAACAGAACATACAAGTTGGTTTACTAGTAATACGAGGAAATCTGTAATGATAGGGAGTGGACATAGTCCTCCACTGCACAACACATACCTGGATAAGAAGGAACAACTGTACTTCAGCAGAGAGCAAAGTTCCATAAAATGATAGCCTGTCCCAAAACAATCAGATATGAATAAAGTAGCAGCAGATATCTGTCTTCGCAATGAAATATTATAGAACGTAATTTTGGCTACGAAAATAAAGGGGTTATCCCCTATATAAAGTCAAATTCCTTAACAATTAAAGAAAGTAATTCCAAATCCTTGAGTTAACATAAATAATTCTAATTTTTCAGTGATGGAGTTTAAACTCATAACCATAAGGCAACCTCCAAAATTGAAAAATAAAAAATAAAAAGGCAACCTCCAAAATAAAAATAAAATAGATTAAATTAAATGGGAACTAAGGAAACAAAAAAGACCCTCCAACATCCTCCTAGATCTAGATTCTAGAAAAAGTTAGAAATTGTAAGAGAACACCCCCACCCTTCTTCTGGAAATTATATGATATCAAGCACGAGTACAGCTCAAGATAAAGCTATTAACTATAATTCAAGCCTTTATTTTCAGTATCAAGTTAAATAAAAAAAAAGTGAAAATTCGACATCAATTCCATTTCAACTTGTAACAACTTGACTTCAGGAACACATGGTGAAGGTCAATCTACTTATAAATAGTTCAAATTTCTTTAACCCAACAAGTACTTCAAACAGTTTAACACTAAATACAGATCAATAATTGAATTTAAACTCATATGTATTTGATAAGAAAAGAAGCAACCTAACTATCTGCTTATGATTATTGTGGCATATGCTTCAATACCAACACATCATTTAAAGATCCTATTTTCCGCTAACTTTAAACATTATATTGTATCCATTCTCATGTTCATAAAGACAGATCATTAAGTGAATGAGTGATCTTGTTTCTTGTGGAGACCAATTTTGCCATGACGACCAGCATATAGGTGAGCCTTCCCCTCTCTTGATATTGAATTATGTTCTTCACCAATTCATATAATGGAATAAATGCATATAAGGTTATCCATTGGAAAATAGACAAGTGACAACATAGTATAATCGATAATTTGTACTTAGGAAATGTAAAACAAAGGTTGTTGTATTTGGAAATTGCAGATTTAGAGTTTCTCTATTCGAGGTCAATAGAGTGAAGTGTCATTTACCAAGCTCGAACCTTGGGCTTTGGTCACAGTGCTCACACTACCGCCTTGGAGTCTAAGGTCGGTCGGAAATCAATTAAGAGATCAATGAATTTGAAAGATGTGGTCTAGATTTATCTACAGATGTAATGTGATGTATTTTTCCATAAGGCTACAAATTGGAAAATTAGAGGTGAGAAGAGATCATGGACAATAGAGAGTGGAACGGATAGAGACATGGGCTTCGTGCTTAACCTTTCACTAAGCATGGTGGAAGAAGAGAATTTTTTTTTAAAAAAGGATGGTGTGTATCATTTGGGACCCAACGGAGAGGGACAAAAACATTTCCTGCCACCCTCCAAAGGCACAGAGTCCGATACCAACAATGCAACAACAGTCCAGATAATTTGTTATATATGTGCTTTGGAATTCTTACATTTATTTTCATTCTAAATATTTTTCTGTTTTGTTAAAGTTTAATTATTTTTTCATGAAATCGAATTTATTGTGTAATATAATTTTGTGAACAATTAAAAGATATAACATTATATCAATAAAGCTAATGTAATATATAACTCCAGAACTATTTTTATGGTAAGCAGGTTAATTACAGTCTGCCATTTTTATTTAAACAAAAAAGAGAAGTGACACAAGACTTTTACACCAGTAGATTCAGGTTTTGTTCATACAAAAACAGAAGAGATTCTAACATATATATTCCTAAACAGAACAGAACAAAGCATAAATCTCATGCGATATAGAGATCAAAGTGCATAGATAAGCTAAGAGAAGGATAGATTAATCCCAAAAAGATATTAACCAAAATTTTATCTTTGGCAATCGGCATGCCTTTTGTATAATATTAATATGCTTCCTCCTCACTGTCACGCCCCGCTTCCCAGAGTACGCAGGATTGGGCATGTAACATAGCCAACCATGCTACCTGTAGGTAGGAAGTATCCATCCACAGTCACATTACGGTTGTAAGGATATCAAGAACAAGATAAAGTACTAATCTAACACATGTCCAAATCCATAATAACAAGAAATCAATGAACAATAAGTGCGGAAGCAAATGATCCAATATAATAATAGAAAGGTACGTCCCATAATGCGGGATCGCACCTGGAAATAAAATGCAATAAACAAACTAACCACTATAGAACTCAAATCAGCCTGCTGGCTGAAGTACTCCTGCTCGGTCGTCGACAGTGGTACGGAATCTGGGCCATGCAAAACCCAGACGTCAGCGCGTCATGACATCAAGTATAAAGTATAAACATGGTAATAAGCAATGCAAGTATGAACATGAATAAAGCAGTAATAAGAGATAACAAGCAGGGTAATGTGCAATGGTGACTAAACTGTCCTATCAGGTTTTCTACTCTATAGTCTTTGAAACCAATTGATGAATCGTCGATGTAACTCAATAGTATCCCGTGCGTGCCCGGGACCACGGTCATGACCCTCGGGGCTGAATCCGAGACGTGCCGCTAAGCAGTAAAAATAGGTAGTAGGATGGACGAGTGATGTCAGCATCATCACTCCCGGACTGGCCAAGCCCGTAAGACTGATCAGAACAATGTATCGAACTGTTGAGTTACAAGTCGGTTTCACCTTTGATTTCCCCATACCCCCAAACTATGTATGTCAGGTCAGGTGTTCAGTAGTCAAGGACTAATGCCAACACAAAGTCAAATAAAAGTAGGTCTGTCTGGATCGACAGCAGGAATGGTTAGGTTTGTCGGCATTAGGCATGAGGTCAGGTAACAGGTAAAGCCATGGTACATCAGGTCAACCAGGTAATGTATAAAGGTGTCATGTCATGTCAAGAGTGTACGGTACCATGTCATGTCAAGTAGGAAGTGTAACAGGTCATGTCAGGAAGCACAAGATGTCATGTGGGTGCTCATAATCAAACTAACATAAACATGTGTATAAATAAACAAGCATGAGTACTATCAGAACAATAACTGGAACATGTAATATGATATGCCAATAGATATAATTTCAAGGATATGGATGCACAGTTATCGATTAAGGTTACATTATAGTTCCAATATTAATTAGGATACAATTTATTAAACATGGAGTGTTAATATCACATTATTATGTAGTGATGTGATCTATGGATGCAATTATTTGTATCTTAAATGCGATAGATGCAAATGGGTATCCGAAAAGTTATAAAACTATAAAATAGTAATGTGGGATGTACAACTAAACAATATGTGATATGATAATATTAATATGGATAGCATATTCAAAGCGATTAGTAACTATAAAAGATGTATTGATTAACCATGCACAAGAAGGTTCCGTTCAGAAATTTAGCGTCACCCTAATTTGTAAAATAGCTTAAAAATAACAAATGTTCTCCAAAAGAGACGTATCTTATACCAAAACAAAGATAATTCAATAATATTTTCAGTTTTATAAGTATAAGCATCTCAGGTTATCCCTACAAAAGTTATGAATATTCAAAGTTGAAAGTTTGCTGCTGGAATTTCCCCGGACAGCAGTTTAAAGGCATTTTCATTTGCATTTTACGTTATTTAAACAATTTATTTTGCAAGTAAATATTTCATAGAGTTATATTATTCTGAATTAGCTTCGTAACGAACTAAAGAACGTATACTAATGATTTTTCTATGATTTATAATGAATTTTATAAGATAAGGTGTACAGTAAATTTCAGATTTGTCATATCCGATTTTTCAACGACATTTCATATGTAAACTATAAGATTTTCAAATGTATAATATTATAAAATGAAGATTATAAAAGTATATAGCATGTAGCAAGATTAACTTGCCTCGATGGGTCGCGAATCGGGAAAACGGAACGTTAACCGTCGGCGGGGAAAACCCGCGACGGCGCACGGTTCACGGAATGAACCCAAACGACGAACAAAGGAACCACACGGGTCGGGGTATCTCGCTGGAACGTCGAGAAACGTCACCGGCACGACGGAATTCCGGCAACAAAGAACAGTTAAAACAAATGAGAAACGAGACATGAAGCAAGAAGAGAAAAATGATAAAGAGAAGTACGAGAGAATATATGAGGGAGAGGGAGAGAGAGGAAAAAGTGGAGAGAGAGAGAGAGAAAGTGGGGCCCACGGGGTTAAAGGAGAGGTTGCGATTGGCTGAGAGAATAAATTAAGAAGGATATAAAGATTGTAAAAATATTATATGGTTAACTTAAAGATTTAAAAGATAGGTAAAGAACAGTAAGATATCAGGTTAGTTAGAAAAATATATGCGATGGTTTTAATAATATTAAAATTTAGGATTTTGGCGCCAAATGAAACATTTCCAAATTGCGCCCGGGTTGGGTCCAAAAATTCGAAATTCAAATAATAGGATTTTAGACGGGTTCCAAATTTTAAAATGTATGATTAAAAAGCATACTCCCAAAACGGACACACGCACGTGCACGTAGCCATCCAAACTCACCCGTTTCACTGAACAGGACGAGAATACAATGCACGGACGCTACCACGAGGCTAAGGGTGTCAAGTAGGCCAAGAAGAATATTTTCAATTTTATTTTGGGTGCTAAAATTTGTTATATGCAGAATGACTTAGCCGGTTAAAATTGTGCAATAAGAACCAAACAAGCAAGATAAATGAAATGAGCAATGCCAAACACTCACCCAGTAACAGAAATAGTATTATTGGGCTCGGGTGTTACATCATACCCAACTACAAAAAGAATTTCGTCCTCGAAATTCCAAGAATTCAAGATAGATAACTACAGGAAAAGGTGAGGAAACTCCTGCCGGATCTCGTCTTCTCGCTCCCAAGTGGATTCTCCATGCGATCGATTACCCCAAGAGACTAGCACAAGGGGGATAACCTTGTTCTTAAGAACCTTTTCTCTTCGATCCTTAATTTCAACTGGTCGCTCCTCAAAAGTCAAGTCTTCTCGTACTGTTAGCTCCGAATGATCCAAAACGTGTGTTTCATCTCGAACATACTTACGGAGTTGAGATGCGTGAAACATATCATGCACATTTGCCAAGGACTGTGGTAACGCCAAACGATATGCTACCTCACCAACACGCTCCACGATCTCAAGGGTCCAACGAACCGAGGACTGAGCTTTCCTCGCCTTCCAAAACGAATCACCCCTCTAGTCGGTGATATCTTCAAGAACACCAAATCACCCATGGTGAATTCTAGAGGTCTTCTCGATGTGTCAGCCCAACTCTTCTGTCTGTCTTGTGCTGCCTTTATATGATTTCTGATAGTGTTAACCTTCTCAACTGTCTGCATCACCAAATCTGGTCCCAACAATTTTCGTTCACCGACATCATCCTAACAAATAGGTGAACGACATTTACGACCATACAAAGCTTCAAACGGAGCCATCTGGGTAGTTGCCTGAAAACTGTTATTGTAAGAAAACTCCACCAAGTGTAGATGATCTTTCCAAGAACCTTTGAAGTCCAACATGCAAGCCCTCAACATATCTTCAAAGGTCTGGATCGTTCTTTCTGATTGTCCATCGGTCTGAGGATGATAAGCTGTGCTAAACTTCAATCGAGTCCCCAAACTTTCCTGTAAACTTCTCCAGAAGTGTGACAAGAACCGAGTGTCCCGATCGGACACGATGCTCACCGGTACGCCATGCAATCTTACAATCTTCTGCATGTACCGCTCTGCCAAAGTCTCCGTTGATTGACCAACCTGGAAAGGAATAAAGTGAGCTGCCTTGGTCAATCGATCGACAATCACCCATACTGCATTGTTGCCGTTTGGACTTCGCGGTAAAGCCGTCACGAAATCCATGGTTATATGTTCCCACTTCCACTGAGGAATCGGAAGTGGTTGCAACAAACTAGCAACCCTTTGATGTTCAGCCTTGACTTGCTGACATACCAAGCACTTAGCCACGAAGCGAGCAATCTCCCGTTTCATGCCTTCCCACCAGAAATGCTGTCGAATATCTCGGTACATCTTTGTACCTCCTGAATGTATAGAATAAGCTGAACTGTGTGCCTCCTTCATAAGCTCTTCACGAACATCCCCCTTTGGCACACACAAACGGCTACCATACCTCAACGAACCATCTTCGTAGACCAGTAAATCTGTTCGTAGTCCAGCCTCAACCCGCTCTCGAAACTTCTGCAGTCTAGGATCCTGCGATTGTGCCGCTTTAATCTTCTCAACCAAGGACAACTGTACTTGCAACTGCATCAACTGTCCCGTAGAATGTGGTAGCACAACTTCCAAGTCAAATCTTCGAAAATCTGCAATGATCTCCCCCTGTGTAGTTAACACCTGAATTGCTGGTAACCGACTAAGCGCATCCGGCACAACATTAACCTTCTCCGGATGGTACTTAAGATCAAGATCGTAGTCAGCCATCAGCTCCAACCATCTACGCTGCCTCATGTTAAGCTCCTTCTGTGTAAACACATACTTCAAGCTCTTATGATCTGTAAAAACTTCGACTCTTTCCCCCAAAAGGTAGTGTCTCCAAATCTTCAAAGCGAAAATCACAGCCGCACGCTCCAAGTCATGAGTCGGATAGTTCTTCTCATGAATCTTCAGCTGTCTCGATGCGTAAGCGACGACTTTCCCGTTCTGCATTAAAACACATCCCAATCCTTTTCCAGATGCGTCGCTGTGAATCACCAGTCCTCCTGAATTATCCGGTACGGTCAGGATCGGGGCGGTTATCAACTTCTGCTTCAACGTCTCGAAGGCCAATGCACATCCATCCGTCCAAACAAACGGTATCTCCTTACGCGTAAGCTTGGTTAACGGCTCAGCTACGCGAGCGAAGTTCTCCACAAATCTTCTGTAGTATCCGGCGAGTCCAAGAAAACTCCTTATCTCTGCAACATTCTTTGGAATAGGCCAGTCTCGAACTGCTGCAATCTTTTCGGGATCGACGGCGATTCCATCGCCCGACACGACATGCCCCAGAAACTTCACTTCTTCCAGCCAGAATTCACACTTACTCATCTTCGCAAATAATTTCTCTTGTCTTAGCGTCTGCAATGCGATCCTTAAATGCTCAGCATGCTCCTCCGGACTCTTCGAGTACACCAGAATATCGTCAATGAATACCACAATAAACTGGTCCAAGAACGGTGAAAAGATCCTGTTCATCAAATCCATGAATGTTGCCGGCGCATTAGTCACTCCGAAGGGCGTCACTAGATACTCGAAATGTCCATATCGAGTTCGAAACGCCGTCTTGCAAATGCCTTCTGCTTTCACTCGGACCTGATGATATCCCGATCGCAAATCCAATTTCGAGAACACCCTCGCGCCACTAAGCTGCTCAAAAAGCTCTCCAATGCGAGGGATCGGGTACTTGTTCTTAATAGTCACCCGGTTCAATTCTCGATAATCCATGCACATCCTTCTCGTGCCATCCTTCTTCTTTACTAAAAGAACTGGAGCTCCCCAAGGTGAGTTGCTGCTTCGAATCCATCCTTTCTCGAGTAATTCACCAACTTGTTTCTTAACTTCTTCCAATTCCACCGGTGCCATCGGATAATAAGATTTTGATACTGGCGCTGCACCAGGAATAAGGTCAATCGCGAACTCCACATCTCGCTTTGGCGGTAAGCCCGAAATATCTGCAAACACATCCATAAAGTCGCGAACAACTGCCGGCTCTTCATTACTATTCACTTCCATAGTCGCAAGAACACTGTTTGTCGGCCTAGCCCTAAACTCGACTGGCCCGACAGAACTGCTTCCTTACCGCAACTGCTGTCTGCATCGTTGGCCGCGAAAGGTCCAGCGAGACTACTGAGTCTCGTCCACTCTGCTGCATGCACGTCCACGGTTGCTCCATTCTGCCTTAGTCCGATAAATTTCTTCTCTTTCCTCCGCGCAGTCTGCGGGAAGAACTTCTCCAGGGGGTTCTTAGAAAAACTCCGCCCAACTGATCGGCTTGGGTAAGCGGGTCTCTTCCACAAGCCGTCACTCTCGGGCGTAATCCACTAACTGAATGCGCACCACATCAACTCCTTTGTCCTCTGGAATCTGTGTCGCAATCAGCAAATTCTCCGTGTCGCTAGCCACGGCTCGGCTGGCAACGGCTCCTCCAGAAAAGTGAAAGTAGACGGATCCAAAAGTCTGAAATCTGCTACGGTTCTTACTCGGTCAACTGGTCTAGTTCCAACATCGTTTACAGACTGCTGAACGATCTGCAAACCTTCCTGAAACAAGTCCGCTTGCTGCTGGATCAGCTCGGTCTGTTTCTTTGATTTCCAGCATTTCTCTTATCACTCCAAGCATGGCGGCTTCGTTCACACGCCTCTGGTACGTCTTCAACTTCTTACCTGTCATAATCCTGAACTCAAAACACCCAACATTAGCATGATGATAGATTCTGAATGTGGATCAAGGCTAGAATTCCAAGATACTTAAATAGAGTACCGCATTGTAGCTATGCCGCGGTATCATAGCCGCAATTACTTAACTCCACCCAAGTCGCCTAAGTCCTAGAGATAACAAGAAGTTAGGTTTTCGAGTTGACAATGCAAAGTAAGTTTGCATGTCGACATGATCCGGAAGAATGATTCAAGGATGGTAAAACGGTCAAAGTGGCAGGACATGTTTCCTAATCACGGGTATCCTGATTCGTGTATCGGGTGCAATACCCAACTACAAAGAATCAACCCAATTAACCTATGGCTCTGATACCAAAAGAACCATGTCACGCCCCGCTTCCCAGAGTACGCAGGATTGGGCACGTAACATAGCCAACCATGCTACCTGTAGGTAGGAAGTATCCATCCACAGTCACATTACGGTTGTAAGGATATCAAGAACAAGATAAAGTACTAATCTAACACATGTCCAAATCCATAATAACAAGAAATCAATGAACAATAAGTGCGGAAGCAAATGATCCAATATAATAATAGAAAGGTACGTCCCATAATGCGGGATCGCACCTGGAAATAAAATGCAATAAACAAACTAACCACTATAGAACTCAAATCAGCCTGCTGGCTGAAGTACTCCTGCTCGGTCGTCGACAGTGGTACGGAATCTGGGCCATGCAAAACCCAGACGTCAGCGCGTCATGACATCAAGTATAAAGTATAAACATGGTAATAAGCAATGCAAGTATGAACATGAATAAAGCAGTAATAAGAGATAACAAGCAGGGTAATGTGCAATGGTGACTAAACTGTCCTATCAGGTTTTCTACTCTATAGTCTTTGAAACCAATTGATGAATCGTCGATGTAACTCAATAGTATCCCGTGCGTGCCCGGGACCACGGTCATGACCCTCGGGGCTGAACCCGAGACGTGCCGCTAAGCAGTAAAAATAGGTAGTAGGATGGACGAGTGATGTCAGCATCATCACTCCCGGACTGGCCAAGCCCGTAAGACTGATCAGAACAATGTATCGAACTGTTGAGTTACAAGTCGGTTTCACCTTTGATTTCCCCATACCCCCAAACTATGTATGTCAGGTCAGGTGTTCAGTAGTCAAGGACTAATGCCAACACAAAGTCAAATAAAAGTAGGTCTGTCTGGATCGACAGCAGGAATGGTTAGGTTTGTCGGCATTAGGCATGAGGTCAGGTAACAGGTAAAGCCATGGTACATCAGGTCAACCAGGTAATGTATAAAGGTGTCATGTCATGTCAAGAGTGTACGGTACCATATCATGTCAAGTAGGAAGTGTAACAGGTCATGTCAGGAAGCACAAGATGTCATGTGGGTGCTCATAATCAAACTAACATAAACATGTGTATAAATAAACAAGCATGAGTACTATCAGAACAATAACTGGAACATGTAATATGATATGCCAATAGATATAATTTCAAGGATATGGATGCACAGTTATCGATTAAGGTTACATTATAGTTCCAATATTAATTAGGATACAATTTATTAAACATGGAGTGTTAATATCACATTATTATGTAGTGATGTGATCTATGGATGCAATTATTTGTATCTTAAATGCGATAGATGCAAATGGGTATCCGAAAAGTTATAAAACTATAAAATGGTAATGTGGGATGTACAACTAAACAATATGTGATATGATAATATTAATATGGATAGCATATTCAAAGCGATTAGTAACTATAAAAGATGTATTGATTAACCATGCACAAGAAGGTTCCGTTCAGAAATTTAGCGTCACCCTAATTTGTAAAATAGCTTAAAAATAACAAATGTTCTCCAAAAGAGACGTATCTTATACCAAAACAAAGATAATTCAATAATATTTTCAGTTTTATAAGTATAAGCATCTCAGGTTATCCCTACAAAAGTTATGAATATTCAAAGTTGAAAGTTTGCTGCTGGAATTTCCCCGGACAGCAGTTTAAAGGCATTTTCATTTGCATTTTACGTTATTTAAACAATTTATTTTGCAAGTAAATATTTCATAGAGTTATATTATTCTGAATTAGCTTCGTAACGAACTAAAGAACGTATACTAATGATTTTTCTATGATTTATAATGAATTTTATAAGATAAGGTGTACAGTAAATTTCAGATTTGTCATATCCGATTTTTCAACGACATTTCATATGTAAACTATAAGATTTTCAAATGTATAATATTATAAAATGAAGATTATAAAAGTATATAGCATGTAGCAAGATTAACTTGCCTCGATGGGTCGCGAATCGGGAAAACGGAACGTTAACCGTCGGCGGGGAAAACCCGCGACGGCGCACGGTTCACGGAATGAACCCAAACGACGAACAAAGGAACCACACGGGTCGGGGTATCTCGCTGGAACGTCGAGAAACGTCACCGGCACGACGGAATTCCGGCAACAAAGAACAGTTAAAACAAATGAGAAACGAGACATGAAGCAAGAAGAGAAAAATGATAAAGAGAAGTACGAGAGAATATATGAGGGAGAGGGAGAGAGAGGAAAAAGTGGAGAGAGAGAGAGAGAGAAAGTGGGGCCCACGGGGTTAAAGGGGAGGTTGCGATTGGCTGAGAGAATAAATTAAGAAGGATATAAAGATTGTAAAAATATTATATGGTTAACTTAAAGATTTAAAAGATAGGTAAAGAACAGTAAGATATCAGGTTAGTTAGAAAAATATATGCGATGGTTTTAATAATATTAAAATTTAGGATTTTGGCGCCAAATGAAACATTTCCAAATTGCGCCCGGGTTGGGTCCAAAAATTCGAAATTCAAATAATAGGATTTTAGGCGGGTTCCAAATTTTAAAATGAAATGTTTTATGATTAAAAAGCATACTCCCAAAACGGACACACGCACGTGCACGTAGCCATCCAAACTCGCCCGTTTCACTGAACAGGACGAGAATACAATGCACGGACGCTACCACGAGGCTAAGGGTGTCAAGTAGGCCAAGAAGAATATTTTCAATTTTATTTTGGGTGCTAAAATTTGTTATATGCAGAATGACTTAGCCGGTTAAAATTGTGCAATAAGAACCAAACAAGCAAGATAAATGAAATGAGCAATGCCAAACACTCACCCAGTAACAGAAATAGTATTATTGGGCTCGGGTGTTACACTCACTCTGCCTCTTGTAAACCTGCCATGTAAAGGTAAAGTAGTTAGCAATTACATCACTTTTTTATATTGAGTTTTTTTATTCGAACATATAATAAAGATATCTAGGTGAATAATGAACTAAATTTAAAGAAATGAACATAAGACCAAAAAATCTAGAGTACAGATCAACAGGTTGCACTCTTTCCATCAATAGAAGTAATATCTCAACAGGATCCACAACAAAATCTCTTAAGATCAATTCAAAACGGAAAAATTAATCTAGAATTTGTATTCATTATAGGTAAACAGAAAACAAAAACATAAAGTGTATTTTGGGTGGATTTAGTGATGTAACCATCCAAATAATGGAAGATAACATTCAAGTAAAAGTGTGAATTTTTCTCACTTCAAAAGGAAGATAAAGACTTTTCGTTCACAGTAGGACCAAGCATGATGAAGCGTCAAAGCCTGTCTTAGAATCAACCCACAAACAAAATAGGGGGAATTCTACGATATCAACCATACAATGTCGATGTGGCGGTTTAATTAGTGTTATCCGCAAAAAATAAAAAATGAAGAAAGGCGTGCAAATCATGTGAACAGATTTTAATAGCTAATAGAACAGGATTTTAACTAGAAAGTGTTATGTACAAATTCTCTACATACAGATGTAATTCACATTTCAATTGTTTCTCTCTCTTCTTTCAATCAGTGAGGTCTAAAAGCTTCTGTGAATCGTTCTCCTGTATGCATCTATATTTATGTTTCTCGAATAACCACTTATTCATATTCTTTTAATTTTGTTACAAATTCTTTTCATGACGTTTTGGCAGAAGGATAGTAATAATGCAGTTTGACTAGAGCAACCATTATTCACTTTCCTGTTGTAAAATTCCTACCTTCCCATTATTTTCATTCTTTTCCTCCATTTAAGATGTATTTGGCAAGACAAATTTTATCCCGATTGTGCAAGTATGCAATTACTTTCTAAACATCAAAGGACACAATTTCTGTGACTTGAATTGTACATGGTATAGATCTAAGTGAGCACATGAAGTTGTGCTCTGAACATATGGA
Organism: Agapanthus africanus; assembly: GCA_030015575.1. NCBI lineage: Eukaryota > Viridiplantae > Streptophyta > Magnoliopsida > Asparagales > Amaryllidaceae > Agapanthus > Agapanthus africanus. The sequence continues at coordinate 490,509 of JASDDO010000291.1, forward strand.
GAACAATAATACTATGAACAGCAAGGTTGGACTCAAATAATCTTCTCATTATGTCAGATAATCTAAACGAGAATAAAATAAAATATGGGTATGGTTCCTTTATGCACCATATAATCATTGTGGCACAAACGCGGATAGGCGGCAATCGAACTCGAAGCTTTTGACTGTAGGGGTTTGTCGCTTAGGATCCACAAAGCATTCATTGAATCAACGAAGCATTTCTCGATCCATGAATAATCTGGAATCCACCAGAATTGAGATAACTCACAATAATTTTATATAGCATTCAAAGCGAACCTAAACCAGCTAGGACTCAAATACTTTAGAACAAAATAAAAAACTAAACTTCCCAAACTAGATAACCTAGAAATAAAATCAATCCTAATCTTACCAAAACTACTTTTCTAAAATGGAAAAATAATACTAATAACCAAATATTTCTAAACTTTCTCATAACGAGGAAATAAAATAAATTCTAACTTTCCACCAAAGCTTTCTTGCTTTTGTGGCCTTGATTCGCCTGCATCACATTGGACAAAGATACGGCCCCGAATATGAAAAGTACCATACTTTGGTATACAGTGAACAATTTTCTATGATCATTAATAAAGAAGAAAAAAAACAAGTATACAATTATTGGTGCGGCAAATATACATTTTTTCATTAATGATTTAATGAATATGTTGTTCAACCATAAACTTACTCCCATGACGCTATTCATTTGCTGACAAAAGGTGAGTTAACAAGAATTGAAGCCAATTGAAGTAACAAAACTAGTGAGCATGTGCAGGTTCCTCGGCAAATCAACTTCTAAACTGAAGGCCGATCTATGTGCAAATTCCCAAGGAACTCATATTTCTATGCCCAACAAGTAATTGAATCTAACAAAAGCTTTAAATGAAAGCATGGACACATAATTTTCATTTGAAACAAAAAAAAAACTTTTCAAGGAAAAATAGAAGAGTGAAAAGGTCTACTTAAGAAATATGAAAGTGGTCAAGAGTATATATCCGCATTTGAGTTTTGTTTTACTTTAAGCTCTTCTAACCTAATCGCTATCACTTTACATTATGCTTCACCTCCATCCCTCAAGGCACCTTTATTCACATAGAGATCAATTTTGGTGTGGAGAGTGACACCTAAATGAGGTTTTATCATTATCATTAAATTCAAAAGCTTCATCAATTCATATGGTGGAAATAAATTAATGCATCATTACTGATTGAAAACTTGGTGGCAACATACAACTGAGACCATTTAATGTCATTAAATTCATGAACTTAATGGATTTATAGGATAAATAAATTCACGAGTCATTGTCCATTTAAAATGGCAATAGGAAAATAAATTGATGGCTTTCATTTTTGGAAGTTAATGGCTCACGGTTCCTATGCAATAATGTTCCATTTTATAGGGAACATAATTCATGCATCGCTGTATTCAGAAGATATATAGTCATAACTTTTCCTTTGAGGCACAAAGCACCTTATATTATCATTAGACATCAATTTTGAGGTCAACAAATATTGTGGTCAACATTTTGTATCTGAAATGAAATGTACAATAATTGTTCGTGGTGCTATAAATCTGGTATTGATAAAAGTAGAGACCATAGACATATGATGATATGAAACTGTGAAACTATGAAAAGATATTGGTTTTGTGCTTAACCTTTCCCTAGCATGGTAATTTATAGCATGGTAATTTAACAACACAATCGAATTGTTCTCCACATACTTGCTCCCACAATATATATGTGTGTGCGTGTGTGCGCGTGTGTGAATAACAAAAAGTAATTTACCAAGAATTCAAGCCAAATAAATAAAAAAAAGTAGCAAGCATTATTAATAAATAACGAAAGTAGTATGCATTATTTGCAGATTGCTCGACAGTTCGACTTTTGAGATGTGAAGACCAGTCTAAGTACAGGTTCCCAAAGAATTCAAATCACCAAACCCGATAAGTAATTTAAGCTAAATAAAAAATCGCATATGAAAACATGGCCAATAATTTTCATCTGGTAAGAAACAAAGGCAACATTTTTCTAAGGAAAAGAAAGAAGAATAAAACGCTCAACTGAGAAAATATGAAAGTGTTGAAGCGTCGTATCCACATTTGAGTTTTGTTTTCCTTTAGGCTTTTCTAATCTAATCACTATCAATTTACACTATGGCTGAGCCCCGTTTTCTCAATGCACCTCTAGTCATGTAGAGGTCAATTTAGGTCTGGAAAGCGACACCAATTTGACGTTTCTCGTTGTCTTTAAAGTCTGTAGATTCATCAAAGCATATGATACATGATTCACTGTTATTGGTTCAAATATTGGTGGCAACATATAATTTAGACCTTTTACTCTATCATTGCATTCATGAACTTCATCAATGCATAAGGTAGAATAAATTAATGAATCATTTTCCATTCTAAATATGGTGACAAAAATGGTTTTACACAATTCTAATTTAGGAAAATAATTGAAGGCTGTCATACTTGGAAGTTACTGGCTCACAGAACTTATGCAATGAACATTCCAATTTCTAGGGAATGCAATTCATGCATGCTATATTTAGAAGATATGGAGACAGATTTTTTTTCTTTGAGACGCAAAGCACCTTTATATTGTCATTGGAAATCAATTTAGAAGTGAATGAATTTGGAAGATGTGGTCAAGATTTTTTATCTCAAATTAAATGTATAATAATTTTTCGTAGGGTTATAAATTGGATATTGATAGTGGCCACAAGAAACCATGGACACATGAAAGTGCAAAACTATGAAAAGACAGCGGTTTTGTGCTTAACCTTCCGCTCGATAACGGTGGCGTGGATCATTTGGAAACCCATGGCAAGGACATCTTGTTCCCCTATTGAGGCGCAGAGTTCAATCCTAATTATTTGGTTGATTCAGGTATTTTGTTTCATTTGTAGACACTCAATTTTATTGTGAATAGTTTCTGTAGATCCTAGAAGAATGCAATTAATTTAAAAGCTCATAGTTTAGCGTCATTTAGTGTAATTTAGCCGACTTAAATGTGCACACTATCAATGTCTAAATCATTAAATCATACAGGAAGGGGACCCCATAGATGAGCTTCATTAACAAGACGGTATTCCCAAGGGTTGGAAAAATGTCGAAGTGGATGGATTGTTCAACCCGCAAAACAATGAAGGTGGAGGCAGGTTTCTCCTCCGAGACTGTGAAAACAATGCACTCGTAGGCTCATAGCCCAAGCATTTCCGGCCCATGGAAAACCACTCCTATTCGTTGAAGCCTATTCTGAGCAAAAGGCAATGAAGTGATTGCCTTGAAGGAAGAACTGGTGTTTTGCATAAAGTCCAAGGATGTGTATGACTGCATAAGAATGGTTGGGTGGTTTGCATAAAGTCCACGGATGTGTATATGACTGCATAAGAATGGTTGGTCTCGTTCCCATCAACATCTTATGATGGTAAGGGAATGCATCAATTGGTGTGAAAAGTAACCGTTTCGGGTGTTGTTGTGGAATAGGAAGGAGTTTCAAGCGGCGTCATGGTTGACTATATGTGGGAGACGATGTCGCCAGCATTGTCATGAGGACCAGGCTGCACCTTGGCCACCAGGGCTATATCTTATGTAGGCTATTTTTTTTTTTTTTGGGGGGGGGGGGGGGGGTGGTTGACGTTCAATGTGAACGTAATGGGAAATTTTTGACACATTAATGATGATCTTGCTTTGTAGTTCACCATACTTTTGATCTTCTTTGATTAATTTAAACCATGAATTGGTTGTTTTATTCCTTTATTCCTGGATAAATCATTATGAACTCTCTGCTCTAAAATCATATCAGAACTATCATGTCTACATTACTCTCAAATACAAAAGAGATTTTCACTCAAGTGCTTTAAACATAATACTGGTTTTATTACTGTTCTAAAGCCAGTATGTGACTCATAAAGAAAACCAAATTCTTAAACTTTGTTGATAGAAAACCAAATTCTTAAACTTTGTTGATAGTAGTGGCAGCTGGCAAATAGGAAGATATGGTACTAGAGTTCCTTATGAAGCAGCAATGTGTAGGAAAAGAAAATAATAGAACTGGAAGTCTGGAACAAGCTTTTGAAGTCAAGAGAGAGGGGGCGGGGGGAACTGACCTGATTCTAATTAATTTTGGCCCTTCATTGGATCCCCTTCATTTCTCCTGTGAAATGTCTTCCCGCTCTCCTCCCTGGGCTCTTCAGGGGCACTGATAAGTTCTTTGTGACAAAATGTTTCGTTCCCCTGGTTGTTTCTTGAATCATAAGTGCATTTTCCTGCCTGAGAAGAACACTGAGCACACTCACATTTCCAGATAAAATCCCTTTGATCTGTAAATTTGCTTATAGCAGTTCTAGAGTCCCAAATTTGGACGGTGCTATATTACCTGTTGGTCTATAAACATTCACAGAAATCTTGATCAACAGGTTAGCTAACAATGCTCATTTTAGCTCTATCTAACATTTTCCTAAATTAATACCAAACGGCATGAGTAAGAGATAAATGAGCTCTCGACTCGACAAGGCCTTGGTCAATTTATTAGAGGATTATTAGATAATTAATCCTTACATCAATTACAGTGGAATGCATCAACTAGATGAACAGTGTGTTTTTAGCTGTTTAGAGTTCAGAATAAGAATCATGTGTATTATATGAACTATGATTTTCTTGTTGATTACAAACATTACGTAACCTTGTAACTAGCTAACATATGGTATGGAAGAAAGTGTAAAGCAACAGGTTCTCTGTCCCTAACTCTTTATACAAACACTAAATTGCATAAGACAGAATATAATAGCTCATGATGCAACAATTGAAAGTTATCGTGTCTGTTTACCATTACTAAAAGAGAACATTGAAAATTAAACTACGATTTAATTGCTGGGCCAAAGTAATATACACTATCTTTCATTCACCAAGCGATATGCTGACCAAGATCACACGGAAGAGTGCCATGGAGAAATTTGAAGACAATCCAAAAGGCGAGAATTTTCTTGGTGCTGGAATTAAATGATATATACCTTCAACATATATAACAATCCACAAGGACCGATACTCATTTGAAAAGGTAAGATATCACACCTGGATCGCTTAGATCGGTAACCCTTAGTGGTGTGATTCGTTACGAAACATGACCAGGGGGTACATTGCATAATAAGCTTTGGAAATCAGGAAATCAAATACTGCTAGCTTTACCTTTTCTCAACTGCTATGACATCGATCAAAGTGGAATTTCTCTGGCACAAGCAGCGGTGTAAATCTCAAGCAATCCGGGAACTTCTTTTTTATATCGTAAATAAAATTGTCCACAAATTTCTTCTCAGATTTGCTTAAGATGCTGAAAAATTCAAACTCTCTCTCGATCAATTTGTTCGACTTCAGAATCTTCATCACACTATGCTGAGGCATCGTCCTTCTCTCCAAACTATAGTTAAGAACCATGGGACGCAAAATTATGTATGGCTGTGTACATCCAACTTCGCCCACCAAGAACTCCATCTTCTCTCTAATCTTCTCTTCAGTGAGACCAACAAAGTAGGAAATTTCTTTACTGCAGCAAGAAACTCCACTTCTGACCAACCAAGTCCCTTGAAAAGTTTCATCTTAGCCATAAAATGATCGGCAGTAATGGTATTAAGCATGGTGAAACCTGCACAAACATAGGACACCCGGGTCGGAAACCCAAGTCATGAGTTTGTTTCCTCAAAGCCTCCATTGAAGCCTTGCTCCTTATAATTAAACCAGGGGAGTTAACTACAATCATTCAATATCAGCCTCAGAAAATCCATAATCCTTTAATTAAGATATCTTTGGGGTCATACTCTCGTCGATCTTATGACCTATGAGGTTCCGATTTCTTGCGAAGGCCGGTAGAAGCCGCTTTTTGTCTCCAATCAACAATCTTTTCCAAAAATCAAGGCACGGGATGAGGAGGAGCTTTTGGCTGTTTACGATGAGCTTCCGGAGTTCATGCTCATCAAAATCAGATTTACATAGAGATTTGAAGTTTGGTTCGATGGTTTTTTCAACTTCCGCTCGGAGAATGTGAGGGCATTTGGAGATGATAGTGCCAATTTCGATCAGTGAATCTATGGTGTTTGAGGAAATGGCATTTGGTGATGATAGTGCCAATTTCGATGTCAGTGAAGCTATGGTGTTTGAGGAATTGCCTCACAGAGTCAGGATTCAAAGGAGACGTGAGACTTGAAATGGGTTTTGATGCGGCTGCTGCCTTTTGTGGAGAGAGCCCACATGAGGTTATCAACTAATCTGTAATGAAATTGGATTTGGGCGGTAGGGTTTTTGCTGCAGAGGTTGAAGATGACGAGAAGCGAGGGAGATTGAATCAACTAGTAGGGAATCTAGGGTTTTTAAGAGAAAGATTGAAGCTTTTCTTCAGAAGTCGGCTCATTGTTTGATTTTTGCACAATTTTCTGAGATAAGTATATAAACATACAGGATCTTTCGGAGGAGAATCTCATTAGAAGCAAATAATTGATAACAACGAAGAGAAATAAACCCAATCCTCTTTGCTGAACAAATCGCATCCCAGAAAAATCTCTTTGTTGAAAACCCTACCTCTGCCCTCTTCAAGGGTTTTTGTTCCTGAATGTTGTTTTGCACTTGACACCCTAAAGATTCCGCTATTGGCATCTTCTTCGGAAATTCGTAGATCCCGCAAGGCTTGTTCATAAAAAAATTCTGATATGTGATTTTCTCTCCGGAATTTTCATTTTTTCCCTTTCTTTCCATGTTTTTTTAATGAATCTCCTTAGAAAATAGAATTAGTAATTTCAACCATTTTCATAATATTCATTTCTTATGCAGTAGTTTTCATTAGTGGAGAAGATCCTGAATTTTTTAACATCTGCCTGTGTCCTCAAAAATAAGAGTTGTTTACCGTAATTTAACCTTTCATATTTATAAATGGAAATCTTTTGAGGATCTAACTCCGAGGCGGTTGTGCTTGTCATTATCATTACAGACAACTAGCATTTTGCACGTACGATACACGTTCGTAGGTTTATCCTATTTAAAATCCAAAAAAATAAATCTTGAGCCCAATGGGTAAAATATAAAATGGAGAGATTTTGGTTTAAAATTATTTTGAATGTTATTAAGTGAATAAAATAATCATTTTAGTAACTTATATCAAGAGTATCTAGAAGATGTTATAATATGTTATTTACCATATTTAAGTAAAAAAAAGATAGTATAAGTAAATGAAAGTAGAATTTGAAAAATGATAAAATTAAAATAGTTTCTACAAAGTTCCTTTTTGTCTTAAATTTGAGTATAATGTAAATTGAATTTGGAATTCAAACTAATTCCTAAAAAGTTTTTTTCTGTCTCGAGTTCTAGAAAGTTCTTTTTTTATCTCGAGTTCTAGAAAGTTCCTTTTTCTTTGTTTTTCAAGAAAATGGAGAAATTTAATTATTTTTGTCTTTCTCTTTGATGATGTGGAGGCTCTAAGATTCGAAAAACTTTTTCATTTTTTCTTTATTTTTCAATTAATGAAGAAGATGGACTCTAACCGATTCCATTTGCATTATATGGAAGTATAGGAGTATGGATGTTGCAATAAAATACATGAAAGCATTGATACCCACACAATTTCTCTCAAAGCTTCAGCAATGGATGGAAACCGGCTCATGATATGTATACACCCGAATCTCATTCTTGTAGTGATAGGGAAAAAATCCTTGTTTTATGTTGTGTGCAATTCAAATAGAGAAAAACAAACATAAGATGCGACGGGCACATGTGCCGTTGAGAGAGGAAAAAATAAATATATGGACCGTACAGAGTTACTCGAAACGTGCTCGAAAAATTCCATCTCTTTTTCTTTCTTGTCTGGATGCATTGTATATGTATAACTAACCTTATAGAACGGTAAAGATCCAAAATAAAACAGTGTCAAAAAAACTGAAAAACAAACGACATAAGAAAGAAAATTGAAGCAAGTAAAAGGACGTGAAAGAGGAATCTGGAACCTCCTGTCGCTATGTATGTGCACTAATCAAAGCCGACCTCTTATTATTTATCAAACCAACTGCCTTTTGAATTTCCTTTTTTTTTTAAAACCATCATGTTTGTAATACGTCTATGCACTAATTTTATAAATGCATAGAATCCATATTCATAGCAGGTCGCTTCTTTTTCTTAAAAGAATTTTCTTAATATTAACCATAATTATCCACTAATAAAAGAGAAAACAAAATATCTAATAGGTACATACGGTGTAATTTATAGAAGTCGATGTTGAGCGTTTATGCAGTCTATACATATAACTTAACCTGAAAAATCATTCTATGAAAAGCATGAAATAAATCTCATGGTTATGTCATATTCATAGCTATAAGATGCATAAAATCTCAACGGTGTTGAATAGACTAAGCACATAACACGTCTGTAATTACTTTCTGGGATTATGTTGTTTCGTTAAACTTTTTTCAATGGAACACGGGGCCCTATGGGGCCTTCGTTTTAATCAACAAAAAAAAACATGTGCGCAATTTCTTTTTGTTTCTGTTGTCGTAGGTTGTGGTTTGTTTGTTTATTACCTATAAGTAGTGATTCTATGAAATTGGTAAGTTGATATAGGCGGAACACCTTATAAACTAAATTTGGCAATGCTTCCATTGTATTCCCCTCTTAGCATTTATATATGAACTAATTTTTAATTCCTTGATACTGGGTTAAATTTGATATATATATTTCAAACATTTATTTTATTTTATTTTGAAGTAGATATAATAATAATCTCTGCATGAATGTTAAGCTAGCCTTCAATTCAAAAGGAACATATCAATTATCATATCCCTAACATTCCATCATTTCATAGATTTTATTGGGAGGGTTACCAAACAAGCCGATTCGTACCCCATCCAAAATTTCTGTATTTTAATAAAACATACTAAAATATTGGTATTTCTAAATACCACACCCAAAACTTAAAAATAGACTAAAACCAAGACTTGGGTTAAGTTTTGTTAGTTTTTTGTTAAGCCACCGTTAAATATAGTCATTAATGGGATGAAAATATCAAAATACCTCTTAGAGGGCTATATCTTGGCTTCAGCATCTCTTGGTCTCCTATTTCTCTCTCATCCGCATGCTTTTCTCTTTCTCCTGCCACTGTTACCGCCTCTTCAAAACTCTCTGTAACAACTCTAATCTTGTACGGAAATTTTACTGTTAATATACAAGAAATGAGTTTTACAGTCTGAGTTTGAGTTATAAATTACTTTTGTTAAATAACAACAAGAAGCAATTTGTAACTCACTGGTAAAATCTTTGCACTACTGTCATGTAAAACCTGTATTCGAATACCATCAAGCACAATTATTTATTTTTTTTTTATAAACTTTTTGGAAACCCAAGATATTGCACGTGCAATACACGGGGAAATGAAAAGTTCAGAAAAATCAAATATGTGGAAAATGGTTTAAACTTGATCAAGTGGCACGATTGCCTCGAGAT